>CM031237.1:851778520-852378520 GCA_018340775.1 Taxus wallichiana var. yunnanensis
AACTTAGGTGGATGATAATAGTGACTAGTTCTTGGTCGCTCATTATGGTCTCATAACTTTGTATTTATAAGTTCTCTTTATCGATTTCATAATTTACCCGAAGAGGCCGACCACGAGAAAAATTGAATGTTGCAACGGATATAAAGTGGCGGGAAAGATAAAAAATAATCGGGGTGCCCGGGGTGGGACTAGGACACCTTAGGGTGCCCCAATACAAGTTTGGGTGCCCCAGTCAAGGCTAAAATCATGGGAAATGACCAAAAGCAATTTGGGCATGTGGGTGTAAGAGGTCAGGAATGATGAAAGAAAACAAAGTAAGATGGCCAAAAGATGGGGGTTAGTTATTACTGTCTTCACTCAAAAACCTTCCAAATAGTAGTATGAGACTGAGACTAAATATTACCCAAAGTGTGTGATTTAGTGTCTACACACACTAGTATTAAGTACACATCGCATATATATTGGTACATCTCTATTTTTTATATTAGGACATTCAGTCACAATTAATGTTCATCTTTTGGTACATGTTTATTAATCGGTCCTTTCCCTTAATGACTTATAACAATTATTAAAATAGTGTTGTGATACTTTGCCAATTATCTTGGTAACTTACAAGGTGAAAACATAGTTTCCCTAATTTAATATATAAACAAAAAAACAATCAAAGCCATATGAGCAATACTTCTCAACAACTACATATTGCAATATAGTTTTCTTGAAGGACCATCTTATCATACAAATCTGAAGAGAAAATAAATACAATTTGAAAATAACAACTTGGTAAGAGGAAGATAACTTTTGTTGGAGACAACCTTCAAAAAGGCAATGTTATTATGAGAAATTAACACTATTGTTATATTGATAGGCATTCTCAATAGAAGTTGCGGGTGGTGGTGGATTGTAATGTCCACAAGTTGTTGAAATTGATGTATGACCTTAAAGTTGACATCAATTGACCGTCACTTTTTTTCTTTTTTGCTTAAAAATTCAATCTAGAAATTACAATATATTAGCCATATAGTGGCGTTCGGAGCCATTTTTTTCTTAAAAGATTTTTTCAAATCTGAAACAAAGGGGAAACTAGATTGATGCCATTTGTCATGAATTAATGCAAAATTTACAAATAAAGTAACAAAGTTTCAATGTGATATGTGAATAATCTAAAATAAGAACCTTGAAGTTGAAATCTCTCAACATTTTTCAAATATATATATGTAAATTATTTGCATTAGTAAAAATAGTAGACATTTGACTACAATAATTCAATAAGCTTGAATTATTTTAGTCAAGAAGAGCCATCATGTTATATTAGAGATATCAAGCATTCACGTCTATGAAATGAAATCATTTTCCAAGTTAATGCACGGTGAAATAATTTCAATGCCAAATATAAAATAAAAATATCACTCTTATTTACCTATATTATCCAATTTGGATAGATTTGTTTCATTATTACAATTGTCAAAATAAGATCATCAAAGATATGGAATTCTGATTTACCATACAACCACATGGTGTAGATAAGTAGCTTTTATATAAATCACACACTATATCTTAACAATATACTCCATTGTTGGATCTCGCACAAAATGTGCTTCTTGAAATAGCTAAGAAGAATTTGAAGCAAACGGGTTTGGAAAGTCTCATCAAACCCTCCATGCTTTTATAAAATGTAGAGCTTTGGAATAAGGTTAAGAGATCCATAATAATCCAAAAAAAAATCTTTTCATAACCAATCATGTATTTTGCTAGAACACAATTGCAAACAAAATATATTATGTACAATGGCGACACTTTTGGTTCATAAAAACAACTATTGTACATGTGTCAACATATATTATGAAGGTGATGTAGTTATTGCACGTGTTGGTGGTAGTTGTGTAACCAAGTGGTGGTTGCACATGTGTTAAGGGAAACTATGGAAGTGACAAGGAGGTTGTATATGTACCACTGGTGCCTACCCTATTTTAAGAAACAATTTCACATGAGGCATCCAAACAATTATGGTGTTTCTACAACAAAGTGGTGGTTGCACTTTGTTTTAAGTGGAGATTTCACATGAAGCATTCCAAAAATCAAGGTAACAATAAGAAACAATGGTTCCCCATTTTATTATTTTTGGGAGTCCTTCGATGTATGCAAGAATAATTCGAACATTATATGAAGGACACATGAATCTAATTGTGACATAAAGGAGTGTGAATTTCGAATTCGGTTGGTTCAAGAAGGAGAAATAGAATTGTAGATAGAAGTTATCAACGAGCATGGTTGAGTGTTGTAACATAATATATCTAAGCTCTTCATAACTATTTTGGTAGAAAGGAAAAAAAGGAAGCTAAGCTATTGCCACTTCTAGTTGGGTTGCATCGCACCGCATGTTCCCGATTAAATTCCTTCGTCAAGTTTCAATGTGGTCACTTCTTTCTTGATGTTTCATGCAATATTTCATTAAATTTCTATAGTTACAAGTATTTTTGTGTTTCTAACAACTAAAAGCAACTAATTGTAGTACAATTTTGCATTCCAATTATGTTATTTGATATTAAATTCAAGTAGAACAACATTCTAGTTTTGTAATTTGCAACAAATTAGTTTAAGCTTTAGAGATTAAATATCATATTGGTGTTAACAATAATTTAACATTTTGGTATTTTGGATAGTGTTTGATTTATTTTCATGACAATGACAAGAACACAAAAAAATTGCAATATTGTAGATATCAAATATCTACAAGAAAGTGGAATCAAGAAATGAGGAAAATGGCCATGAGAGTGAATACAACATTATCGGAAGATTTTCTACACTTAAATAACACATATAGTATGTGATGAAGTTTTAAAATAAAATCACAAGCAACAAGAGCTTGTGGAATAGAACCAAGCATCCAAGGAAATAGTGGTTCATGCTCCCGCCAAGAAATTCATTTCAAATTATTCGAGCATCCCCTTTCAAATTTGAAACTAAAATTGACATTAAGAATTTTGAAGGGCAAGTGCATGTTGAAATAATGGATAAATAGTTGAAACAAATGGATGTTTACTTCGGTGAGCATAATATTAGTGAGATATTTTCACGTCTCAAAATGAATAGTCGTGATCCGATTTGAGAAAATATAAGCTCTTCCATTAGGTCTCTCATTAAAAAAATCATTAAACAAAACATACCATTCACTTCATTTAGGTAAAACTCTTCCACCGCATTTAGACCTCCCAAATTCTCATATTGATATATACCACTAAGAATTTATGTAAGTGTGATATTATCCAACATGTGGCCAACCAAAATCGGTGAAGATATAGTCATTTTTATACTCACAAAGCTATAACTTACCAACAAGTAATATCAAAATCCTCAATAAATGGTGACCTTGTTATCGATTATGTCATCAATAAAGTATATCTTATTAATTTGTAATATTCTCACAATGTACATAATGTAGTTAGCACCCAAAAACATTGTATCAAACGTTAATGGGTATTGATAAATTGCATACACGATCCAAGTTATATACAAACAAAATGTGAGTTGTAGGATGATGTTTTTTCCATATTTTAAATTTCTAAATACTAATTATTTGATGACATGGTAATATAACTATGAAAACAAAGAACTAAGTGATTGCCACTTTATAGTTGAAACTATTGTTTACATATGTTAGGCAATTTGCAAAAAATCGTTGCATGTTTTGTAAAATTTTGACTCATGTTGTAAAAGGTATAGGTAAAGTTGTCTTTTAGGTCAAAACTAATTCGGATGACAATTTGGCAATTGAGACCCCCTTGTTGAAATACCAAAGGATTTATTTCCATATAACAATTTTTACACACAAGTCAGTCTTTGGATCGGAAGACAAACTTTTACAAAATAAGAAGACATACACCAATCTTAGATTTATAAGGCTAGCTCTAGAAAACAAGTCTAAAGTACCACTAACAAAGATACAAACTACGAAAGACTAGATAGGGAACCTTATAGGATATGGAATAAGGGATGTAGTAAATGAATGCCTAACTCCTTTATATAGGAGTCTTGTAACCTTTTCATCGCTTAAGCAAGAACCATGATGCCAATTACCTATATTACTGTGTCATCTCAAAAGGAGAAAAGACTCCCAAAGAAACTACTACCTTATTGGACATGATTAGGAACACAAAGAAATGCACACTACCATGAAGAGATAGTAGTGGGGAGCAACATCAAATGCACTTTAAAGGGACCACGAGTACACACCACTCATTATAGTGTCTTTACAAGTGGGAAGGTCCACCTCGTCAAAAGTGTGGATGGACATGATAAACAACATGGATGTCTATTTACCATTAATGAAAATATGCCACTACGTGTTGGTGGCCAAGTTTTGGTGTTATAGAGTAGTCGAATATGTGTTTATCTCTAGAGAAATCATCATCATCATTATCTAGTTTTTCTCCCCAAACTCGAAGATGAGGACACGTAAGTGACCCCGGGATCATTGTGTTTATCAATGTTAACAATGTAAAAAAATGTTTTGACTTGATGCCGAGGTGAAATGTGGATCTCAATGATACCGGGAAGAAAGTCGAGGTGTTGAGGAGCCTAGCAAAATGAAGTGGGCAATTTTCTCCGGGTATGGAAGTGGCACTGAGGTGAAGGTGAAGGTATATGCATATGATGTTGGGTAAAATACTTTATCAAAATAGAACAATATGGCACAGCAGGATGTAGATGGTGATAAGTATCAATCAAACCATAGATGATGTAGGAGCATCATTCACTTTTCAATAGCAAGTTTTGTTTGTCATTGCAATGTTGGGAGTGAGTTAGGTTTAAAGGCATGTGGACAGTGTTTTTGTGGGTCCTAACTCATTTGGGCCCTTTCATGTTTGTAATACGGCCATTTGGGGTTTTCCCTCCAAAATGAGCCATTTAAATATTTGAATTTCCTAAGTTGTATTTAGAGCTCATAAATAGTTTCCTAGTGATTAAATATGTTTGAAATGACGTTGGAGGAGTATACGGGTGGGAAGAGGATTATTGAGCCTTTACAAAGCTTGGAAAGGCTAGAAAACAAAAATAACTTAAATTGATTGCTCTCGGTCGTTGTACCTTGTCTAGGGCTTAGTGAGGCTAGAAACAAGCATAGCTTACATTATATCTAGTGGAAATACCTAAGAATTGGTGTGGTGGAGTGAGGCATCGAGAAGAGCCTCAAGAAGTTTGAGAACAAATGAATAAGTTTTGATAGGTCAAACACATAAATCTCGATCATTTGTAGGCATGATACTTAGTTTTGAGGGTTTAAACAAATAAAATGTTTGAATGCTAAAGAGTTTCTATAATACCTAGTGAAAATTTTATAGGAGGAAGGAGACTTAAATGAGAGTTTAAACATGGTTGTAAGAAGAAATACAAGGTGATTAGAGAGAACTTTGCTTTTCATCACAGTCGTGAGCAAGTTTTGAGAAGCAAAAGTCAAAAAGGTGTCTTCTCATATTGATGAATCTTGGTCACACTGTGGAAAAAGATAGAAAATAAGGTGAGGACAAGGTTTTAGAAGGAAGCCCCAAGTTTTTAGACCCAAAAATCAAGAAACACAATCATAAACCCATGTTTTGTGTAAGAAACTAGTCACAAAATTTTATGGATCTGGTTGATGGAGGCATAATCTCTTAAAACTCACTAAAAGGGAATTTTTTTGCTCATAAAAAAAAAACTTTTGCAAGTGGAATCAGGTCTTAAAATGTAGATTTGCTCAAGTTATGAATTATTTTTGATCTCAACTGTGATAGTCTCTCGAGACAAAATTTCTAAAAACTCCATAATTTTGGTTTTATCAATTGGGTTCTTATAAAAATGTATTGTAGGGTCTTTATACCCATAAGAAGATGTAGGGAAAGTTTTATTAGGATATTCACATGTGGGAGAAAGATATAATTAAATTTTAGCCTTCATGACCTTAAGAGACCTAATGGTGAATGGTGACAGTGAGTAGAAGGAATTGTATTATGAATTAGAGACTAAAACTTGGTGGTGAGTGAAAAATAAATAAAGGGTGTCATAATATGTGTTTAGTTTCTCATGGCATTTTTCAGTGCCCAGAACAATAAGACTTGTATGAAAATAGGGCTACAAGAGGAAGACCTAATCGCAAATCATTTTAAGGTAATTTGAAGGG
Organism: Taxus wallichiana var. yunnanensis; assembly: GCA_018340775.1. NCBI lineage: Eukaryota > Viridiplantae > Streptophyta > Pinopsida > Cupressales > Taxaceae > Taxus > Taxus wallichiana. Next base: position 851,784,675 of record CM031237.1, read on the forward strand.
GTGGGATGGAAGTGTAGAGTCATAAACTTTGGAAGAAGTTAAAGGCCCATAAAGGGTATCCAAAAAGGTGTTTAGAATCTTTTGAGTCCTTATGAGTTGCTTTGAACAATAAGGTTTTCTGAAAGGAAGGGATAGTAAAGCTTATTTGGGGATTAAGGGTGAATGTGAATAAATAAGGTCTTGATTCATTGATGTGAGTACATAGATAAGTTCATATCATAGAAAGGAATGTGTGAAAAGTGTGAGCTAGTGAAATAGCCCTTGAATTGATATTTACAAGAAATTTGGCATAGATTCACATAATGAAGTTAAGAAGAATTGTTTGTTTATTGATCATGAATCTAACTTTTGGTGTATTGTCTTGAGTTTGTTCTTCCTCCGCACCATTGTGGTATCGAGCATAGCGGGAGGTTTGTGAAAAATTGTGAAGTGTTGGTTTGAATGTATTTGCTCTCGCATCTATTGGTATCAAAGCGAAAAAATCTAAGGAATTATAAATTTGCATGTTAATAAAGGTTTCTTTTTGAAGTGTGTAAAGTTTTGAGAGTTTTTCTCCTTGGAGAGGATAAGAAGAAGGAAATTTGACAAAGAAGTAAAAGAAAGTATAGAAGAAAGAAAGTCAAAAGACTAGGTGTGAAAAAGAACCTAGGTGAGACATAAACAAGGTGAAAAGACTTGCTAGGAGGAAGGAAATTGGAAGAAGGGAAAGTGAAGATGGTAAAGAGGTTGCTCAAGTTTTTATGCCACAAGAAGAAAGAGAAAGAGGAGAGAGAGAAAAAGAGAAAAGAAGAAAAGATGGAGTTAGCAAAGAAGAGAGAGTTGTGAATGCAACATGAGATAAGGAAGCTTAGGAAGAATATGGAGCAATTAGAAGTGTTAAGAGAAAAAGTGAAAGCAAGACAATACCAAGGATTTGAAATAGTGATAAAGAAGAGAGCTAAGTGGCCTATAAGGTTGCTTATGGAGAGGAAGAAGAAAATGCAGCTAAGAGTATTGATAAGAGGAGGAAAGAAGGAAAAGAAAGATAAATGAGTGGATAGGTAAACACGAAAAGGAGGAAGACAAAGAGGTTATACTTGTAGGGGATGAACAAATTAATGAAGAATAATTTTTGAACAAGAAAATTTAGATTATATGTTTGTATATAAGAGTAAAGAACAACTAGAAGTGGGATACAAGCACTTGAATGTAGAGATGGTTGAGTTAGTGGATGAAAGAACTAAAAATGAAGAAGAAGAAGAAGACATATCGGTTGTAGAAACAAAATGCAAGATGAAGAAACAAGAAGAAATGAAGGAATTACATGAAGAGACTTAAAAGTCTCTATATTTTTCATCTAATATTTTGTATGATTGTGTATGTGCACGTTTACTTGTTGAGGAGGTGAAAAACATAGAAGAAGAAGCTCTTAAGAGAGCTCAAATGAAGAGAAAGAAAATTGATATCCTCATTATGGAGGATGAAGTTATAAAAAAGAAGATGAAAACATAAGATGAAGAACAAAAAAATATGTTGTGAAGAAGAGAAGAAAAGTACATCAAAAGAAAGGAGGAGCTTAAAGGTGCAAAATAATTGGAAGAAAATAAAGAAAAGGTTTTATTTGAATAGGAGTTCAAATATTCCCACTTGAGGAGTATGATGCAGAGCATCATTCACTTGTAAATAACAATTTTTGGTTGTCATTGCAATTTTGGAAGTGAGTTAGGTTTAGGGGCATGTTTATAGTGTTTTGTGCGAGTCCTAACTCATCCGGGGCCCTTTCATGTTTGTAATAAGGCCATTTTGGGTTTTCCCTCCAAAATGAGCCATTTAAATATTTTAAATTTCCTAAGTTGTATTTAGATGTCATAAGCGTTGTCATAGTGATTAAATATGTTTGGAAGGACATTGGAGGAATATAAGGTTGGGCAGAAGATTATTGAGCCTTGACAAATCTTGGAAAGGCTAGAAAATAAAAATAACTTAAATCGGTTTCTCTCGTTCTCTGCACCCTATCTAAGGTTTAGTAAGGCTAGAAACAAGCGAGAACTTACATTATATCCGGTGGAAAGACCTAAGAATTGGTTTGAAGGTGGAGTGAGGGATCAAGAAGAGTCTCAAGAATTTTGAAAGCAAATGAATAAGTTTTGATAAGTCAAACACAGAAATCTCAATTTTGAGGGTTTAAACAAAGAAAATGTTTGAATACCATCGAGTTTCTATAATACTTGGTGACACTTGTATAGGAGGAGAAAGGAGACTTAAATGAAGGTGTAAGCATGGTTGCAAGAAGAAATACAAGATGATTAAAGAAGAAAACTTGAAATAATAGTCAAGAACTTTGTTTTTCATAATTGATCATGAGCAAGTTTTGCGAAGCAAAACTCAAAAAGGTGTCTTGTAGTAATGATGAATCTTGGTCACGAGGTGGGAAAAGATAGAAAAGAAGGCGAGGACAAGGTTTTAGAAGAAAGCCCCAAGTTTTTAGACGCAAAAATCAAGAAACACGGTCTTAAACCCCTGTTTTGTGTAAGAAACTAGTCATAAAATCTTGTGGATTTGGTTGATGGAGGCATAATCTCTTAAAACTCACTAAAGGGGAAATTTTCTGCTTATAAAAACAAAAATTTTGGAAGTGGAATCAAGTCTCTAAACATAGATTTTCTCAAGTTATGAATTATTTTTATCTTAACTGTGACAGTCTCTATGTAGGACAAAATTTCTAAAAACTCCATAATTTTGGTTTTATCAACCGAGTTCTTGTACAAATTGTACTTGTAGGGTCTTTACACCCCTAAGAATATGTAAGGAAAGTTTTATTAAAATATTCACACGTGGGAGAAAGATATGATCAAATCTCAGTTTTGTGACCTTGAGAGAACTAATTGTGAATGATGACGGGTGAGTAGAAGGAATTTTTGTGATTTGGAGACTAAAACTTGGTGGTGAGTGAAAACTCAATAAAGGGTGTCATAATATGTGTTTAGTTTCTCATGGGAGTTTGTCAATTGGCCATAGCAATAAGACTTGCATGAAAATAGGGCTACAAGAGGAAGACCTAATTGCAAACTGTTTAAGGTGATTTGAAGGGGTGAGATGGAAGTGCAGAGTCTGAAACTTTGGGAGAAGTTAAAGCCCGTAAAGGGTATCCAAAAAGGTGTTTAGAATCTTCTGAGTCCTTATGAGTTGCTTTGAACAATAAGGTTTGCTTAAAAGAAGGGTTAGTAAAACTTATTTGGGGATTAAGGGTGAATGTGAAGAAATAAGGTCTCGATTCATTAATATGAGTACAGAGAGAATTTTATATCATAGAAAGAAATGTGCGAAGAATGTGAGCCAGCAAAATAGCCCTTGAATCAGTATTTACAAGAATTTTGGCATAGATTTGCATAGTGAAGTTCAGAAGAATTGCTTGTTTATTGATCATGAATCTAACTTTTGGTGTATTGTCTCGAGTTTGGTCATCCTCTGCATCAATAGATCTTAGACTTGACTCTCCATGGTTGTTTACATTGTAGAAGAATATTGCGAACTTGATTGGCTGAATCTGGAGCAAGGGGTGATCGGAAATCCACATTGGCATGAAATTTTCAAAGAAAATTTGAAATAATAGGGATAATGCCTGTTTTCCAAATACTAATATATTCAATATCATATTCAGGCCATTCAGAATCACGTTGAAACTTCCACAAGGTATCAGTCCTTAAGACTAGATTGCAAAAATGCCTAGTCATTACAGGGATTTCATTGGGCAAAGGGGTCAATATGCTTGTAATGACGTTTGTTCCAAACAAGAGTAGACACCACCAAAGGATGAGACTCGTGATGATATCTGATGCTTCCATCTTCAGGATCTGTGAAGGTTTCAGAGAGGTGTTGGTGCATGTAAGGAGTATTTCGGATGATGCCTCTTTCATAACAGAAAACAGAAAAACCTAGTGGCTTCATAAGACATTATGTCATTATTTTCTTGTATAGATCTCTTACAAGCTTCAATATGATCTTTATTCCAAAGTTTCAGCAAGAACTCCTTATGAATTTGAACCAGATTAATATTTTTAACATGAGTAAGTTCTCTACTTGCAAAATCAACAAAATAGTTGTTTTTCCCAGAAATGTGGATGACTTCAAAATCATATCCGTCAAACCGCTCAGCCCATCTTTGAAGGTGATTGTAAGTCACCTTGTTGGTAGGATCCCCTTTGAGGAGACATAACTTAAAATCCTACAGGTCTGTTTGAAGAATGAAACTTTCTGAATGTATTAAGAACATAAATGCTTGAATAACAAGTTTGGTTGCTAAGATTTCCTTATGAGAAGAATGATAATTCAATTCAACAGATTTAAAACTTCTAGAAGCATATCTACAAAAATTTCAATATTATCATCCTGAATATCTTTTAGGATGCCTCCCCAGTGATGTTCAGAAGCATCTGTTTCAATGATCTTTTTGGCTTGCCCTGGAAGTGACATAGGAGGAAGCTTCTGGCATGTAGACTTCATCCTCTTTACAGCTTCAGTTATATCTGTCGTCCATTGAAGTACTCCCTTACAGAGTTTCTTACTAAAGACAGTCTGTCAGCAGCAACAGACTTGTAGAAACCAATAACGTAATTGACACAGCCAAGAAATCTTTATAGCTGTCTTATCAGTGATGATATCAGGAAAAGATATTATATATATATATTCAGAACTAACCCAATCTTGCAACTTTACTTTGCATATGCAGTGTACATACTCAAAATTATCATCTATTTCGTTGCTTATCCAACCACAACCATTCAATAAAAATCATGTTATAGAATCGTGAAATATGCAGAGGACATGGATCCACAATCTCATCTTAGTGCCTATCACAAAACATTTAAGGTGAGAATTATGTTTGTGCCACCATTTGTTGCAAAATGCATCAATTAGGAATATGGCTGAAATTCAATCAAAAAAACAACAGAATTCCATCAATATACTTTTTACAAAGTTTGCCTTTAGGTGAAATCAACAAATGTGAATATTTTTCTCCCTTTCTGCATTTTCAGGCCTTATGACGATTCGTGTTTAGGAGTGATTATGAAAACAAAAAAAAGACTCTAGGAAAACAACGAGTTTCAATAGTATGGGTGGCACTTACTATTCACCCAATCCAGAATCTTAAATGCATGTATCCTGTGTATTCCCAATAGGTTATCATCTGCAACCACATTCTCCTGTTGATTGGCCACATCAATATTATTTGAAGCTAAAGGATCAACACTTTGTAAGAGGGGAAGCATTTGATTTTCCATCTCTTCAGTAAATATAATTTTGAGGTAGTAGTTCGACCAATCCAGTGACTACTTATGGGGTTTGTTCAAAATTACCCCATCATTAACATTTCAGGCAAAAGACTTATGTTGTTGAGATTCATCGGGTGGATTGGTTTCATTAAATACTCCATATCTCCAAAAATGTAGCCACGCAATAGGTTGTCATAGAAATGTAAAGTAAATGTCAATCAGTTTCTATTGAAATCAGTAGTTTTAAAACTAACGAATGTGTGAGAATGTCATGCCTAAGCATTTCTTTCATAGCTAAAAGCAGGCACCTAAATACATATGAGCTGTGAGGCCAAATTAGCCAACCTTATTAAATATGAGCCAACAGTTAGTCTTCTGCAAAATGTAATTAAGTTTACAATCATGTTCTTTTTTAATTGGCAATACAATGATGATCTAAAATTGATAACAGTCGGCTTTTATATAATACAACTTTCAAGATCTTTAACCAGATCAAACAGATCAGTACTGCCTCTGTAAATTCATTCCCAAAGAATGTTCTTAGTAATGTGAACACTCCTGCATAACATTAGGTCTTGTATTGATTCTTCCAAGGGGGTTTTACGCCCTCATACAGATGAGAAGCATCCTGGAACCAACATATGAAACTTTATAAAAGCAAGCAACATAAGAAAGGAAGTTCTATCGTGTCAAAATAATTTATACTGAGAGCATGAAAAATAGCTCTAGTTCAGGGTTAGAAAACTTTGCTGATTCTCCATGGATTTCATGCCACTGCATCCACAATCAACTTCACTAGGACTGATTGCCCCGTTCACAATGCAAAGAATTGGCACTTTAGCCACATTATGATCAATGCAGTATTCTTAATCTTCAATTCAGAAGAGGCTTTCTAAATAATTCTGAACATATATATACAAGAGATAAGCAACCGTGTTCAGAAAAGCAGTAACATGTTCAACATATTTCCTTACATACAAAACATTTTTCCAATAACATTACATCTGTTGGTTTCTAACAATGTCATAAGATGCATGTATGATATGCTAAACATAGTAGATAGTTTCAACCATATACCACTGCAGAAAACAAACCATGGTCTAAGAGGCTCAGAGAAACAATAAAATTTGTTCCATAAATTTTAGTTTCAATTCATTGAACGCAATGATTTTTATTACCAAAACCTTGTCTATAGGCAAATAATAGTCATCTTGGACAGATAAGATATGGATCTAATTTCCAAAAGTTCGAAGTATACGAATTAATACAGAGATTAAAAAATGATTTCTAGGACAAGCACAATAAGCTTGAACCAACATTTATAGGCCCAAGCTGACAATAAGATCAGGTGGCTGACCAATTCTTGTGTGTGCTAATAAGAGCAGAAAGCAAACCTGCACTTGCAAGGAGAAGAGGGTCTGACAAGGATCCTCTACCATCACGAATATCACTCAAAGCCATCAAACCATCAGCCAAGTCTTGTATGACAGACACCAACTTTAGCACCTGCTTTTTGTGTAGCTGACTAATCTCTGCAGCATCCTTGCCTGAAATGTTTGATTCTCCTTTGGAATCCAAAACAGATTGTTTTTCCCTAAGGGCTAAGATCTGCACGCACTTGAGTGAAATACTTCCACAATAACCTATAAATTCACACCAAGCACTGATCTTCTGCACTTTGGCAGCATACTGCTTGTCGATGAGACCAGCTTTGATCAGCCAAGTGAACTGCTCCATAAAATAATAAATACCTTCCCCTCCATAGGCTACAATCCCCAATCTGCCCTCTGTTGAATCCAAAGAAATCTGCCTCAGGGCATTGTAGTCTTGAATGAACTTGCCCAATCTGAATGCTTTTCTGCTGACACCAACACTGGCCTCAAAATCCTTAAGCCTTTTGGACAATAGGGTATCTTTGGAGACAACAGAGGATGCCAGAATTACTTTACTGGAATATCTTGCAATCTTGAGCAGTTTGTCAACCCCATCCCTTCTGGACAAATACACTTCCAAATGTTCTGCAAAGTCCCTCTCTTTCTTAACACTATCAGTACCAGTACTGCCACTGCTGCTACTGCTTCCACTTTTAACTACTGTCTTTGCAGATGACTCTGCATTTGAGGAGGGCTTTTTATGCAATTCCATTCTTATAGGTCCTCTTTAAACAAAAATCTACACATACCACATATACTTTTTTGTGGGTATTCCAAATTGAGTCCAATAAAATAAACTTATGATTGCAAAACTAAGAACTAGCCCATACGAACTACACAGAGAAACTGGTATTTGGACCACCCCAAAAACACACTGGAGAAAAGGATTTGATTGAAGGATAAACATCCCGATCTGGACCATGCAGCTGATCAATATGGATTTTACTAAGTGTGCAATTCAAATGAAATAGTGGATGAAACACAGTTCCTTTTAACCCAAAGATTCTGAAAGTTGTGCAATCCATATGAAAAAGAGGAGGAAACACATTCCCTTTTGCCATTATACAATCTTATAACTTACAAGACAAATTTAGGCAGATGCTTGTAGTCATAACCAAGTACATGAAATCTTGAAAAAGACAATAAAACAAAGCTCCTAGAATTTTTTCCAAATTAAAAACCCATTCAAACAATCTCTTAAAACCAATAGATGCACTTCGATAGTTCCAATTTCCTACAACCATTTTAGCCTAACCTTAAAAGGCATGACATCTCCCTGCGGCCTATGTCTTAACAGATCACTGTAGGTTTTTCTTTGCGCTTCAATTCTTGTGGACTTTCTTTAACGAGGAAACTACACATACCGAAATGAATTCCTTTACCTGGTATTGAAAATTGAGCCCCCTTAAAATTTCAATTTTCAATTTTTTTTAATATACAACTCTCTCGTCTGGTTTAACTGGTAAGAAAGATTATGTGCAGAATAAAACATATGATTCAAAACAGATCACTCAGAAAGAGCATATATGGAGCTGAATTAAGATTAACCTATTGTGTACGCAAAACATAACACGAAAACCAAGGCATCACAGCTCAAAATTGTGTTCTCATTAAACCCTCGTTTTTTTCAGAATCTACCTGTTAGTGAAGAGATGAAGGCGGAATCCTCTTGTATCCTTCACAACCAAGTTATTCGCAACATCATTCCCAAGCTCCACAAGTTCTGACCTTTTTCGTATCTGTTGTCCTGAAATAACAGAGGCAAACGGCCAGAGAGAATGGACCCCAAACAAACCACTATTGTCAACAAAATGGTATATCACGAAACGCTTTTTGTGATCTCAGCATACCAAATATAGGAAACAAATTGCAATCATCAGTGAAGAACTTATTAAAACTAGCAATGGCATGTGTACAATGCAATGTGAACGCGGAACGGTATATGGTGTTTTATTTAGAGGGATAGCTATTACTTTTGTAGTTGATGTTGATAAGGGGTGTGATTGTTTTTGGTTGTGTAGAAATATAGATGAACCACTTCATTTAAAAAGCGTAAACATGAAGTCTAACCCTTAAAACAGTTCAATATGTAAAAAGGTGATACAATGTACAAAGCTTTGGATGGAAACAACTATAAATTGCATGGTTCTTTATCGACATTTTAAAACTATAGGTATTTGTATGTAGATATAATGAAGAAGACATTAAAAACGCGTTGTTGGTTTACATAAAGAAGCGAACAATAGTAAAAAGGAAAAATTGAACATGTATGTTGAGAAGTTAGATTTTGTAAGTGTAGAAATATTGATGAACCACTTCATTTAAAGGTATCATCTCTACATTTCAAACTTGTTACAAATTCGTACATATACAATTGCAAATATTTTATCTTGAGTGGTACCGTTTTGCAGACTATTTTATTTAAACTTAACATGAATACATGAAGACTTCCGTGCATGTGCATGTGTTGATAAGGGATGTGATTGATTTTGTAAGTGTAGGAATATAGATGGTGCAATACATTTAAAGGTATTATCTCTACATTTCAAACTTGTTACAAATTCGTACATATACATTTGCAAATATGGTACGTGTGTAGATTTTATATCATGAGTGGTTGCCTTTTGTGGCCCTTTTTTACGCACGAAACATGAATACATTTGATACCGTTTTGGATAGTTAGTTGCTTTTGTAGTTGATGTGGTTTGCAATTATATTGGGGTAATTGTGTTAGTGTTGCATCGGTTGTTTGGTTGGTCTTTTGTTGACAAAACCTTTTTGGTACACCCGTTAAGGCGTGTGATTGATAGTGGTAGTGTAGGAATATAGATGTAACATTACATTGAAAGGTTGTATGTGTACATTTAAATTTGTTACAGATTCGTACATATAAAGTTGCAAATCTTATATCACGACCTCTGAACTAAACATGTATACATGAAGACCTTCGTACATTTATATCATGAATGGTAGCCTTTTGTGGGCAATTTTATTTATACTAAACATGAATACATTTGATACACCTTGAATGACACTACCGCTTTGGATACAAGAAGTGTTGAGTAAAGTAGTAGTGGAGGTGCTGTCAAAGTAGAGGGTAGTATTTACGATGGGTTGAGTGATAGTAGTCTTGACTCCTCCTTTCTTCTTGCTCCAAGTGTTGTTACATGCACCATTTTTGAGTACCTTTTGAATGAAAAAGGAGATGAAATGCACATATTTGCAAGCGAGGGAACTCTGAAGAATGTTATGAATGTCAGACCCTGCCTTTTAGTGGTTCCAATGTCGACAATTGCTCTATGCAAAGTAAGTCCGTGGGACTTGTGGATAGTTAATCCCCAGGCCATTTTAATTGGCAATTGTCTTCGATTCCCTCTTGAAATAAGGAGTATCGGAATATGTAACGAGTTGGAGGGATCCCAACATGGGCCATTGTACCTATCAAATTTGATAACAACAAATAAACAATAAACAAGAGAAATCATATTCTACCGCCAACATTGGTGGCAGCTAAGGCACTTATATTATAATAAAAATAATAATATAACCATCAAAGTAACTCATAACTGTCATTAACTGTCAACTAACTTAGACTCATAACTGTAATTTACTGACAACTACACATATTTTAATAAGTTCTTCCTTCATTGTTTTGAAAACAGAGGTTACTTAATTTGCATTAGTCATTGGTTTCTTTTGGGCCATAAAACGCATGATCAAATAAGGCAACATACTATGAGTTTCCTTGCTTCTATGATTACCATAATATCAATCTTGGTTAAGATCTCCATCAACATCCTTCAAAGATTTCTCACACATAGTTATGATTGTAAAGTTTCAGTAGTGAATCTCATTGCATAATTATTTGATTAATTGAAAGATGAATTAATTTTGTGATCTGAAACCGAGGAGATTATTTGTCGTAGGTATTTGCATCATTAAAGAAACTGTGAAGAAACTAAGGAGGTCTTTGGCTTCTACCAAGAGGTTTATAATCTTTAGGTGGACATTCAAATTTTCCGTTGGTGATTTTAAGAACCTAAAGGCAAATCCCATAAACCAAAATTGTCACTTAAACTTTCAGAACTATCTCAAAGACTTGGATGAGAATATTAAGCTCAGTCACTTTTTTTTGACAAGTTCTGTAGTCACATACTAAATGTTAGGTAACTTTGATTTTGTTGTAGCATACAAGTCTACAACTCCTCAATAATGCTTGATAGCTTTTGAAGGCTCATCACATATATGGATGTGGTATCATTTTCTGATTAACATTAACAGAAAGAGACACAATGAGATCGGAGAATGGAGAACTTGAGAACTTTATTAGTTATGCTCTCAGCTGCATTACATTTGTAGTACTCTTCATCAATGGGCTATGACTAATTTGTAACCATCAAAGTATCTCATAACTATCTTGTCAACTAACTCATACTCATAACGATCATTTACTAATAACTACATATATTTTAAGAAGGTCTTCCACCATTGGTGAAAGCAGAGGTAACATCTTTTGCATTAGTATTTGGTTTTTTTGGGTCATAAAATGCAAGAGAAAATATTAGATGGATGTGGTATCATTTTCGATTAACATTATGAAAGAGACACAATGAGATTGGAGAATGGAGAACTTGAGAAGTTTATTAGTTATGCTCTCAGTTGTATTACATTTGTAGTACTCTTCATCAATGGAACTGCAACTAATTTGTAACCATCAAAGTATCTCATAACTATCACTGTCAACTAACTCATACTCATAACGATCATTTACTAATAGCTACATATATTTTAAGAAGGTCTTCCACCATTGGTCTGAAAACAGAGGTAACATCTTTTACATTAGTATTTGGTTTTTTTGGGTCATAAAATGCAAGAGAAAATATTATATGGATGTGGTATCATTTTCTAATTAACATTAACAGAAAGAGACACAATGAGATCGGAGAATGGAGAACTTGAGAACTTTATTAGTTATGCACTCAGCTACATTACATTTGTAGTACTCTTCATCAATGGAACTGCAACTAATTTGTAACCATCAAAGTATCTCATAACTATCACTATCAACTAACTCATACTCATAACTATCATTTACTAACAACTACATATATTTTAAGAAGGTCTTCCACCATTGGTTTGAAAACAGAGGTAACATCTTTTGCATTAGTATTTGGTTTTTTTGGGTCATAAAATGCAAGAGAAAATAAGGAAATGCACTATGAGTTTCCCCTCTTTTGTGATTACCATAATGCCAATCTCAGTAAATATCTTCGTCAACATCCTTGGAAGCTTTCTCATGCAGAATATAGTTATAATTTATGACTGTAAAGTTGCATTAGTCTTTGGATTCTACCAGTTTGTAGAGTATAGAGTTTTGGACTCGGCCTATCTGTGTTATCCACTTGCTCTTGAATGTTGGCTTGCAATTTTCTGATTATATCTTCCGAATAATTGCACAAAATCAAATATGGTTGTTAAAAACTTCAAGTTTTTAATCCTATTTGTATACGAAATTATGTATCTTGGGTCATGGGTAGCTGCAAGTCTCAGGCTTCATGATTGTCTTAAAATTTGGTGAAAAATCAGGTTGTCCTGTGTATAGACGGTGTGTGCTCTGTGAGGATATGTCTGCATATTGAGTTTGGCATTTCATTTCCATTTAACCCCTCTGTTAACCCCTCATATTTGAATTTGCGATTGAATCATGTGGAGGAAGCCTTGGTGGTGGATTTTGTGCTCTAGTGTGCTAATTGTATGGTGGCAAGTTGATTTCCGAGTAAATATCTGAGAAGTGGCGTTTCAATTTGATTCTTCTCTCCCACTCCGCAACCATATGCTCAAATGTCGACTTATTCGAAAGTTGATTCTCACTTACCGATCTTGAAAATTATTGTCGGCAGGAGCAACCTTTAGATCCGACATCTCCCTCACTAATTTTCTTCTAGACTTGTCAATTTTCTCGAAACCTAAAGCATCTTTTATGCAAAATCTAAGCGGTAAGGGAAAGATGTATGGCGGTGGCCTTTGGATTGGCTTTAATGTATGTCGTGAAGGCACTTTGTTCGGACAGAGGACTACGGTGAATTGGCGAGCGGTATTTACCAAGGTATGGTAATCTAACTGAGAAAATTCGGAGGAATTTTCGGTCCGAGGAAGAATATCAATAATTTCATCGTCAATTATACTCATCTCATTACCGCCATTACGCAAGTATAAAGCCCCAGGCCAAACATACCATGAACGAAGTCAAGTATGCAGGGATCAAAAAACCATTAAAAATAGTAGGAAAATGTAAAAACGTCCAGTGATGATGTCAAGCCGTCAAATTTAGCATCGTTGAGAAGCGTCAGGAGGTCCTTTACCATAGGGGGAACGCCTTCGGCATAATTAGCTATTGCATCAAGTGGTGTAATGGAGATGCAGAAGGAGTTATAAAAGAAGTGAAATTTGAAGTATAAAATGAAGAAATAGTAAGCGGAGATGAAGATGGGGCTATAGGGAGGAGAAGTACACCTAAAGAGATTTTGTGTGGGGCATATGTTATTCTACTATGGAACTTGGATGCCACAAGTGGGTGTTATTGGTATAAGGTGCACCCAACCTTGAGTTGACACAAGACATGGTGTCGTTGTGAACAACCTATGGTATGGACCCTAGTTCCAATATGAAATCTTAGAGTGTGGTCTTCACATGCGAGGAAGACATGCATGGGTCAATACATTGGGAACACAAGAGACATTAACTAACAACACAACCAATGAAAATTTTATTTGAGTTGTAAAAGTGAAAACACTGCAAGAATATTTACAAAATTAAATCTTGAGCATTATTCATAGATTTAAAAAGCAGAACATGTGTACACATATTCACCGCCCAAGAACTTATATGAATATTGTTTTGTTCCATAATATTACCAAAAACACAAAACAAAGGATAACACTAATTTATTGAATGTTGAATCTAATATTGCACATCTAGTATTTTGTCATTATGATATTTAAGATGATGGGGATGATAATTATTTGGTTTATCATATTGATGAGGATAACACTACATCTAATTTAGAGGCAATCCTCCAACAACTAAGGAGGTGGGAAAGACTTTGAAAAGAACGAGACCGTCGTTACGAAGGTTCGTAACTTTGTGAAGATATGTCATGTCGATAAAGGCATTGCCTCTCAAATCAAACCGTGTTTTGTTGCAATTGGAGCATTCATCACTAATCATTGTGCACTTATAGGAATCTACCTACTAATTAGGAATCATTGATCAATATTTAAACGAAAAATTCCATTAGAGAAGACAATTTGAGGTCGCAGAGAGATCTGTTGAGGTTGCGAAGGAAATACTTGCATATGTTTAATGCTTCTATCCCACCATTCCCTCCATCCGTTTCTTAGTTAACAACGTTGTCTTATCGGTTCCATGAAATTTATTTCTTGCATACCAAGTAAAAGTTATATTTGTTCCATCAAAATGGGAGCACCTATAAATACTTTGATTTGTTATTGGTGGGTTTGTGACGTCCTCTCCCAAAACTCTGCCCTCCATCATTAAATAGAAAAAAGAAATGAAACGAAATTCCCTCACTCAAAGGTGACTACCACGTGGACTAATTATTTATTTTTCTCTAAATTAACAAAGTAAATGTCAATATCATGATTAATGTTTAACAAAACTTTTATATGCTATCATAAATAAAAATGTGGCATATGTTTCAGTGCAAGAAGTATTTAATGCTCAATGAGTGCTTGTAGTGCTTCAAGGAAGTGTAGAATAAAAAAAGGATTATTGTCCTTGATCTAATGGAGCAAGAATTCATTTTGATGGTTATTTTTTGCTCTATGGGAATAGTAGTTTCTTTAGTCGGGGTGTGGACCCTAGCTTTTTGAATTCATGTGCATCCATCTATTATTAAGCTCCATTTACCTATCAGTTCTTGTCATTATATAAGTAGCATGGTCAAGCAAACATGTCACAAATTTCTCTACTTAATACTACATGTCCCACATCTATTCCGTGACTCAAATTATTTTTCCTAAATAATATCCATTGTCGATAGTTGACGAAGGCTACATTAGTAGCTCGTTTACATCCACTACACAAAGAATCCACTTTAAAGAAACACCTTCAATGTAATTGTATGGGTATTGTCTTTTGAACACATCAACATGCTTCAAAAGGCTAGAGAGAGATTCATAGACCAATTTAATGTCTCTTTGGTATGTCGATAGGCATTCCTTATTAGAATAAGAGAAAACAAAATTTGGCACATCATATCAACGATGCAAATGCGGTCCATGTTACACTATGTACATGTGTTGATGTTCAAATTGACTTAGAGTCGTCAATATTTTGTAAGAGGTTGACAATTCAGCTAGGCAAAATTTTAGTGGAAATTTTTAAGCTAATTCACAAATATTTGGGGTTTTGAAATTGGCATTTGGTGAATTAGAGTAGTATAAAGTACCATTTCACCTAAAATATTAGGATGCAAGTTACCTTTCAGAATCTCACTTAGATTCTAAAATAATTCTCATATGTATGAATGTATATTGCTACTACCTTGAAACTCAAAGTGGGCACATTAACCAATATATAACTATAAAACTCGATCTTGGTGGTAGATCATGCAAAACAATAATTCAACCATCCTCCTACATACACATCCATCTACATGCAAAATCATTCACAAGTAAAAGAATCATGGTTTTTCAAGGTCACTTTCTCTCTAGACGCATGACTACATCATAGACGCCCATCTACAATTTATTTTTTTCAATCATTTGACTACATAAGAAGCGGTCATATGCAAACTAGCAATCTTTTGAAACCAATCATAGGTTTTTCACAATCCTTCGACAGGATTCTATGACTACTCACTGAAATCAAATTTGATGGATTCTATTGATAATCAAAATGTGGCAGGATAATCATTAAAAATTACCCTTTTATCTTATTTTAGCCAACCACAAAAATGATCCATGCAACCGATCCACACAAAATACAAGTATCAAGTAACTAAATGATTAAATGTATTTTTATTTATTCTCAGTTTCATATTAAGGTTCAATAATAATACCAAAACCTTTTGCATGTATAACCCACTGATAGTGATATTCCACATGAAATAATTAATCACAATAACTTTTCACCACTTCAAAATATTATTGATGATGACATGCCTCCACTTGAGGACAATCCTTATTATGTGCCTTCATTGGATGACATTCTTGGTTATGATATGCAATAATCGAAGACATTTCTTTTTCTCGTCAAATGCCAACTTCAATTGGAAATTCTACTCACAATTTTGTGTCAAGGAAGAGGAGACTAGAGGACATTCTTGATGATGAGATCCAACTAATAGAAGATATTTATACTCATCAAACACCAACTTTAGTTAAAAATACTACACATAAATTTGTGTGAAGGAAGAGAAGTAGATGGACAATTGGAAGGTATTTTAAGTTTGGCTAGGCAGTTAAATATCGATTCATGGAACTAGTAGAGCTAGAAAATGGTAATGATACCCCAAGAAATGTAGATGTGCAATATGTAGTTGGAAACTTGGAAAGGAACACAAAATGCAACTTAAGTTGGACATAATTAAGAAACATTATGGTAAAATATATGTGTTGGTTAAGCAAAAATATGGGAAAATGAAAGGAACACATGGAAAAATTTAAAAGAATGCATCCATGTAATATATGTTGATGATTATGAAAATGATCATAAAATTCTATGACATCTTGTTGAGAAAGGACGAACAATTACAAATCAATTATGAAAAATTATTCGATCAATCTATGTGTGAAAAATTTACAAATCTCAATGATTGACCACATTCCAAAAAAAGGAAGACCTATTTCGATTTTTTAGATGATGAGATTTTGTTTCAACTGAATGGATTTCCTAATAGTCCACAATCACATTGGTTAGATAGAAGTGCTTTGGAAATGGAAAAATGTCTAGAAATGATTGAGAAGTAGGACTTAAAATAAAAAGTTAAAATGCACAATTTATCTCACTATCCATTGATGAGGTCATAATAGTTGACAATATATCATGGGTTTGTATTCATGTTTATACTTTTGAGAGCCATCTAAGGTGACCTCATCTATTATTTTTCCATAAAATGGCATAAATTTAGAATGTTGAGAGCCTTTACAAGTTGGTTATTTCGAATTTGAGGGATATAGTTGGGATGGATGATTATGCTATAGATACCAATTTGATATGTGTTGGTATGGATGGTGCATCAAGTAATATAGGGGCATATAAATGATATTTTTGTTTGACTAAAAACAATAATTGCTCCATATATGATTATAATTTATTGCATGGCTCATAAAATGAATCTTGCATACACAATTGTTAGCACATTTGAAAATGCCACAAACATGGAAGAGTTTATCCATGACTTACATGCTTATATGTCTAGTAGTCAAAAAATATTTTAAGAGTTCCAAAACTTTATAATTGGAGTGGTTGATGGTAAAAGTATTATGAACCCGCATGCAAATGTATGAACCTACATGCAAATATTATGAACTTTATAATTGGAGTGATTTCCATGTATGAACACTCGCATGCAAATGTTTTGAAGAATATCCATCGTTTGACATGTTTTATGTTTAAATATTATAGGGAAGTTGACAAGGAAAATATTTGTTGTACCATTTAACAGATTTGGAAACATTACTTACATTATGTGGTATTCTCCCCATGTTGAAGGAAATCAATTGTTTGATGAAATATGCTCAAGAGATATCCATATATATTGTTGACTTCATATGGTTGAGAAAACAAGTATGTCAATCTTTAGATATTTTATACTTGTCCCAAGACAATTTTAAGGGGAATGTTTTTGGAAATTGGAAAATTTTAACATAATATTAAGGATCCTAACTACTATTTGAAATTTAATATTAAGGATCATCTGTGTATAATCATTAATGAGAAGGATATACCATTGTATAGGATAAGTGCACCAAAAATAGAAAAAAACTCGAATTTAGCTAAAACGCTTACTTGTTTTCAAATAATGCATATGCTATGTTTTGTTAGTTTGGTAATTTCCAAACCTAAAATGTGTACGGATTTTTAGTTTTACAAAATGAGTATGTGTTTCTAGTGTTATGAAATGCGTACTTGTTTCTAGTGCTATGAAATGCGTATGCGTTTTTAGTTTTTGAATTTTGGAAGGGGTAAGGGGGCATATTTACTAAAATAAATGTTAAAGAATTAATAAAAGAAATATTATACTTTAAATTTTTTTAGTAAATATAATAAATTAGGTCATTGTGCACTTTGATAGAAGTGGTGCCATAGCCCCAATTAGTTATAATCTAGAAGATAGTTTTTCAAAATCTAATTTGGTCAATACTTAGTCATTTTCAAGATTTTAGCAAGGAGCTAAAGTTTTCAGGGCATATATATTGTAGTTGGTATTTTTTTTGGGAAAACATATAGTCATTTTGTAGGTTTTTTGACCTTATGGATTGTATTTTGGCCCTACCACTGCTCGAATTGGTATCAGGTTTGAAATTTTTTCCATAATTCACTTTAGTGACCACGAATCAACTCTATGATGTTTGTCTGCTTCTTACTAAAATGATATCCTCACTTTGTAGATAGATGATTGTTTCATGAATGTGATTCATGTCCTCTGAGAAAAATGAGGTGATTGTAATGTGTCTCCTCCTTAAGGTTTGATCACACTACTGTTGATGGCAAATCACAGCACCCCTGGATGTCTGCAACTCGATGGGTTTAGACTCTCAGTGCGATTGCATAACATGGAGCTTTTCCCAAGTGTGGGACCTTGCGAAATCGGAAAAGCTCTCCGGATGAAGGCCGGTTCCTATTCTTCTGTTCAGATGCACAAGTAAAAATGCAGAGATTTTACTTAAAACCTAAACTAACTTTCTAAGGAGACAGGGTAAGAAGATGCATAAAATAAAACCTAAACTACAAAGGTGATGCACCGAGGAATGAAGAACACCTGTCTTGCCAATAAACACAAACCATGAAAACGCAATGAAAGATCATGCACGAGATAACTGTGATTAAGTAGTGAAAGATTAGGAGGACACAAAAACACAGAGAGGGTTGAGAATCATCCACATGACATGCATTATTTTCTCCAAAGATTGATACAATATGCTGAGAATGCCAAGAGGCAAATTTGCACTACAGTTTTAAATGGGAGGTTTGAACTTCCACAAATTCACCTACCAAAGAGAAGAAGGGAGGGGCAAAACAAGAATGTCCAACCTTTAGAAAGAAGCCCCTCCTTACAATTTATAGGAAGAATGAGAGGGAAGAGAGAGGAAATCTAAATCTACCCCAACCACCTCTAGGTTACATTTAATTCATCTCATTATGGTGGTAGGTGAGAACCCTAAAGAAACCCAAAAAAGTGGCGAACTGTATTTTACATTTTTAAGAATTTGTTCCCACCGAATAAATATATCAAATGTAGTTGGACAGAGGACCTCGTAATCTTTTGAAAAGTCCAACCTTGCGTTAATCCAATCTCCCTATGAAAAGTTATGGCCATTTGAATATCTGGGTGTGGTCTTCTTGTCGGCGCTCAAAATGTTCACCTCTCGAAGTGTGCGCTTGGCGCATCCATCCTTATGTCGACATACCTTTACATGTGCCAAGGCATGAATTTCTTCGTGTCGACACTCTTTGCTGTGCACCCTTTACCTGCGCCTTGGCACATCCATTTTTGTGTCGACACTCTTTGCTGTGCGCCCTTTACCTGCGCCTTGGCGCATCCATTTCGTGTCGACACTCTTTTATGTGCACCCTTTACCTACACCTTGGCGCATCCATTTTCGTGTCGACACTCTTTGATGTGCGCCTTTACTCGTGCCTCGCACATCCATTTTCGTGTCGACACTCTTTCTTTGTGCGCCCTTTACTCGTGCTTCGCGCATTTATTTTCGTGTCGACACTCTTTGATGTGCGCCCTTTACCTGTGCCTTGGCGCATCCATTTTCATGTCGACACTCTTTTGATGTGCGCCTTTACTTGCGCCTTGGCGCATCCATTTTCATGTCGACACTCTTTGCTATGCACCCTTTACCTGCGCCTTGGCACATCCATTTTTGTGTCGACACTCTTTGCTGTGCGCCCTTTACCTGCGCCTTGGCACATCCATTTTCGTGTCGACACTCTTTGTTGTGCGCCTTTACCTACGCCTTGGCACATCCATTTTCGTGTCGACACTCTTTCTTTGTGCACCCTTTACCTACGCCTTGGCGCATCCATTTTCGTGTTGACACTCTTTGCTGTGTGCCCTTTACCTGCGCCTTGGCGCATCCATTTTCATGTCGACACTCTTTTTTGTGCGCCCTTTACCTGTGCCTTAGCGCATCCATTTTTGTGTCGACACTCTTTGCTGTGCGCCCTTTACCTGTGCCTTGGCGCATCCATTTTCGTGTCGACACTCTTTGATGTGTGCCCTTTACCTGCGCCTTGGCGCATCCATTTTCATGTCGACACTCTTTGATGTGCGCCCTTTACCTGCGCCTTGGCGCATCCATTTTCGTGTTGACACTCTTTGATGTGCGCCCTTTACCTGTGCCTTAGCTGTTGGTGACGTAATAAATATCAGGATCTGAGTTTCTTTGATTTCCATATTCTTCTGTTTGTCTATATCTACCGGGGGAAGATATATACAACAACTACTAGGTGTTGAATGATTTTTTAAGAACAATAACAAGTGAATCGCATTAAGTGAACTGATATGACTACTCATTCTTGGAAATAGGGTGCTCTATATGAATATCATCCCCTCACCTTTCTTGGCTCTAAAATTATCCTTTCATGGAATAAAATTTGTGATGCTTATACACGTATTTTATCATATGTATCTCATAGAGATAGATGATGCCTTAATACTTCACACATGATGGTCATAGATACTTAGGTGGCACGACTAGCTCATTTTAGCTTGTTCTTTTGAGAGATTTGGGTCTAATGAAAGAGTCAGGATATGATGATCATCAATTCACTCCTTGAGATCCACATTTCACCTTTGAAATTGATGACACATTCACAATCAAATTTCTTGACGAAGATGACACCAGGTGGAAGCATGCTTATGGTACATAGACATATGTTTTCTCAAGTTGCTCCTCCTCATGGAAATGGGTTTCCTCCTCCAGATAGGGGATGAATCCTTAAATGAAATTTGAGGATGAGTAACATGTTCTTGACCTCCATACTTTAGTGAAACACTAAAAATATCATTTTATATAAATGAAACTATTCCAAAAATCTAATTATGTTTCAGAACTCAAAATTTAGGTCCTATTTCATTTTAAACTAGGAAGGGAAGTTGAGGGTTTTGAAGTACCTCAAGAATTATTTGAGCCTTGAATAAATGTTAATTATTCCACCTTGTAGATTATTCTAATATATTTCCAATGCCTATTTTTTCATCAGAAACTCTTTCTAGAACTCCGGAATCATCCAGAGAAGTCATCTTTCACCATTTTAGCTTTCATTCCCTGTATCTGAAAACCCGGTCTTAAACAAATTGCTCCTGGATGAGATTTTATTTCCCAAAATTTCCTAAATTTACTTAGAAATCTTCAATTATCTCTTAAATCACCATCATATTCTTTATATTTTCTCTAAACATTTCGGATGGTGTTCAATTAGCTACAGAATGGCCAAAATGGCCTTTTTAGGCTTTCGAAGGAAGTACCATCTCATCAAAACTAAATGATTTTATCAATCACTTTAGACACTATTTCTGCACACTAAAACACACCTTTGAATGATCTTCTAGGAATTTCCTTTGATCTATGGTAAAGGTGAATCCGATGGTAGGCTATCCAGAGGAAGGATGCACATCAACTAAGAATCCTTTTTTCAATTAAGGGCTTAGTTGTCATGCTTCAAAATTTTCAATTTTCATGCTAGTTATTTTGGCCATTCTGGAGCTAATAAAACACCCTCCAAGAGAGTTTAGGAAATATATTAAGCATCCAGAGGTGATGTCGGGGAATCTTGGAAGTTTTGGAGGTAATTTAGGAATATTTAGGAAAGGTTTTCTCATTTAAGGACTATCTTCTCAACAATGGGTTTTCTAGGTGCAGGGAACAAACACTCTAATGGTGAAACTTGACTTCTTTGGAAGATTCTAGGAGCTATGTAAGGAGTTAGAAGAAAAAAATAGGCATTGGAAATCTATGTGAATCCTTTACATGTTGGAGACATCCATTTTTCTTTAAGGCTTGAAGGTTTCATGAAGAATTTCAAAATAGTGCAGCTTCCCCTTTTGGTTCTAGACAAAAATAAGCCTTTTTTAGGTTAAGGAAACATGAATTCATAAAATTTGTTCCATTGATCTTAAAATATGTTTCTCCATTGATATTATGATGTTTCCACTCATGATTAGGAAAGTGAATTAAATATAACCCTTTTCTCTTCTCGACTTCTCATCATCTCTCTAGCTTTCTGTTGTCGCCAAATCACTACACCCTTTGAATGGCCAGAATGTGAACATGAAATTCGGTGTGATTGGGACACATGGGATCACCTCTTAAGCTATGGGACTTGGGCTCAAGGTGAACCTCTAGAGAAGGTTGACTTCCTCTTCCTAAACTAAGTGTTGTACTATTCCTAGTGTAATAAAATGGTTATCTAGTCCTATGCTAACATTTTCATGGGTTTTAGGGAAAGAGATTTGCAAGAAATGAAACTATACTAGGGATGGTGATGCACCAAATAAAGGGTGTTTCTAGACTTAGGAAGGGTTAATTTGAAGAGGGTGTGTGCACCACAAGTCAAATTCACCTACTGTAACTTAGAGAGGGTATAAAATACCACAGACTAGGAAGCATGCGTTCCCTTTGTTAAACTCAATCGGAAAAACAATCTATTAGTATTCTAGTGAAGAAGGATGAAATTGAGAAGGGTGAAAAAACACCACAACTCAAATGCATGCAATACTCCACTACTTGATAAGCACAAAACTCCAAGAACCTACAATAGAAACTTGAACTTGCACAAAGTGTACCTGTAAGTATGAGAAAGGCACAAAGAAGTATAGAGGGATGAAAGGACCAAGATTAGTCACAAAACACACACTTTATTACTTCAATAACATGCACAATGCACCATACATTCAAAAGAGGCAATGGTTTCCATTATAGTCTTGAAAGGAGGCTTGAAATTTCCCTCAACATACAAGAACACCTTGTAGAAGAAAAATGATTCTTGAAAAACACACACTTGCCTAAGATGTCTAACTGTCCAACTTATCGACCTGTTGGAATGAGAATCTAACTTACATTTATAGAAGAATTTGAGAGAGAGGAGAGGAGTCATAAATTCCCTTCCTAAATTGAAGGCACATGATGTATTTATTACAGTTGGTTGAACCACTTTGAGAAGCTTCCATCATGTGCCATTAATGCCCGAGTTGACCTAATCTTCTCAATTAATTAAAAGAATATTTAAATAAAATATTTTAATAATAATAATAAATATTATTAATAAAATATTTAAAATAAAAAATATTAATTTAATTAAAAATAATGGTGGGACCCCCTGTTGACTAGTTTGCATTGAAGAGGGAGGAGTCCATGTGAATGGGTCAAAAAGAACCAACTCGGTGGTTGGCTTGCCGAGCTAACTCACCGAGTTAGTCACAAATTTCTTCACCATCATTGCATTGACCGAGTTGCTCAGTTTCCCAAACGATCTCACCTCAGATGAGATCCTCCACCGCTCAATGTAACCAAGCTCACTTTTTAACCACATCGATCTCCTTTACAAGAATCAAACTACTTTTGTAACCACACGAGCTCACCGCCAACTTTGCATGAGCTCACTTGGTATTGGCCTTAACTCACTATATGCATGGTTCAACTTAGTGAGTTGATCTTATGTATGCTTCATGGTTACCAAGCTCCTATCCTTCATCACATCGACCGAGCTTATCAACTCTGCTATCTACTTGGTCTCGACACCTTTGTTCTTAGCTTGATGCATTGAGTGATTTCTCCATCCACGATAGCTTGGTGATTCTATTTCATGAACTCATTATTTATTTTGACTCATTGTCCATGTCATGAGCTCTCAATGACTCGACCGATGCTCCGTTCTACCCAACTCGATGTTACTCCACCTTATCTCGGTAGAGTCTCCCCGTCACTACTCATGTCATATTCCACTGAGTTCTAATCCATGCCCAACCAAATCACCATCTTGCTCAATGTTGAACTTGTCTCTAATTATGAAATCCCTTGCATTCAACTATGGCGGGCTCATCTCCATGCCCCACCGACTCTGCTTGGCCTTGTTTTGCATTTCATTGAATCGAGCTCTTAATGCTCTGCCGTATGACCTAACTCCATGAGCTACCTCGACTCATCGCCTAAACTCCTTTGCTCATTACCATTCAAACCGAGTTACTCATTTCAAGCCCCTAGTTTCCATTCTATCGACGACCAAGCTACTGAGTCGCATATCCCTTCTGTGAGCTCGTTAATCCTTCAACATGTCATGGCCAAGCTTCATAGCTCGTTGGGCTTCAATGAGCTCAACTCCATTTTTTTCATGTGACTATACACTGAGCCTGATTCCATGGCTGCGAGCTTGCTCATTCACCTTTGTTTACCAAACTTTGAACGTTATCCTTTGTGATTTCTTCATTGAGTAATCCGCCCAAACATTTATAACTCAAAATTCATTTCCATGCCCTGAGCTATAACAACTTGATCATGGCTCGATCAAATATCGAGATCACAAAATCCCGTGACCATGACATAACACCCCAAGTTCCTCACCCTCATGACCTCCTTCTGTGACCATCCCTACATCGACTAGATTTCCTGAGCTTCATTCATGATCTTGGCTTAAATTCATGATTAGCCAACTTGTCTCCAAATCAACTCCTATTGTGCAACAATATCGTGTTTGATGATCTTAACAACCGAATTAGACAAGTGATTTCAACGTGTCTCCCTGACGCTTGCATAGCTTGCTCTTAAATCCGAGTTTATCTTCTAACCAATGAATCATCCAACTTAGACGACTACCCCTTACATGATGGTCTATTTGTTATAACTCATCCAATGAATTAAATGATCAAATATGTGACTCATCGCATGAACTTCATGTCACCTTTTATGTTGACCAATTCTTTGGATATACCACATTGAGCTCTCTTCACTGAGAATCTTAGAATCGGTAGTAATGCAATGCTATCCCAGACAAAACGCATCACCGAATGAATCTCATAACATCGCCCACTTGCTGGCACATTTGCTTAGTGAACCTGAGCTCTCTCGGGCAAAAATCCTTGGCCCAATCATTCCAAACCTCCACCATGGCCGAGCTCTCCCGGATTTCCCACGTTGATAACTGAAGTGTGGAATTTTGGCACTATTTGGCCAATTCGACTAGTAAGAGACCAAAATTTCCCTGACTCAATGTGACTCAATCGCATATGCACGCACGATCGGTCTTAACTTGGCTTAACTCGACGAATTGGCTCTTGATCTCCACAAGTCCGCAAGAGTGCGAAACTCTTACCTTGGCTTGCCACTGCCAAAATCTCAAACTTGGCTCCAACTCGAACTTCTTCCATCGAGCCAATTTGCGAGTCAATATTTGAGCTCATCCTCCCATGTCTAAGTCGACTTGCTCCTTTAACTGCAACTCACCATGTTTGCTCTCTGCAACTTATTTCCTCAAGACCGAGCTCGGTCATTCACATCATTGTCTTCATCGCATTCTATACTCTGGTTGCACCTCATATTATTTGTTCGGCCCAATGCCCGAGTTCTACAGTGAGACACCAATTCGATGACTTCTGTCGAGTTGTGAGTTGAGCCTACCTGTGCATGTAACTTGACTGTTTCACACTTCACTTGTTCACTACAATTCTTCTCCTATAGCCGAGCTATCATTGTGAACACATGTCACCTGTGTATTTCATGAGCCCACGTGTTTTCTCCAATACCGATCCATCCGTAGAGTTATTTTTGATGACCTGGCTCATTCAATGATTCAAACCAAAACATAACTTGGCTTTGTAGAAATTTCCCAAACCAAACTCACCGCATTGAGCAAATTACTTCCAATGGTCCCTTTTCATTTCCCAATCTATGTACCCCTGTGTCAAATTATCTTATCCTTACTCATGGCTTCAACACATTACACTTTTCGTGCGACACATTGAGCTCTGTATGGCACTTCTTTAGGATGAACTCGTTGTACATGCTCCTCCAATTGACTTGGAGACGTGAATCTCTCTTACCACGCTACTTTGAAATCATCTTCCATATGCGAGATACCCCATTTCCTTTATTTGGTTCAGCTCGATAAAGTGAGCCAACTCCTTCCAAGTTCAACCTCCACGATCTCCCACCTATCTGTGTTGTTTCCTCCGAGTTTAGTTTACTGAGCTAATAGATGTTTGCCCCTATGGCCGAGTTTGATATCCTTTGTCAGGCTTGATGAACCACGTTCCAAGCTCGAGATCCTACATAGTAATGACTTGAACAAAATTACCTCTCCATGATACATAATCAAGCCACCTATGATGTTCAATTCCTATTTGTCATTGACTCCTTATAACGCTAAGCTCGATCATGGCCCGACCATCATCACATTTTATTCTAGAGACATGGCTTGGCCTTCATTAATCATGGTCTATGATCTCCTTGTGTGAAAATACCTTCACTTCTTGTGTGTAAAATTGAATAACATTTCCCTATATCCCTTTAACCTCTTCACACACTTCCTCTTGTTTTCTCACTTTTTCATTCACTCCACTAGCTCAAATGAGCCTTACACTTTTCTTTATATACATGAATCATTCCAAAAACTATTATAGGTTGGGAAATATAATTAGACCATGAAATCTCAGTCATAAAAAACATGAATGCACACCACATGACTTTAAAAATTACATTTCAAGACCCATTAGGTTAGAATAATCCTTACAAACATAAACAATACACAACTAGGCCTAAAAACTAGTCTTCACTCCAACAATCATAATTTGAATTTATTAGGCACAAGGTAGCTCCATAAGACTAAATAAACAACTCAAAAAAATTCAGCAACAACCTCTAGAATCCATATTCATGCTTGCTAACGTTTCTCTATTCATCTTCGTAATGGATCACACCGGTTGGCAAGATTCATTCATTAGGTCTAAGCACCTAATAAACCGATCTCAAAAAAAAAGCTAGTTCACACCTCAAAACACATCTTCATGACACATATGAAACATAAACATAAATTTGTTGATCTCAGTAAACTATTGGAACCGGTAGCATCCTTTAATTCGGGGTATAAGGCTCTAAAACACCTCCTTCTCTAACATTGCTCAAATATGCATATAGGACTTGAGAATGAGTCTTGAGCTAATCAAGCTCCAACCCCTCCAAGGAAACTTCCAAGAAATTACATCACTTGGAAAATATCATTGACATCCCGAAACTCCTCCCCAAGAACTCACATGTTTATGTCACATGAAGAAATCCATACTTGCATACTTGTTCCACAAGCCTTTTTGATAAGCCTAATTGGGATGATTAGGCCATTAGGACTTAAGCACGCCAATAACTCATCTGATCAACCCATGAGATCAAACACATCATATGGGACCTCAAAAAACTATCCATGCTCATAATACACTGCTACAACATGTAAAACATCACAAACCCTCTTAGACCTCCATGATTTGTATTGACCTCATCGGACCATTAGCGGTAGGCACCTTTAAGAGAAAGGTTTCACAAAATTCTTGCACATAACCTATCCCAATATTTTCATGGACACTTAGCTTTAGGAGAAGAAGTGAAAGAAGATGTGGTAAAGTACGAAGGTTTTGAGATCTCTCATCCCTAAGTTTGATCCTAATGTATTTACAAATAGGTGTCCTCCCAAGTATAAGGATGAAGATGATGAAGAGCATAATGGAAATCATGATAAGAGATATGACAAGTTTGATAAGAGATATTTCAAGTTTGAGAATAAGAAGAATTCCAAGAACAAATTCTATTCCAAATAATATTGTTTCTCATATGAGGTAAGTAGTGATGTTTCTGATTTTGATTATGAATCTAATCATGATGATGTAGGTGATGAATTCCTATTCATGTGTAAGGTTTCTAAGATATATAAAAGTAAATATTCCATATTTGAAGGATCTTGTATGCATTATGAATAAGAATAAGGTGATCTTAAATCTGAGTTGATGTGTGTTCAAGAATAGTTAAAGCATGTTGAGAAGAAGAACAAGAAGTTAAGAGCACAAGTCAAGGAGTATGAAGAAATGATTCATGATCTTGAGGAGAAGAATTGGTCTGAAACCAACAAGTATGATGAGATGCTCGAGAATCTAGAAATTTAAATGGAGACTATATCAGCAAGTCTAAAAGCTAAGGAGAATGAGTGCATCAAGTTTGAAAAGAAAGTGGTCTCTCTAAGTGCGAATTATCTCGAAGTAACCGACAAGGAAAAGTCATTTAAGAGGTTTGAGAAGATCTCCAATGATATAGATGATCTATTGGATAGTCATAGGTCTACAAAAGATATGACTATTCTAGGGTTCAAGGAAAAACTTAAGAGAAAAGAGGTAATGCTAGAATATGTTGCTCCAAACAAGGGGATTGCATGTTTAAGTACCAAAGTAGATCGAAATACCCACTTGACTTCTTAAAAATTGTTCATAAGGGATATGACATCATTTTACCTCATTATAAGTGAAAAATATTCTTAACTCCATGCCTCAACATTGATGAATGGATCAAGTCTGCATGAAAATTTTACACATGTGGGCGAGCATTCAAACTTGACCATCGAGGTGGGAAACATAGTTTTGAGATCTTGGTAGAGCTCAAAATAACTTTTCATGCTTCCTCCTTTGACCTCTAACCTAAAATTTTTCACATACCTCTCCGTGATGACCTCCTCCATGATTTTTAATGCTTATTAAATCTTTCTCACCTCTAAATCTCACCATGTTACCTAGTTTTCCCATTCCTTACTTGCCTTATCTTCCAAATCTTACTTTTATGGACCTTGAAAATGTACTATACACCTGAAGCATGACCTTGTACACCTTCCACACATGATATGCAATGTAAAAACACTCCTCACATGCTCATATTATCTTTCTCTACCTCATACATCAAGCAACCATACCCTCTTCTTGCACTAGGTCCAAGAATAGGCCTAGAATGTCTTGTACCAACTCATGTGTCATGTATCTTGAACCATTCTCCATCTTGCGAGACTCACTAACACCTTTACCACCTCACTCTACATTTTCTAGACCATATAACACCTTTATACAACCTCTAGATCTCAATAACTACACCTTGATTTCTTATACCATGCATTAAAAACATACACTCACTCTTAGACACCATGCCACTTCACCAATGCAACACTTCATGACACTAAACGAGACACTACCAATCAACCTTCATGCTTCTTGATGATTGAAACCTCATGCTGAACTCTATGCCACACCGAACACCCTTTGACATCAATGCTTCTTGACATTAATGACAACAACAACGACCCATGTCCAACAAAAGGCCCTAAAACCTAGACAATGACTATATTCATTCCCAAAATAGACATCGATTGTAGAATTAAACACTTAAAGATTTAGGTTGAATGTTGAAATCTTGAAAATCACCTATGTCATGACCATATTAGATTATAAAAAACTATCTCCTAAACCGTGACTCATGGAGCTGTGAGACGAGTTCCATAAGGTGCATAGTGACCCTAATTTCTTATATTTACTAAAATAAATTTAAATTATAAGAAATAATAAAGTATAAATAATAATAATTGAAAAATTATACTTACATTTAATAAAATAAATTTAAACATTTATTTTTGTAAATACAAGCCTGCCAAAAACACATATAATTCATATACTCTGTGGAAATCATACACATTTTAACGTGTACACGTTCCTTAATTATACACCTAGACTAAGATTTTACAAGCTTGGAGTTGCTTTGGTTTCCCAAATGTATGCCTTGGACTGTAACAACACAACAACCTGGGTGTGTTTGAAAAAATATACAAAAATTCACCGTTCACTATGATAAATACTACAAAAACTATTGCTATCATTCTTAAAAAAATTCCTACAACGTCAAGAAAATTATCCTCTTTTTAAATATATACTTTTTATATTTTTATGACTATTTTAAGGTTTCCATTTATATTTCTTACAAACTATTTGTTTTATACCTCTTTATTTAGTGATTGTAAATGCTTATCTTTTGTCATGTATCTTTTTCACTTCTCCAAATTGAAAAAACATTTTACAGTCACAAACTAGGACTAGTTCTATACACATTAAAAAAATCTAGTTTTTGATATTTTTAAAGGTAGTTAAGGGGGCACGGTCGACTATCCATTATTTTTTTCTCAAAATCTTTGAACTTGAAAAATCATAAAAAAATAAATACTTACTAAAAAAATCTAAAAAAATCTATCACAAACTAGATGCTCCTACCTATCTTTCTACCAAAGGGTTTTCAAAAATAATAAATAGTGCTAAAAAGTGAAGTGGGGTGGGGTGGGGTGGGGGCGGGGCGGGGGCGAGGGGGTCGGGGAGGCACGACTGATCGCCTACTATGTTTTTTTACAAAAATAGGAGCACCTATTGACATTTTATATTTTTAACCCACTTACACTTAACTTATTTTTAAAAATTAGTAGTTTAGAAACTAGACTTGAAATGCTACAATTCATGTTCTTATAACATCTTCAAATTTTGAGTGTAACTATCTCAAATAACTCATACAAGTTGAAGTTTTTATTTTTCATAAAAAAGTGTCCACTTAAGACCCCTTTTGGCCCCCTAGTACAAAGGAACAATCCCTACAACAAAGGAAAAATCCTCAAAAAGCCACGTAACAAAGGAAAAGTCCCCAAAAATCTACGCAGCAAAGGAAAAGTCCCAAGTGACAAAGGAAAATTCCCTGCAACAAAGGAAATGTCCCCAATATAAAGGAAAAGTCCCCGAAAATCCACACAACAAAGGAAAAAGACTTTTTTTTCGCATGACCCGGATTTCATTTTTAACCTCTTAAATCCATCCAAAAGGAAAAATTGGAGTTTGTAAAAGCATGAGAAGGTTAAAAATAGGTGAAATACCATTATTGAAGCATCTAAAAATGGGGAAAATCATTCTAACCATAAAATACATTTTTTTCTTTTTTCAAACACGTGGATATATTTTTAGCATAGTTTATCAAAAATGAAGCATGGAGAGTTAAAAATAGATGAAAGCATGCAAGGTAAGTTTGTTTCATCATATAGAAGGTTTAAGAATAGAACAAAGCATGAAAAATAGAGGAAAATCTATTTTGGGGAATGTAGATTTTATTTTGGGAACAAAATTGGATAAAATAAAGCATGAGATTATTTGCATGCCCTTCACTCATTGTGAGTTATATTTGGAGCAAGGAGAGAAACCACAGATTTTTTTCTATTTTTACAAGTCAAAATTTCATTTCTATGGTTTTTTTTTCTTTCCTCTCTCTCAAATTTCTATACAAGATTTAGAACACATTGTAACAAATATTTGGGCTTCTTCATTCATATTTATGGAGCAATTTAGCCTTTTTGAGTGAGAAAGCAAGGGTCATGAGTGACTTTCTTGTGCTTATTCCACCTCTTGGAGAAATAAAAGAGTTGTTTTTACCCTTTTACAATTTGTATTTAGTGCATACTATGTTTTAGACTGATTTTATTTTGTGATATATGTCCATCCTTATTTTATCAATTCAATCTCTCAAGCCTTTATGCAGTTTTGTGTCAATTTGTAGTTCAAAGATTGTGTTTGATAGGTTATTTACATAATTTTTTTGTGGAGCCATTTGTTGCCCCTTCTTGTCTTGGTACAATTCATTACAAACCTTTATATGAGTCAAGTTTTCTTTGATACAGTTAATTGTGGTTAGTGTATGGTGTGTGTGGCTTCCTTGCTTCATCTGTGTGATCAAAATAAGTATGAGGTCCTCAAAACATTCTGGTGTATCACTACCCTTTTTTAGTTTTCTCTTTCCCTTCTTTCTCCCTTTTCCTAGCCATTTTGGTAGAGTAGAGTTAGCCTTAAGAGATATAAATAGTTTAGGTGTTGTACTAGGGGAGCACTCCCTCTCTCGTAGACTCACTCCAAAATACAAGTCACCCACATCCTAGGAGTGTTTCCATTTTTTCAATTGAAAGGAGATTTATCACACCATTCTCTCAAGGGTGCATTTCAAAGTGACAATAGTTTTTGGCACTCCTCGGTGGGACAAGAACAATTTTTTTTAATAATTTAATGTTATTCTTGAAAACATCAGTGTTTCAAACACTTTCATCCAACATCTGGTGACTCCATAAGTTCAAGCACATCTTGGTGGTAGATTAGCAAATATTTCATGCCAAAGGTTACAACCAGATCATATACAAAAGGTATTCCATTTGATTTCATTGAATTACCTTTGAATTCAGCTAAGAGGAGCATATTTTCAAGTTCTAAACCATATCCTAAATCTCCTCCCACTCCAAAAAATCTAATATCATCTCCCAAATTTTCCATAACTAGTTTCAATCGAATATGGCCCTTCTAAGAAATCAAGTTTTTGTTCCCTTCAATGTTGGTATCCCATTGTTGTTAGCCCAACATAATGACATCCCAACTAATTCCCTTAAGAGCATTCCATTTTTTGGTGAAAATTAGATTATGCCCATAGAATATGTAAAATACACTGCCAATATATGCTCCATTTATCATGCTACTCAAGATGATGTCACATTTAGATTATTAGTAGCTTCTTTCAAGGGAAAATCATTGCAATGGTACATAGGACTTCCACTAAATTATATTACTACATGGGATCAACTAGGAGAAGTGTTTTGTAGGAACTTTGAGGATAAATCAAATCATATTTCATTAGTTGAACAATTGACTACTATCAAGAGAGCGCCACAAGAGTTCATGACTGATTTCAATTACAGATTTCAAAGGACTTGGGACAAAATTCCACAAATGGTAAGGCTTACTCCTCAATATGATTTCTTGTATTATCTAAGGGATTTGAATTCTGATATTTCAGTAATGATATAATCAATAGGTGGAGGGACACTCCCGATGCTTATGATATAGCAATTAGAGATAAAAATAGTCTTATACAAGTAGGAAGATATCTCTAAGGCCTCCTATACCCATCTTTCTAGATATTTCCCCCTCCCATTCCAATTCCAACATCTAATTCTTGGGCTTTGAGCCAAACTAGTGCAATCCTAACCCAATCAAGTAATTTGAAAGAGATAAAAGGAATGTTAAAATAGTATGGGTATGAGATAGTTATTATCAAAAGACAAAAATATTAGAGTTTGGACCTTATTATCCTCTTAATCAACAAAATATATCTCCTTTCCAACCAAGTTTGTAAGGCCCAAGTCAACTTGCTAATCCAAAACCTATCCAAACAATTAATCCTAAGTTGTTATCACATGTAAAACAATTGTTCCAATCCGAATAATCGATCCAATATTATGAATGGTGTTACCCTTGTAATCAACCCAATAATCATATTTCATGTTTCAATGGTATTTAGAATTAGGAACTTAAGGTGTAAACAACTGCTATATCATAAAGTCCATCATTTGAAACTCCACAACAATAGGAATTTCAAAATAATCAATGCAAAGTGATTCCATGTTCCTCAATTGGGAAGAAGATGAATTATGTGGAGTGAATTGCCTTGACAATTAGAAAATTTAAAATTCTACTTATTTGGAAACCAACAAAAGGTCCAAGAAAAGAGCATTAGAAGTGGAAAATCCTATTGGTAAGAGCGGTTCTCAACCTTCTTCATCATTACATGTTGGTGTTCCAGTCTTAAATCAACAAAACAATCAAAGAAATCAGCCTACAAAATCTCAAAGTCAACAAGAGATTCCAATCCTCATTCCTCCAATGCAAGAAGGTGTTGATGTTAGCAAATTACAGCAGAAGGTTAGTACTCCATCATTTAATATCCTTGAGAATATGAAGAAAACCAAAGTTAGTATGTTAATATGGGATACCTTGTCTCTTCCCAGACAAAAAGATATCCTGCAAGAAGCCTTATCATATCTCAAGCTTTTTAGCCAACCATTTAAAGATTCATATAAGGTTGTGCTCACCAATACACCTAAACTAAAAGAATCTCAAGCAAACAAGAGCTTCAATCCACCTCCCTTATATGTTTCATTGATCATAGGTCATAATCTAGTTCACAACTGCATGATTGATTACAGAGCCTCTAACTTAGTTATGCCCAAGCAAGTTGTTGAAAACATTGATTTAGATTATTATCCTCTTTCTAGGGGAGTATTTTAGCTTAATGGAATACCAGTAACCACTCTAGGAGTCACTAAGGGACTAAAATTAACCTTGCATGCATGCCCCAACTTTTCATTCCTTAAGATGTTTTTATTACTAATATTCCTCCTCTTTTTGTCTTATGCATTTCTAGAGATTTCACAAGCCAGAATTGGAGGTTATTTATCATCATACTAGTCTCATATGTTATTTAGAATAAGATATGACACCAAGGTTACCATAATATCTAAAGAAATATCAGTACAACACATAGAGCCTTATGTTCTTAGTGTCATTAAATCAAATTGCATGATCATAGATGAAGAAGACTAGCTAGTTGACCAAGAGCCAACCACACTTCTAGAGGGAGTTCCTGATTTATTACTTGATGAATGGGCTACTCAAACTCATTCTACTGATCCACATAGCTATATTGAAGTATCATATCTTAAAACATATTGTTTGCATGAAGAAAATGTTATTGTTCCTAACCTTGTCAAAATAGATCACCAAGAAGAAGGTTTGTGGGAATTATACTTTGATGGATCAAGAAGAAAGAATGGAGCAGGTGGAGGAATCATGTTGGTTTCCCAAGAAATAAAAAGTATTTTTCATCTCGAGATTTCAGTCTTCTTGTACAAACAATACAAAAAGTGTGAATCTCTTTTGCATGGTCTTCAATGGGAAAAGAAGAAATGAGAAAAGTAATTGCAAGTTTTTAGTGACAGTGAGTTAGTGGTTAACCAAATCAGAGAACAAGATGCCACTAAGAATAACTTGTTAAGATCTTACAAAAACAAGGTATGGGATTTAATTGAAGACTTTGATGCTTTTAATATTTAGTCCATTCCTAGAGTGAAGAATAAACATGCAGATAAGTTGGCTTCCATTGGTGCTCAAGTTGATATTCCAGATCAAATAAAGAAAGATAGAGATCAGAAATATATCAAGATAGTGGTAATACCTTCTATTCCAGATAACAATATTAATTGGTAGGTGTTTGAATCAGATCAGAAAATCATCAATTTATTACAAGATGAAGCTGATTTTTTAGTCGAAATCAAGGAAATATTGTAATAATAGTATGATAATCAAATTATTTAGTTAAAATATAACAAGATACCTCAAGTATTGGTTACTCTTGAGTCTATCTTCAACACAAATGATCAGGTCAAAAAGAGATATCGATATGATGATTAAATAAGAGGATTATGAAGCAATCAATATTGGAAATGAAAAAGCACTCAAAGTGGGAAAGGTATGTAACAATTATGACAGGGTTTTATTTATTCAAATTTATCAAGAATTTGATGATGTTTTTGCATGGAACTATGGTGATTTAAAATTTTTCAATCCCGATTTAGCCAAACATACTATAGAGTTGGATCAAATTGTAAATCTAGTCAAACAAAAGAAAAGACCTGTCAATCCTAAAGTTGAACCATTGATGAAACAAGAGTTGGACAAGCTAATCAAGGATAACATTATTTTTCCTATCAAACATTCATCATGGGTGGCCAATTTGGTTCCTGTAAGAAAAAATAATGGAGAAATATGATTGTGTGTAGATTTCAAAGATCTAAATAGAGATTCTTTAAAAGATCATTACCCTCTACCATCCATGGAGAAAATTTTGCATAAAGTAAGTGGCTTAGAACGTTTCTCATTACTTGATGTCTATTCCAACTACAATCAGATTTTGGTACAGGAATCAAATCAATTTAAAACAACATTCACTACAAAATGGGGCATATAGGAAATTTTCTTTTGGACTATCAAATGTAGGAGCCACATTTCAACTTACAAAGGACTTGGTATTTCAAGGGTTAATCAATACGTGCATTTTTGTTTATTTGGATGACATGACTATTTTTTCAAAACACGTTGCAGATCACACCATACATCCTAGACATGTTTTTGAAAAATGTAGGGAATGTGACGTTTCACTCAATCCAAAGAAGAGTGTATTTTTCAGTCCATGAGGTAAGTTACTTAGTCACATTTTTCTAATAAAGGTCTCACAATTGACCCCGAATGAGTAAGTAATTTTTTTCCTTATCCTTACCAAATCATAAGAAGGCATTACAAACTTTTTTTGGATATAATTAATGTAATCATAAGATTCATTCCATATTTTGTAAATATTGTAAAATCATTGACCTCAATTTTCGGGAATAACATGGTTTTTCATTTAGAGAAAATATGGGAAAATACATTTAAAGAAATATAACATGCCATCTCACAAGCTCCAACTCTCACTAATCCATATTTTAGAAAAGAATTCATTCTTTATGCTTTTGGATCAATTGATACAATCTCGACTATGTTAGTACAATAGAATGATGAGAAAATGGATTAACCAATTACATTTTTAGTCAAGGGCTACAATATTATGAGGTGAATTATTACTTTGTTGAGAAACAAGTCCTTGCATCCATTAGGATTATCAAGAAATTTAGACATCTGCTTTCTAAAAGATGCTTCAAGAGTTAAACAACACCTTTCTAGCCTTAATTCCCAAGAATCATAATCCTATGGATTTCAAGAATTTTAGACCTATTAGTCTATGTAATTGTGTTTATAAAATGTGTTCCAAAATCCTTGCTTTAAGAATTCAGCTCGTTCTACCTTCTATTATTTCGACTAGCAGGGAGGTTTTGTTATGGGAAGATAGATCCAAGATGGTATAGTCACTATTCAAGAGACCCTTCATATGGTTAAGCAGAATAAAAAGGAAGCCATGTTTATCAAACTTGATATGGAGAAATCCTATGATAGGGTCTCATGGCCTTTTCTTATGAAATTTCTAACTAGGTTTGGTTTTGGTGAAGATTTTAGGTTGATGATTCTTTCATGTATTTCCATAGCTAAGTTCTTGGTCTTGATTAATGGGACCCCTTTGTGGTTTTTTTAACAACACGCATGGATTAAGACAAGGTGATCCTATTTCTCCCTTTCTATTCATAATCATGGAAGAGACCCTCAAAGAGAGTTCTTAATAAGGATTCCTTGGAAGGGAGAATTAGAGGTCTCTACCCTCACCGTTAATTGTGCTAGAGTTGTTCACCAATATTTCATGGATGGTACTATGTTGGTTGGTGAAGCCACTGTCCCAGAGGCTATTGAGTTCAAACAATTAATGATCGATTATGAGGAGGCATCATACCAAATAATCAATTATCGGAAGTGTTTGGTTTATTTGATTAACATCCTAAAAAGAAGATGTAATAAAATAATCGGAATTCTTAGTTGTGTTACTAAAAATCTCCGACCATGTATCTCGAATGGTTATTAGAATGGAAAACCTAAGAATTTTGAATGGAATTTTTTGATCAAAAGGTTCCTCAAGAAACTTGAAGGCTAGAAAGGGTCT
This sequence comes from Taxus wallichiana var. yunnanensis, assembly GCA_018340775.1. NCBI lineage: Eukaryota > Viridiplantae > Streptophyta > Pinopsida > Cupressales > Taxaceae > Taxus > Taxus wallichiana. Next base: position 851,822,115 of record CM031237.1, read on the forward strand.
GTTATCCCAAGATGGTAAGGAAATTCTCTTCAAATGCTCTATTCATAATATTCTTTTTACTCGATGTATATCTATAGATTACCCTCCTCTATCATGCGAGTAAGATGGAGAGAATTAAAAATATTCTTATGGATTGGCTCGAACCAAAATATAGTATCCCTCTTATTGCGTGGGAAAAGGTTTGCTCACCAAAAATCATAGAGGTTTAGGTATCGAGACTAGACAAAAATGAATAAATCAATGTTGTCTAAAATGATCTAGAGGATGGTTAAGGAAGATAGTGTTTGAACATCTATTATCGGGGAAATATTGGTCTACTCTCTCCGCCAATGAATGGTGCTTCTACAACTAGGATTATAATGGCTATTTTTTGGAAATCGATAAATTGGGAAAAACACTTAGTCTCTGAGGGTAGCAAATGGATGGTTGGAAATGGGAGAATGATTAACTTTTGGGAGGATAAATGGTTAGGGGATCTTACACTTAAGGTCATTCATCCCACGGTCTACAAATATTTTGTAACTAAATACATGACTAAGGTAAAAGATTATTTCAACTTTGATGATCCCCTTGGCCAATGGAAAACTATAGAAATTGACGATTCTAACAGCATTGAGATTTCCTCTATTAACAACAAACTAAGAGGATTTATTATTAATAAGGAGAGCTTAAAAGATGATAGTATTTACTGGTCAAAGGAGGATAGTGGAATCTTCTTGGTTTGAAGTGCCTACAATTCTTTCTTTTCTGATGTTGGGGAAATTGAATTCAAGTGGGGAAGAGTGTGGGTCAAAGAGTTAATTCCTAAGATTAATATGTTCTGGTGGTTGGTTATCCATGATAAGATCCTTACTGTTAGTAACCTAAACAAGAGAAATTTCCACATGGTTAATAGGTGTGTTCTATGTGAAAGAGAAAGTGAAGACTCCTCACACCTTTTCCTCAACTATCCCTATTTGGTCTCGGTTAGAAAGACTATTCTTAATCTTTTTGAAATTAATTGGGTTTTCCCAGTTTCTATTAAACAAATATGGTCTCAATGGTCTAGTCCCTTTAAGAGCCAAGGATTAAAATATTTGTGGACCTTTTCTATTATGCATTTAGCATGGGAGATTTGGAAAGAGATAAATAGAAGAATTTTCAAAGGTAAGAAGGATTCGATTGAAATATGTTGGAGCCCATTGTGTAAACTCTATCCGTGCTAATTTATCTAATTTGGCCCCTCACAAGAAGACTATCCTTCAGAATGAAGTTAGATTTTCCTTAAATTGGGGGTTGGGGTCCTCATCTACTAGTACTCCTATTCTAAACCCTAGACTCAAAGGATGGGTGAAACTTAGCAAGGAGTGTTTTAAGTTGAATTTTGATGGCACTTATAAAGGAGAACCCGATAGAGCTATTTGTGGTGGGGTGTTCATTGATTCGAAGGTAAATTTATTCTAGGGTACCATCACAATCTTAGCACTAAAACAAACCATGTTGTTGAAGGCTGTGGTGGTTTTTTTGGGAGTCAATATCTCTTCAATATAGTTTTGTTATATTGGAGGTGGAAGGAGACTCTATGAACATTATCAACATCATTTCTAGGAAAGGATCTACTTCTATTTCCATCCAAAACTCTATAAATAGTATAAAGGAAATGTCTAAGTTTTTTGAAATTATTACCTTTAAGCATGTCTATAGGGAGGCTAACTTTGTTGCTGATTATTTTGCTAACATGGGGGTTAATTGTAATGAGTTGACACTTATCAATGAAGTTGAAGCTCTTGATTCCAAGGTGCGAGCACACTTACATAATGACTTAAATGGACATGTCATCAAATAATGTCAAATCTTGGTGTGTCAAAGTCATCATGTTCATATACCATATGAATAGTGGGCATTTAATTATGATTGATATGAATATCTGGGTGAGGATCCGCTCAAGTTTCTTGAAATATTTTGTTGCCTCTCGTGCCTGGAAAAGTAGTATATTCGGTCTCAAGTGTAATCCTCTGTCTATCTAGAAATTTGGCTCCTCTATGAATCTGGTTATTATGTAGCCAAATGGGAGGATATTTGGTTAGAATGAAACTTGTAGATCTTAAAGGGGTCAAACTTGAAGCTATGATGATGTTTGAGAGTAAGGGTTTTTCACCCTTCCTTAAAATTTTGAAGGCCATTTTGAAAATCTAAGTAAATATTTTGCTAGTTCTTGGAAGACCACCAAAAAAGGGGCGGTGGTTGAAATGAAAGGGATTAACATCGAGATATTGGTGGATTAAGTTTCTAAAGTGATTGCTCTTCCTACAACTGGGAGGGAGGTCTATAAATCCAAAAAGAAGCCTCGATGAACTCGAACTGTTTCTCAAAGGTAAGAAAATCTCACTCCCCACTTTGTCAAGTTATCTCTGTTTGTCCTTACCTAAAACTTTTGATGATGTGGCTCTCACTCGATCCAATTTCTCACTCTTGAGGGATGTCACAAATGAATTTATGCCTATCACTTGCCTATGCTTAATCACTTCAGGCGTGGACATGATTTTATCTTCCCTTACTTTCTTTTCTACTCTTTGAGCGCTTTTATTTCTCAGTTTAAAAGTAGAAGAGTCTTTGTTCCACTCCATCAGGGCTTCATTCTCACTTTTTTCAAAAGAGCATCTCTAGATATTAATAAGTCTGGTTCCCTTACTAAATCCCTAGAAGCTTATGCAGATGGAGTTGATACAGACTTAGAGGAAGAAGAATTGAGTGATGAGTTTGATTCTCAGGAAGGTGACTCGGAGGAGGATAATGATGTTATTGAAATAAATGTAGTCCATAATCTAAGGGAGATGAAATATAAGTAGGTTATTAGTGTTTCGATGAATACCAAAGGGAATATAGTAAACAAGATGTTTAGGCTCATGTTAATGTGCGGTTGGAACAATAGTTCGAGGCTATGAGGCATGTTGGACTGTTAAAGGGAGAGCCATTTGGCCAAGATGGCGGTAGACATTGAAGAACTTAAGGGAGATATGAGGCTCACTAAGAGCTCTATGTATTTTTGTTCAATGATTGGCATAAGATGAAAGCGCATGATGAGGAAGTTGTTAAGAATGAGAATGACGGAGAGGTCGAAGTTCTAAAAGCCAATTATGGTTTCATAACCATGAGTGGACCACATTTGTGTTATTATTCATAGCTATATGGAGTGGAGTGTTTTCACGGTCAAATCAACACTTTAACATCTCTAGAATTTGGGCCACTCGCAAATGCTTATGTTCTTTGTGGACATTCATGGTAAGAAAATAAAGATGACACCCAGAAGGTCTCTACTTTGTGTCTCTAGACGACAACATAGATGCTTTGGCTAAGGAATGGGTGAAGGTTATGGAGGATATTGAAAAATCCTATAAGTGATCCGGGGAGGGTATTGTTTATTTTCATTTCGATTTTGTTTGGTTGTTAGTTCTTCGATGTTATTAGTTCCTCTCGTGTTTTTATGTTGCTTTGTTGTTTAACTACTCTTTTCTTTTTCTCCTAGTGGAGCCCGTTTATTATGGATTTTTTTAATATATTTTTATTCAATATGTAATGTTTTCATCGATCTTTTGGAGTTTTGTCATTGTATGAGGTAGGGCCCCTTAACCCTTTTTCACCTATTATTAAAAAAAACAAGATTCATTTAATGGTTTCTCACCCAAATGTTAAAGAGTTTCTTTTAAGAAAATATTTGAATGAGAAAAGGGTTGGGTGGATCACAAAAGTGATGGAATATGATGTCAATATTAAAGTCACTACGCTATTTAGAGAAAGAGGACTGTGTGAACTATCGACACTAAAATTTTCCTCATTGTAATTTCTATTTAATTAATGTATGTATTAGGAATAGGATGTTGTTAAGTATAATTAGTAGTAGTGTTCGATAGAAGATAACGAAACTTCCGGTATGATCTGCCAATAATGTATAGTACGGTAATAGTCAAAATTACAATAGGGATGTTGTGGTAAAAAGTAAATATTTGTCGTAAGTGGTCCGGTAATGTTAAAATGTCAAAGTTGGGGTAAGTAGAGAAGTAGGGTCTACATTCTTAGGAATTAGAAATATTATATTAGTAATAAGGACAAGGAGTGAGGTCATAAATATTTTTGTATTTTATTTGTAAAAAGTCTAAAAATGTGGAACCCATGTGAAATGATAAGGTTTATCTTATCTTAAAAGATAAGCTTACATGTACATATAAGAGTTAAGGTATGGAATATGATTTGTCAGAGTGGATTTCTTATCCTATCTTAGAGATAAAATGGATAAGCCTGGAAGTTTTATAAATAGAGAGGCCACCCCCTCATTTAGCATAGAAGGAAGTAGTGAGAAATATTGTATGAGTAAGTGTGTAAAGGAAGCCATCATTTTGAAGGTGTGTTAAAGAATCCATTAAGAGGTGTAATTGTGAAGTTTCTCCCATAGTTATTGTTGGAAGGCAAGTGAAGTCAGTAACACTTGAAGTACCTCATGGGTGAGATTGTAACAATTTCATGTTGATATTATAATTTACACTGATATTTCAAATTTATCATCATTCCTTCTTATCATAGTCTATGGTATTCTTGTGTTATGTTTGTTGTGTTTCTAGATTACATCCACCAAACTAAAAGTTGTGCATTAGTAAATAATCATAGCATGAGGAGTTCCTGGTGAAGAATTATCATAGTGTCGGATTGGTGATGACATTTTGGTTCCGTTGTCCGGGACCATTCCTCGTTGGTGGATTTTCTGGAGAGATATTCCCACTTAGTCAGAAAATATTTGGAGGGTAACCTTGTTTTTACTGTGCATAGTAGTTACCATGGTAAAGTCACTTTTTACCATGAATAGTATTTACCACAGTAAAGTCACTTTTTATCGTGAATAGTATTTATCGCAGTAACTTCACTTTTTACTGTGAATAGTGTTTACCATAGTAAAGTCAGTTTTTACCGTAGTAAGTCAAGGTTTACTATATTTTACCATGGTCATTTCTATTTTCTATCATAGTGATTCCAATTATTTGTGCACATAAGTTTTGTTGATTGTACTTATGGGTTGGTATTTCACTGGGGTTACTTTTGAAAATGGGGAAGATTCCTATTTTTCAGCCCAATCTAATGAAGATGCTTCCTCTTTCATTCAAGAGTTTAAACAATCTTGTATTTGTAATGGCCTTATAAGAAGGGAACAATGGACTGAATTTTTTCCTACCTTTTTGGATGGTTCAGCCCTTAGGTGGTTTGAAACACTAGGTGATAATGTGAAAAACTCATGGGATTTATTAACTGAAAGTTTTCTTGAAGAATTTGGTGAACAATCAGAAATATGCAGATCTCATGATCGATATCACAAAGCTATCCCAAGGAGAGAAGGAGAAGATAATGGATTATCATGCTCGTGTTCTAGAGCTAAGGAGGAAGCTCGATACCCAGATTCAGAAGGAAGGATTAGCGGATGGGTTGATGAATGGCGTAGATAATCTCCTCTGTAAGCACTTCATTCTTGGGATGAAGCCAAAGATCGAACAACGAGTGAAGTATGACCGCCTAACTACTATTGAACAACCAAAGGAGATTGCAAGAAGGCAAGAAGAAAGCATGGAAGAGGAGCCCAAAGAAATTGTTGTTAATGTAGAGCCTACACTAGCACCTTTGGTCCAGAATCCACAACCACTCTCAGTGAGCACAAATCTTTCTCCTAGTACATCTACTGAGTATGAAGATTTGCTCTGGAAGATGGGCCGGTTAACTATTAATCTTCTTCAAGGAAATGAATTTAGTTCTCAAGGAGGAGATAGAGGTCCAAAAAGAAATATTTTGAAGTTGTATGTTATGGTTGTTATAAAAAGGGTCATTATAAGTATAATTGTCTAGATAAAGCTTCTACATCTAGTACAAGAGATAATGATAAAGGAAAAGTACCTGTGAATTCTTTTGATGTAGTAGATAAGAGCATAAATAATGAAGTAGATGTGTTTGTAACAAAAAGAAAGAAAGAAAAAGATAACCAAGATGGAAATGATCCTAAGAAGATGAAAGGAGAAACTAGTAAGAAACATAGGAGAAGAAAGTTGGGTGTGCAGGATTTTCTGATTTCATAGGGACAAGGACCATACTCCATCTTAGAAGATCTGTCCAAAAGGCCTGTAAATATTACATATGGTCAACTCTTGGCTATATCTTCTAAGAAGAGGCGGGAGCTGCAAAGTGGACTCAATGCTCAACGAAGGAAGGAGGTTGAGGTCCCTATTTTGGGGGCAGAGGTGGATCCCTACGCTCCACAAGCTGAGGTATTATGTAATGGTATTTGAATTCATGATGTTTTAGTTGATGGAGGTGCTGCAATTAATGTAATGACTGAGTATGTAATGAATATGTTGGGTTTAAAAATTGATCACCCTTCAACACTTATGTTAAGGTCATTAAATAAAGGAAAAACTAAACTAGAAGGTGTAGTTTCAAATGTGGCAATATCTGTTATGGGTGTTGTATGTGTGGTAGACTTTCAGGTGATGAAAAATGGTACTGTTGTGTACCCAATGTTGTTGGGAAGACCATGGCTAAGGAGAGTTCATGCAAGAAACTATTGGAATGAAGGCTTCATGACACTTGTACGTGGTAGAGAGAGGGTGAAGATAAATGTGATCCCTCGGCATCATAAGGTAGAACCTGTGGATTCAATTGATGAAACTGATGATTGGACATCCTCTGGTTACTCTAGTACTAGTGAAGTGGACACCGAAGATGAAGAAAGTGAGGTTGATGTTTCGGTCATGGATATTCTTCTAGTTACACCAACTCATGACCCCATAAAAATATCGAAGAAGAAATTGTTGATCGTCTCCAACAAATAAAGATTGGTGATGATGTGATGGAGAGTGAGAAGGAATCCTACATCTAGCTCTTTCGAAGGTACATACACATATTCACTTTTGATTACAAGGAACTCCATCAAGTAAGTTGGGTATTCTATTGAGCTGGTAGATGGTGCTAAGCCCATAAAGCAAATGCTATATAGAATGAATCCTAATTTTTCAAAGAGGCGTAAAAGAAGAAATAGATAAATTTCTTGATGCGGGATTCATATTTCTGTGGAGAATTCAGAATGGGTTTCTCCCATTGTGATCTCAATAAAAAATAATGGGAAACTACGTATTTGTGTTGATTATAGGAAGCTCAATAAGGAAACAAAGAAGGATCATTACCCTCTTCCATTCTCAAGATCAAATCTTGGACGAAGTAGCTAGCCAGGAGTGTTATAGTTTTGCTGATGGATATAGCGGATACAACCAAGTTCGTATAGCAGAGAAATATCAGTTGAAGACCATGTTCACCACTCCTTGGGGAATTTTTGCTTATAGAGTTATGCCTTTTGGGTTGTGTAATGCTCCAGCAACATTCCAGCGTTTGATGAATAGGGTGTTCGAACCCTACATTGGGAACTTCATCAGAGTATTTCTGGATGATTTTTACATCTATGGGAGCAAGATGGACCACCTGCACCAAATGGAGACAACATTTCAAAGGTTAGATGAAGCACAAGCCTCACTAAACCCTACAAAGTGTGTCTTTGGATGTTCTAAAGGCGTTTTGTTAGGGCATGTTGTATCCAGAGATGGTATTGGTACTGATCCTGATAAAGTTTCAAAAATCAAAGAGTTACCATTTCCTATGAATAGAAGTAAGTTGAGATCATTTTTAGGCCATGTGGGTTACTATAGAAGGTTCATCAAGAATTTCTCAAAGATTGCATAGCCACTAACCCAGTTCTTGAAGAAGGATGTTACTTATGAACCAGGAAATAAGGCGCATGAAGATTTTGAAAAATTGAAGGAAGCCCGGTGTCTTCACCTATTTTAAAGAATCTAGATTGGAGCAAGCCATTCATTGTGTATATTGATGCCTTAGATGCAGCACTAGGAAGTACTTTGAGCCAAAAGGATGAAAATGGGAATGAACATCCAGTTTACTTTGGGAGCAGACAAATAAGCAGTGCTGAGGTAAATTATCAGAATTGAAAAAGAGGCTCTAGCTATCATTTTTTTGTAATAAAGTTTAGAAATTACTTGCTAGGGCAAAAATTTATAGTTGTAATGAGATCATCGTGCTCTAAAATATATTGTAAATAAGCCTAACCCATCAGGAGGATAGCAAGATGGATAATTTTGCTACAAGAATTTGAATTTGATATTATAGATAGGCCAGGAAAGAAGCATGTCAATGCAGATACCCTCTCTCGAGCCTATGATGGTTTAGGTTCATCTTGTGATGATGATGATGATTTCCCAGATGCAGCATTGTTATCCCTTGACACAATCCCTAGTGAATACATAGATATTTAGAATTATCAGAATGAATTCAAGTTTCCTGATGGTGCCAATGCAAAGACTAAGAGGAAGATTACTCAAGCCAATCATCCATATTCTATTCTACGCATGGAGTATTATTTCAAATAAGACTTGATGGGATCTGACAAGAGGGTAGTTGGATGTGACCAAGAGAAGGAGCTGATAGAAGAATTCCAAAATGGTACATGTGGAGGGCACTTCTCTGGACAACTTATAGCAAGAAGGATCTTGGATGCAGGTTATCACTGGCCCACTCTTTTTAAATATTGTTATAATTATTGTAAGACATGTGATATTTGTCAAACACATGGTAATCATAAGACTTCATCAACTCTATTATGCCCTATTCTTCCACTTGGTCCCTTTGAAAAGTGGGGAATAGACATTTTAGGTCCACTTCCAACTACCCCACACCAAAATAAGTATATTGTAGTTGCCACAGATTATTTAACCAAGTGGGTTGAAGCTAGGCCATTGAAAACAACTTCCATGGATGAAGTGGAAAGGTTCATATATAAACGCATTGTCACCAGATTTGGTTGTCCATTATAAATTATAACAGATCAAGGAAGCCACTTCATTAATGAGGTGGTAGAAGCCCTAGTCAATAAGTTTTCTATTAAGCACAGGAAGGCAATAACATACAAGCCAAAGCACAAATGGACAGTGGGAACGAACAAATTTTGTGTTGTGTCAAATTCTAGCAAAAGATGCAGCCTTGCAGGTACATAAGTGGGATAAAAGGATTCATGCAGCATTGTGGGCATATAGGGCAACATCAAAGTCAGCAACATGATACTCCCCATTTCAGTTGGCTTATGGCATTGATCTAGTTATTCCTATTGAGTTTGATATTCCCACTGTGAGAGTTATGAAAAATGAAAGGATGGATGAAAGTGATTCAATAAAAGAAAGGTTGGTACATCTTCATTTGCTAGAGGAAATGAGGGAAATAGCAAAGGATACAAGCTATAAGAAGAAAATGAAGTAGAAGGAATACTTTGATCAAAAGATCCATTGGTCTCCATTTCATGTGAATGACTTGGTCCTAGTATATGATTCAAGATACAAAAAAAAAAAAAAGAGAGAAAATTTCTTTCAAAATGGATGGGGCCCTATAAAATATAGCAGTTGTGCATGAAAATGGTACATACCAACTGGAGGAATTGGATGGCATTCCCATTACAAAATGGGTCAACCATGACAAGCTAGAGATTATCCAAGCACCAGAATAGTCTACTCCGAGGATGGAGTAGAATCTATGAAGGGGGAAGATGTCGACACTAAAATTTTCCTCCGTAATTTCTATTTCATTAATGTATGTATTAGAATAGGATGTTGTTAAGTATAATTAGTAGTAGCATCGATAGAAGATAACGACGCGCTCACGACGCGCCAATAATGTATAAGTACGGTAATAGTCAAAAGTATAATAGGAATGTTGTGGTAAAAAGTAAATATTTTTCGTAAGTGGTCGGTAATGTTAAAATGTCAAAGTTGGGGTAAGTAGAGAAGTAGGGTCTACATGCTTAGGAATTAGAAATATTATATTGGTAATAAGGACAAGGAGCGAGGTCATAAATATTTTGTGTATTTTATTTGTAAAAAAGTCTAAAAATGTGGAACCCATGTGAAATGATAAGGTTTATCTTATCTTAAAAGATAAGCTTACATGTACTGAGATAAGAGTTAAGGTATGGAATATGATTTGTCGAGTGGATTTCTTATCCTATCTTAGAGATAAGATGGATAAGTTCTGGAAGTTTTATAAATAGAGAGGCCACCCCCTTATTTAGCATAGAAGGAAGTAGTGAGAAATATTGTATGAGTAAGTGTGTAAAGGAAGCCATCATTTTGAAGGTGTGTTAAAGAATCCATTAAGAGGTGTAATTGTGAAGTTTCTCCCATAGTTATTGTTGGAAGGAAAGTGAAGTCAATAACACTTGAAGTACCTCATGGGTGAGATTGTAACAATTTCATGTTGATATTATAATTTACACTGATATTTTAGATTTATCATCATTCCTTCTTATCATAGTCTATAGTATTCTTGTGTTATGTTTGTTGTTGTGTTTCCAGATTACATCCACCAAACTAAAAGCTATGCATTAGTAAATAATCATAGCACGAGGAGTTCCCAGGTGAAGAATTATCATAGTGCTAGATTGGTGATGACAAAACCACTAGCTTTAGAATTTCATGATGATAAAGATCAAGTTTTAGTACTTCAAAATGGTCCGAACTCGAGAGTTCCTTCATTGCCTAAAAATATTCAAAAATATTTACTAATATCTCAATAAACACATTTTAGACTTACAATTATTGGTCAATAATGATATCTAAATGAACTGAAAAATTGGTGATATTACAAGGACATGGAAAAATTGTATCCTAATAACATCTTAGGGAAAATATTAGTGAATATTTTCGTTGATATGAGATTTTCCAAATAATGCGGGGGTATCTTATGTAAATATTCCAAAATTTTTGATTTTAGAGGTTTAGGAATTCATTTGGTCCAATAAGAAATGATTATATGTCATTCTCTTTTTCTCAAGCCCCTCAAACCATTCAAAATGGATTTTATCACTAAAGCTGGGAATTCAAAAATTTGAATTGTAGATCAAGGTTTAGATGCTTTCTTGAGGTCTAAATCTTGTAGTTTGGTCATGATCTTCCATGGGATATTAGAGGAGGTATAGTAGTGTGTTTTCAAATGTTTTGAAAACCTTCACCCTACTCACATGTGCTAACTCAAGATAGTTACAACCTTGGTTAGTGAAAGTGAGTATGGTTAGACCTTATCACTAAAATGTGATGTAAGAAATGATGAAAAATTATTCATTCAAAATAAATAGAATCCAAGATAATGTTTCAAAAATTATAATGGAAATAAAAGTAGTTTGAAAACTAATGATGAGCGGTTTCTTGAGATATGTTGTCTCAATTCTGAGAAGAACCCAAAAAACAAGGTTTTGCATTTGATTCTTGTATTCTTCTTGACTCCCGATGAATGATATAAGATTTTCAGGGATCTAATAAATTTGAAGACGAGTTTCTTGATTTTATTCCTCCTTTGTTAATTATTTATGCCTTAAGGTGTTGTGACACTCTATATTTCCTTGTGATGTTAATACTAAAATGTGTTTTCTTATGTTTCTTGATTGTAGAGTGTTGATAACTTGTTAGAGAGGCTTGTAGGAGGCATGTGGATTTTTATAGAAACCTTGTATAATTCCTTACATATACACTTGGAAAACAAACTCCCAACATCTTCCAAGATATAGAATGTCTCATTCATGAAAATGTATTATTTCTTTGGATGTTTACCCATCTTATATTCATGACCACAATAAAAGGGAGTGTTTAAAACTTGCTACGTGAGATATAATGGTTTTGGGGCTAGTTTCATGTATTTGATGATACATTATCACTAAAATCTTAATAATACGCTCCATGTCACATTGAAATCTTGATTTAGGGTTGTGAATCATATTCAAACAAATTCCAAGTGAAAGCACTGGAACTTGGTTGTCATCATTTTGGTCTTTATCAAAATTTTGAGAGGGAATATAATATAATCCCTGTGAGTATGTTTAGAGATATAAATAATTGAAACCCTTACCACTTTTCCCCATGACAATGAAAGTTTACCTTTAGGATCTAAAACCCTCTTAATAACTCATTTCTCTATTTTAGCATAGAAGGATTATTTTGATCTTCTTGGTCTCCATCAAATTGGTATCGAGAAAGGTTGGGCTTTCTAGAAGAAGTTGAGAAGGCAAGTGGTGAAAATAATCTTCCAATAATAGAGAGAAATGAATCATAAATATAGGGATAAAAGAGGACATATAATGCAACCAAAATAAGAAGAATTGATAGTATTCACGAGGAATGTTCAAGAACTTTTTGAGATAATGGAAATTAATTAGAGAAGAGGTGTATTAGTGGGTAATGTAAGTGACAAAGAAGAAGGAAAAAATGGATAAGGATTAGAAGGAGAAGTTGAGGAAGATGAAGGTGTAAAAATAATGTTGATCTGGAAAACTTGTTCTCGCACTGGTGAACACCGAGACTGCAAGCTACCAACAACTCGAATGATAGAGGGCTTAAGAACTCAGATGCAGATATGGATTTTGTATACGAGCACAGAGAAAATAGATCTGTGAGAAAGAAAATATATCTGTAAGATGGAAACAGATAAGATTAGATCATATATGCGGGGTTGCTCGATACAGAGTGCAGTCCCAAGAGGATGTCAACCCCCATGTCGAGAAAAGATAATAACAGATCATGTAAATAGTAGTAATGGAATATAAAATGAAAAGTAACTAAAATAACAAGAGAACTTAGCTGGTGTTCTGTTACGGAGATGGAATAGGCATTAAGATGGTCAGATAACGAATTATGAAAAAGATTTCTCCTTTAATTTGGCAGAACTTAGTTAAGTTCTTCTTTCTCTTCTTTAGGCCTAGGTCTCTCTAGGTTTTCTCTATCTTTTTGGTCTCTCTCCTTTTTTTTTTTTGAAATATGGGAGAAAACCCCATATTTATAGCTTAGATGTGAGGCTATAATACATGTTAAATGATACCTGTGGTGGAGTAAAGTAACCTCGATTAAGAATATGATGTGATCACATGGGGACCACGGCTTGAATTATTAGATGTAGTGGGGGGCATGGTGGGTGAGAAGATTCCATTAAAAAAAAAGGTGTCAGATGGGTGCATTTTAAATTAAATAATTTGTGAGAGATGGGGGATGATTCCAAAAATTGAATTATCAAATGGGTCCATATGGAGCCCATTGATAATCAATCAAATAATGTGAGCAAATAGATAGGATTTTATTTAATTTAAGAGAAAGAGATGCGAGAATGGAATTAGCGTGCATGTAAGATTACTGAGGGGAATTTTACCCAAAAAGAGGTGTCTACATTTGCCCCTTTTTGTTGAGTGGTTTGCGATAGCAAGACACGAGACAAAAATAAAATGGGTTAGATGAAATATATGTCTGAGGATGGATGAAGACATGACCAAAGGAAATATGCCCTAGGAAAAAAAAACCCCAAGTAAAAGGAGGAGGATCGCAATAAAAATAAAAAAAGTATGGTGGTGGATCCAATATCACATTGGTAGAGGACAATTACGGTCTCAACAGAGACAAATGACAATGTTCTATGGACCAGTGAGTGGGTGAAGACCACTTTGAAGTATGGATGTAAACCAAGATGACCAATGGGTCATAGGAAAACATCAAAATATGTGCAACTGAATGCGAAAGATGTTTGTAAGGAATCATGCGAAAAAAATCATGCATCCACAAAAAGGATGAAGATGAAGATAAAGATGCCCCAACACTAGGGCACGAGAAAGACACAAAGTGAGTTATATGTGTTGATAAGTACAAGGATGAAAAGGTGCCCCAACATAAGACATAGATAGAATAATCATAAATGTGGACAAGATGAGCAGATAAGATAGAAAGGTGAGATAAAATGCCCTAAAAGGGTAATAAATATGATGGCAATCATCTTTCATAGGAAAGATGGTATAAGTGTTAGCAAATTAGAAGATAAAGAAGACAAAGAAGTCTTATTTTTTGAAAAGTATGATAGAGATACTTTTGCGATAAAACAAAAGTAGAGAAAATATTCATGAAAGAGAACAAGATTAGATAGGTGATGGCCGTTATGGTATCTTCCAAGACAAAAATGTCAAAAGAAGATGGGAAGAGATTCTTAAAAATGGATATGATGGTGTCCTTGTGAGAGGACTGACGAAGATAAAATATGTGACAGGGTTCTCAAAAAGAGAAGAATTCAATGTGGCAAAGAGAAGAACAAGAATGGTAATGAAAGGGATAAATGGAGATACATAAATGGAGAAACATTAGCATTATTTGTGAATGCCGAGATGTAAGAGATGTTGAGAAATAGAAAAGGGAATGGATAGGAAGATTGGTTGATTATGAGAAGAGAAAGAAAGATTGAATATGAAGGCAACAAGAGACATGGAATAGAGTGACGGAGGTGGAGGAGGAGAAAATAAGGAATGAAAGGAGGAAGAAGATAACAAAGAAGGATTATAGAGAAAGGGGAAAGGAAGAAGGACAAACAAAGAGAAGACAAGAAAAGAACATAGAGATAGGATGAAATTATGAAAAAGGGAGAGAGTTATTCAAGATGAAAGGCATGATGAAGGATGGAGTAGAGGAAAACAAAGAGGTAATAGAAAATGAAAGAGATGATAGAGCAAAGAAAATTGAGGGAAACAGATCATAGTGAGGAAATCCAAGGCAAAGAATATGGAACTGACCGCATGGAAATGCATGTGGATGATGAGATGATAAAGGAAATGGGATAATGCTGAAGAGTCAAGTTTTGATGGGGAAGTAAGGAGGAAGTGCGAGGTAAAATGAGGAGAAAGACGATAAAGAGGAAGTGAAATAAGACAAAGATAAGAAAGGAGGAGAAGACAACAAAGAAAATTATGCAGACGGAAGGGAACCAAGAATGAAGATATTTGGTAAAGAGTGAGAAGCATAAGGAATGTAAAGAGAAACTTGAGGGAAGGAATGACATCGATTGGAAAAGAAATGAAGATGCATGAGATGAGGATATGTTGATGATGAGAAAATAGAGAGAAGGTGTATGATGAAGACAGTGAAGAACTTGGCAAGGAAGAATGGAAGATGGAGAGGTGGCAAGGAAAACAAAGGATGGGATAGAGAGGCAATGTTAGTGAATGGATGTTAGGATAAATCCACCGATAATGATCGAAGAGGAAAAGATGGGACAAAAGATGAGACAAAATAGAAAGTAAACAAAGAATGGGAGGGGTAACGCCAATGAAGGGACCTTAGGAGAAGTCCTTTGATAATGATCGAGAGGACATAGAGGAAGGAATGAAGATAGAATGGAGGAGGTCAAAGAAAAGGATTCAAGCTGTGAAGAATGGGGATGAGTGATTTTTATGAGAAATCCACCGATAATTACTAGCGTGGAAACATAAGATTATGATGAGAGAATGTTAGGAGAAGATCAATGACAATGACATGTAAGTATGGGGGTAGATATGTGGGAGAACTCTAGAAGACGAAGTGGAAAGAGTAAAGAAAGGAGGGATAATGATGTGTAGGAAGATGAAGATGAGGAGAGGATATAGTGGATGAGAATGAATGAGAGAGAAATGAAGAAACAAGACATGAAATGAATGGAGAAGAAATAGTTAAGTAATATTACCCAACAATGGATGATGGAGATGAAAAAGGGACTAGTAAGAAGTGGTGTTTGCGTGAATGGAAGATGAGGTGAGAGGATGTGATGATGGAGAATGATGAGAAAAGGTAGATGGAGAGAATGTGGGGTAGTGGGGGAGTGCGGGATGACAAATCACGCTTAAGAGGGAATCTTATGTAATATCGCTATGCCACAAGAGGATTTAAGTAAGATCACCAAATTGACAATGACGATATGGAAAGAGAGAGACAACATTATATTAGATACGAGTGTGTGGAAGGGTTGGTTAGAATGGATGAGTATGATGAGGGGTGGGAGATAGAAGATGAGGAAGAGATGATGGGAGATGGATGAAATAGATGACCAACCATTCTTAAGAGAATCTCTTAAGTAATATTTCCCTGACGGAGATGGTTAAGTAGGATTTCCAAACTGAAGAAGAAGAAGAATGATGAAAAGACTAAGCAAAGTGTATACCAAAATGGAACAAGAGATGAAAGGAGGTGATAACAAGGAAATAGAGGAGTGTGACATGAATGGATGGAGGAACATACTCGGTGTAGATGAAGAGTGTAAGGGAAATCCTTAACTCGGGATGCCCATGTGGTGGGAGTGATGATGCAAGAGTGTTAAGGGAAAAGGAAGAGTGGAAAGATGTTTGTGGTTGTGATTGTCATCTATTGAAAGAGGAAATGGTGGAGAAGCTTTTACAGCGGTAAGATCTAAGGAAGAAGATATATCTTAACTAAGGTTCTCTCGGCTATATGGATGGTTAAGAAAGATTGTCAAACTGAAAGTGGAAGAGTAAAAGAGAAACTCAAGAGGAAAGATGAGTAAGATATATGATGTCGTGCAAGGGGACGAGAAAGGTGAGAAGGATGATGTGGAGACAAATGTTGATAAGTGGACATGGAGAGCGAGGAGGAATGGATCAAAGATGGTGTTGAACATGTTGAGAGATAAGGAGCTGCATGATAACGGATTTGCCTTGAGAAGGATCCTCAAGTAGGATTCGCAAACTACAATGGCGATCAAGTAGAATTCACAAACCAAAGAGTGTATTTGTAAATGCATTCATGGAGACGATGGATAGATATAAAATTCATGGTGTGAAATTTGATGTGATTTTTATAAAAGATGATTTGGATGAGATGAATGGAACATAGCTGTAGCAAGGGTGTACATGGAAACTATGTTTCGAACTGGATTGGAGATAAACAAGAAAAGGCTACCACTCAAAGCATTGCACTTTGTAGCCAATAACAGGTGTTAATACATAACCAATGATAGTTAGTTATACCAAAATATCATGAGGGAAATATGGATGAAGGATGCTTGTAATCCTAATATTGACATGACAAAGGGATCAAAGATGTGACTTGTACATGGGAAGAGGGATCTCCAAAAGTGGTGTTCCTTAAGTCTATGCCCCAGCTCTGGGAAAGGGAAAGAACAAAAGCCAAAAGATGATCAATACATGAAGCTTTCGGAAAATGTTGCTAAAATGAAGGTTGATCAATGCAGAAAACCTTCTAGATGCCATAATAACAGAGTAGCCATCCTTCAAGGGTATGGTATACTTTATACATAATATATATGAAAAGAATAATATGATAGCCATCCTTCAAGGGATCGGTCTATTTCTTTTGATTTTGTTTGGATTTTGATTTGTGTACATTTTTTTTTGTATTTTGCATGAACAACTGTCCTTCGAGGGATCAGTCTATTTTTTATAACTTTGATTTTGCCTTTACATACTTGAATTTGAGATTCACATGGGGGAGAGATGGGAATAACTAAGTAAACCACTTAAGAGATTATAAGGAATGTACAAGAGACACCCGTACTCTTCACATGGATGCAACAGAGGAGAATGAGAAGGTGACGAATGTAATGGTTACGGGGTCACTTCAAAGTAGAGAAGGTGGACTACATAATTCAAATTATTACAATGAAAATGGAAGGGGCTAAAGATGGTAGAACAATCTAAGGATGTAACTAAGTTCTCATTGGTAGATATGCTAACAATAGACTAGTCGCAAGTGCAATGCATTAAGAGGTTCCGTCTCTAGTTTACCACCATGAGAGGGAAGACAGTGAAGTTACAATAAGATGAGATGATAGCCAAGTAGGAAACAAAAACTATATCCTGAAGGAAACGAACATATGACCACAATGGTGGATTTAGATGAAAATAAATGATGATGCCCCAAGAGAGACATAAACATAGAAGGACAATCATGGCCTCAAAGGAGGGCTTGATGAAATAAACGGTGTCCCAAAAGAGACACACATATATCCACAATGGTGGAATTAAAAGTAGATGGTGCCTCGAGAAGAGACACAAATATAGCCATAAAGGAGGACTTGGAGAAAAAGGGATCCCTTAATGGAGAGACAAACATGGCCTCAAAGGAGGGATTCAATGAAAAGATGATACTCTGAAAGGAGCATAAACATAAAAGAACAAATATGGCCTCAAAGGAGGACTTAGAATGAGATGAGGATTTGGATATAATTAATTTAGATTGGATGTATGTGAAGAAAGTAAACTAAACAATGTCCAAGAGTGAAGTCCCCTAGTAACAAGGGATTTTTATGGATGATATGTTCAAGGGTGAGGGAAGGTTATTCCCCTAATAAGTTAAATGTGAAGGAGGTAAAGGATGTCGAAAGAAATTAGATGAGATTGTTTTGGATTTGGATGGGGTAAATGATCGGAGACCACAAGTGTGCTTAGTAAGATAAACAATGGAGGGCATTCCTAAGGAGGAATGACATGGGCTAGATGGATATTAAGGGATGATGTGGATGGAGGGATCATGGGAGATCAGACAGATGGGATATGGATTGGATTCAAAGTAGATGGAGAGGGAACTTTCTCCGAATGAGGAAATCATCTTTCTCAATAAGGTTGTGGACGATTGACAAAAAGGCCTTACAATGTTTGATGTTGTGACACTGGAAGTACGATGATAGGTGCAACTCGCAATCAGGATTGAACCATGATGGCTTGGGACCATAGGGATTAAAGGCTTTAATAGGAGGAAGTTTGATGGTAGATGTTCGAGTTAAATGTTGAAAGATATCTGCGTATGAGCCCATTGAAGTGTCATGGGGAAGGTAACTTTTGTGGGTTGTATAGGATATTTCAGCTTGGAGTTAGGAGAAAATGTGGATGTGTAAATTTCATGTTTTGGAGGACAAATCAAATTTGGTTAGAGGATTGTATTGTTTGGATGTGGATTGATTATTGCAAGATGTCGTAGATGGAAAGACTGATCCTAACATAGATATTGTGGCATTAAATTGTTGAGAGGAGGGGAAACCTAAATGTTTTTGAGCATGCATAGGAATTGTTGGGATGTTTTCCCGAGCCTTAGAATTCAACCGAGAAGATTTACCTTTAGCAGGGATGACAATAATTTCAACTGGAGGATCTAAGAGTTGTGGTGTGGTTATTAATGGAGAAACTATTCTAAAACAAGATGAAGATGTTAATGAAGATATATGTGTTTGTATGATGCGATTAATGATATCTATGCGAAACATGTATTGTTTGATTTGGGCATGGAAAGAGATGATTTATTAGAGAAAGAAGGTAAAGCATCTTTATTTGATTTAGGTAGAGGTGTTGGTATAGTAGGTGATTCAAGGGGTATATTTGATAGGGTTGCAGATCGAGAGGATTTGGTTGATGTGATAAGAGGATTGGGTAAAGAGTATTGGGATATACTGGGTGATGTGGCCATGGGCAAAGTTGTCAAGGTAGAGATAGGTGGACTTGTTGAATTGATAGGTATAGGGGTCATTGGCATAGATAAAGATGTAAGCACTTTTGGAATATGTGGAGATGTGAGTAGTGTGATAATAGATGGAGTATACCTTATGGGTAAGGGTAAGGTAGCAAATGCAGAGGCATTTTTGGGCATAGAAAGTAAGGACTGGTTGTTTCATAAATGTTTCGAGGGGTAAGAATGATATATTAGCTAATGGGGTTGATGTCGAAGGTGGGGTTGTAAGGGTGCATGTAGTAGAACTGAGTTTAGTTGGGATGGTTGTGAGTAATGTAGGTATAGTAACAGGTGCATTTGATGAAGATGTCAGTGAATGAATAGGTATGAGAGATGTAGGGATATGTGTGGATATGAGTGGAGCTGAAATAGGTGCTGAAGATGAATCTAATGTGGTAGATTGAGGTATGTTTGAAGTGACGGAAATGGATGATATAGTTGAATTTGATGTGGATGTGGCAAGGATAGGAGAAGGTACAAGTTTAGGATAGGTAGTGAAAGTTGATGTAGGTGTGATAGGTTTTGAATAAGAGGTGGGAACAATGTCCACTTGTGGGAACATGTGGAATTCGAAATTTGTGACTACCCTATCCGAATTTTTTTGTACTTTTAAAATAATGGGTCATTTTGTGTTTTTATTGCCTGAAAGTTCTTGTATTGTGTCAAGATATTCCCAAAGAGCCATATTAGCCTTTTTTGTCAAATACCCAGATGCCCAAAATTGTTATATTCTGCCGTCGGGATTTTTCTGCGAGAAATTTGTATTTAATTATTTTGAGCCCTGTATGAGGCTATTTACGCTCCATTTTAACTCTGTTATAATCAAACATGTCATTATTCCTATGTACCAAAAGGGTTTTAACTTGGAATAAGTTTTGGGCTTTATTTGTGACTTTTGACAATTTTTTGTGTTTTTGTGTTGTCCCATTTCGTTTTCTGTGAAATTTCTCTAGAACAATTCCTTTTCGGGTAAGCGCGATTTTTGACTGGAGCATTTGAAAACATATACGCACATTATGCCCGAGAGAAGTCACCATCGAGAGTGTGGATCATTGGGAAAAAGTGAAGTCGTGCACGGAAAAGCCCCTGTGGGGATGGGCGCATTTTTGGAAAACAAAGGATTTAAGCTGCAATGGGAAAAATAGAAGCCGCAGGCATGATGGGAATTTTATACCTGCCTAGCAGGGTACTTTTTCCCGTGTTATAAAATTCACTTAAGCTGCAGTGGGAAAAATAGAAGCAGCAGGCAGGTGGGATTTTATTGCCTGCCTTGCAGGGTACTTTTTCCCGTGATAGAAAATTCACTTAAGCTGCAGTGGGAAAAATAGAAGCAACAGGCAGGTGGGATTTTATTGCCTGCCTTACAGGGTACTTTTTCCCATGATGGAAAAGTCACTTAAGCTGCAATGGGAAAATTAGAGGCTGCAGGCAGGCGGGAATTTATTGCCTGCCTTGCAGGGTAAAAATTCCCATGATAAAATAAAAGGAAAGTGACTTAAGTGAAATCATGGGATTTTAGTAAATAATCTTGTAGGGTAAAAATTCCCATTGTCATGCGGGGTAAAAATTCTTAAAAATAGAATTCTATTATTCCAAAAGTGCGACCCACCTTGGGTGAATAATAATGCATTAAATAAATATTTGTTAATATTTATTCACCCAATTTTGGCACCCAGGCTTGTGGAAAAGTCAACAAAAGCAAAGGGGAATAAATCATTTAAAAATAGAATTCCAAAATTAAATAAATTTAATTTATTTAATGCAGCCCCTTTTGAGAAGGAATTAATACTTTTTAAAGTATTAAATGATTATATTAATTCCTATTTTAAGTGGCTATGGTCAAAGCACCATTGTGAAGCTTAAGTGAAGTGAAGTGTGGATGATTAAATTGAATTAATTTAATTGATTGGATGGTTGTCCTTAAACATGTTATATTTAAAAGAGAAGAGCTTGATTTTTAATTAATTAATTGCCTTTAATTGTTAGGGCAATTATTAATTATATAATTGTGAGGGTTATATAAGCATGGGAAGCCATATGGGTGAATTATTTAAGTCATAGGTAAATAATTGCAGCCAAGAGAAAAGTGCGCCCCCATTTGAACAAGGATTTTACTCAAGCAAGGTGGAAACAAGACATTTGAAGAAGGATTTTGCTCGGGACAAGGTGGCAACAAGGCTAAAAGCTTCCAAATTTGGCGCATGCTTTGAAGGAGGTTGATCTTTGTCTACATAATTGTTTGCATAAGTGTTACAGTGCTAAAGAATTCATTACGGGTGTTTTTCAAAAGAAAAGAACTTATATCAATGTCAATACATTGAATATTTCCTCGAATCTGAAGGATTATCCAGATCGCACTTTTGGTTTTGAAGAATTCAGTCAAATAAGAAGAAAAAGAAATGTTGAGACAAAATATAGACAAAGCTATGGTGAAGAAAGATGAAAAAGAAAGCACTGTGAGTCATGCATCACTTCTAAATTTGTAGATATTGGAGACACGGATCTAGGCTCGGAACCTCTTGTTGAATTGATAGATAGATCCAGCGCGGGAAAGAAACTCAGCGTGCGGAAAGACTTCACTCATGCGTGCAGATTAAAAGCAGTGGAATTATTCGAGCTGCAGCTTTTCCATCCACAACCCAATTGCTAGAGTTTGTTATGTAGGTGCAGATCCATATGCAGATGCAGATGCAGATGCAAATCCATATGCAGATCTAGATCCAGATCTTATAGTTGTAAAAGATTCCGGCACAAAGGCTTCATCCTCTTGTTTCAAATGTAGCCTATGAAGAAGTCAGTGCGTGGAAAATTCCTTCCAAGATCTTGTGTAAATGCTCCCATCTTCCAGTTGAAGCCTTCATTGAATTTTCATTCATCCGGAGTGCTTTCAGAATTTTTAATTGCTCATATACAATTAAAAATAAGGATGATGAGTTATCTACAACAAACATTGCATTGATGCATGTACAGAAGAAGAAGCTGCAAAAGCTTGAAGGACAAAAGAGAAGATAAGGCGAAGGCAAAAAGGCAAAATTCCAGCTGCTTCCAAACCTAGCTTTCTTGTTTCCAGATGCATCTTGCTTGTTGTTTCCAATTCCAGTTGTTTCCAATTCCAGCTCTAGCTACTCCCAGATCCAGTTTGGTGAGAATCAAAGGCAAAAGAATTAGTTGCATGTGGGCATGAAAAAGGACAAGACTGCAGCTTTCCTCTTATTTCTTCTTTCCTCCGACAAAGTAATTGAGCGATCAATTAAATTATACAACTTAAGTGATTGGTAAGCCATTACTTGAAGAAGTCAACTACTTGGAGATAGGTGCCACGTGCAAAATAGAAGGTTCTATTTTTAGTTACAAATCATACATGTCACGCAAAGAGGAATTCCAGGAGGAAGATTGCCAGTTGTTTCTTTCCGACTTCCACATGTGCCGGTTCAACTAAAAGCTTCCAACTTGTAATTGCCCCTCTACATTCTATAAGTAGAGAAGAACCTTCGGGTTAATCAATTAGAATTTGTAAGCAACAATCTTATGTTCTAGACTTTGTGCTGAACCCCTGAGAGCAACTTGGAGTGAAGGAATAAAAAGGAGCAAGTTTCCGGAGAACTTTGTGTCACGGTGTACTATGTTTCTTGCTTTTAATCTTAGATCTCTTAATAAACTTTGTGTTATTTTAGATCTGGATCTAGAGTTGCCTTTGTTTTATAATTTTTGTGTTCATATCTATTAAGTTTCTTCTATGTGCATGCAATTAGCTCTGCTATCTACTAATTGGGATGCACATCTTCCCCATTTCTTCTCTGTATTTCCTTTACTTCCTTCTTCTATAAAATACTTCCTTTCTTGAACAAGTTGCTTACTTGCTACAGAACTTCTTAGTTATGGTTCATGAACTAAGTGGTTAAAGTAAAACCCCTGATAGATAATAACACATTTTTATTGAAAAATCTGACATGGGAGCCTCACCGGTTAAATGAGGGAGATTTATCTCATGACTTCCCAAGTTTGATGCTATGCAGAAAATCTAGCCAACAGTTTTTGGCGACTCCATTGGGGAACAACTATCTTTGCAGATCAAGGTTTAACTATCTAAGATCGAGTGTTTTCCATACAAATCTCAACCTGGCTGAATGCCCATTCACCCGATCTATGAAGGTGCAAGGAAGAACTGATCATTTCTTCAGATTACAAGAGCAATTCAATTTCAATCATCCTCCTCAAGTTAGAAGCCGCAGATCTAGTCTTTCACTAGGAAGGAGAGTGCACACTCATCCAGATCCGGATCATCTTCAGCATAATCTGGCAGCTGAAATTATTCATCAAGTCTACTCTTGGAGAGGATGTGCCCCGTTCATCATGCTGAACCAAAACCGACTTGCCCCTGCAGCACCTATTCCATGGGGTGTAGCTTTGGACCTCGAATCTGACTCCTCCTATGTATGATCTACCTAAAGGGATGAGAAAGAATTTTCCAAAATTCTTTGGAGATGGAAAGCAGAATCCAGATGACCACTTGGCTGCATTTTTCATATCCTGTGGAGTGCTTATAGTCGAACATGAAGATGTATCATCCGAATCTTCATAGAGACTCTACACGACTTGGTTGGAGAATGGTTCTACCGGCTAGCTCCTAGCACCATAACCAATTGCCCAGCTCTTATGCGGGATGCGTTCCTGAAAAGATTCAAACTAGCTGAAGATTCCAGTACATTGATTACTCAGCTCACTCAGTTGAAGAAGGAGCCACATGAGCACATGCGGGATTTTATTGCAAAATTCTAAATATTACTGTACAAAATTCTAGCTTCTGCTTCTCTAAATGATGAGAATCAAAAAGTATTCTTCATTAATGCTTTGCTTCCTGAAGTAAGCTATCAACTGCGAAGAGCATGTCTTGCTGATTTATTATCAGCTCAAAACATGGTGGTTGAAATTGAAGATGACCTCATCATGGTTGGAAAGATAAAGAGCAACACTTCTAGAGCTAAAATTTCATCCTCTGCTACTACATCCGAATCACTATTGCAAAAGTTAGCAAATGAGATGATGCAGATGAAGAAACAAATGGCTCAAATGGCTCAAGGTAACAACACTGCCCCTGCTTGGAATTTCAACAACAACTGGAACCGCATTTTTGGTTCCCAAAGATTAGCAATTGAAGCTGCTCCTAGAAACAACGTGGAGATGAATGAAGAAGACCAAGAAGTTGATCGTTGATCAGCTCGAGGATGATGATTTTATAGGACCTGTTGGTGACTCCAACATTAATTACCTGAACTACAAATTTGAACATGACGATGAGAAACTTCATGAAGATGATCATGGTCATGCATATGCAGTACTTACAAAATCACAAACTCACCAAGCTGAGGCATTAGCTGACGAACAAAGAAGGGGCAGCCCTTTACCTTCTTCTTTAGCTCCTAGAGATAAGAATGTGAGTTCTTCATCTCAACCACAGAAAAAGTCGAGGCTTAATCTATTTCTTCTTTTAAATATGATCATGTCAAGAAAACTAAAGTTCAAATGTAATCAGAGCTTTTCCAAGGACAATCTAGTCAAATACATCAAAAGGCCTTTTGCCTAAGCCCAAAGATACTCCTCCCTAGAACAACATAGCGGTTGTTAAATCCTCACCATCTTACGAAAGAGTGGAACCATTTTATGTTTCCCTATTTCTTAATGGTTTCAAGTTAAGAAATTACGTTTTAGATTCGGGTGCTTCGATAATATCATTCCGGCTAAAGTTATAGATGCTCTTGGGCTTACCATGGCGAAGACCATAAAAAGGTGCTTTACTCCATGGAGAGACAAGTCCCTTTAATCGAGACAAATCAAAGATGCTCAAGTTGTTTACAGTAGCTTTTCCTAACAAAAGATTAAAGATGACAATTCTAGTTGTAGATATTCTGTCTCCTATGGGATGTTGCTGAGTAGAAACTTTTGCAAAGAGTGGGAGGAGAAGTAAAGATGGATTGGTCTGCGCACATATTCCTATCAAAGGGCTTAACCATAAGTGGAGAGCAAAAAATAAGTCAGTACACGGTTACAAAATCTGAGGATCCTAGATCTCAGATTCTTTTTCAGGAATTTGACCGTGGGGTCTATTTCTTGGAAATGGATAAAGATGTACTAGAACAAGAATTTCAACCAGAGCCAGAGACAACAAAAGAAGAAGAAAAAGTTTGGACTCTGGAGTTTAAAGGCACATGTTGTTCTTTTGGATCAGGAGTTGGCTCTATGTTGATATCTCCAGATCATGAGGTATTTCCATACTCCCACAAGCTGATGTTCGAGAACACCAATCATACGGCGGAGTATGAAGCATTGCTTGCTAGGAATGGAGCAAGCTAAAAAGAAAGGAGTAAAACTCCTCAAAGCCCAAGGAGATGCTAAAATTCTAGTAAAGTAGGTTCGAGGGCAAAGTAAATCAAAAGAGATAAGCTGGATCATTACAGAGATAAAGTGATTTCCGCCACATTTGATTTTGCAGCCTTCTCTATTGACTTCATTCCCATAAATCAAAACTCCAAGGTAGATTCTTTGGTAGTCACGGCTGTACTATTGAATCCGGATAGACCACCGTCCATATTCAGACAAGGAAACTATAAAGTGGAGATGGTCTACCACCCCAAAGTCCTTGAACAAACATCTGCATGTTTACATGTTGAAGGGAGTAAATCACCACCACGACAAACAGTCACAGAAAAAGCTGATCCATGTTATGATGAAAATAGTGAAGCAATCCAACCAAAAGGTAACAAAATCCCCAAGGGTTTAGTTTCCTTAGTGGAGACTTTCAACAAGCATGATCAGTACCTAAAGAAGAACAAAGAATATGGTGATAGTTCTTCCTCAAAAATGTAGCAAATAAATCTGGGAACGAGAGAAGTTGATGCAGACTTACCCACCATAGAAAGAAGAAAGGATGCGCCACCGCCAGATGAAGTTGATAAGGACTTGCCTAGAGTATTTGACAAGAAGGCCAAAGAAAGGAAGTTCAAGATCGGAGACTGGGTACTCTGGTGGGACAAGAGACATGAACCGAAGGGCATACACGACAAATTTGATCCACTCTGGAAAGGGCCCTTCGTGATCAAAAGAGCTACAGGAATGGATACTTTCTTCCTTGCCTACCGGGATGGAATTGAGTTACCATTTCCTTTCAACGGGAAACATCTGAAGCTATTCAGGAACTGAAAAAGTAGGTTAAAACCTGTATGTATATAAATAAAACTTTGTTTGTTTTTCCTTGTTTTGTTTTTGTTTTTGTGTTGTGTTTGTTTGCCTGACCCTGTGCCCAAAAGACAAGATATGAAACTAGAGATGCTGGGATCTCATCTTTTCCCTTGTCATTCTGACAGAGAAAAAGATGTCCACAGATGGAGCCGACTGGTGTCACCTAGATTTCATCATGAAATTTGTGACTACCCTATCCGAAAAATTTTCGTACTTTTAAAATAATGGGTTGTTTTGTGTTTTTATTGCTTGAAAGTTCTTGTATTGTGTCAAGATATTCCCAAAGAGCCATATTATCCTTTTTCACCAAATACTCAGATGCCCAAAATTGTTATATTTTGTCATCGGGATTTGTCTGCAAGAAATTTGTATTTAATTATTTTGAGCCCCGTATGAGGCTATTTGCGCTCCGTTTTAACTCTGTTATGATCAAACATGTCATTATTCCTATGTACTAGAAGGGTTTTAACTTGGAATAAGTTTTGGGCTTTATTTGTGACTTTTGGCAATTTTTCGTGTTTTTGTGTTGTCCCATTTTGTTTTCTGTGAAATTTCTCTAGAACAATTCCTTTGCCGGGTAAGCCCAATTTTTGGCCTGGAGCAGCTAGAAAACATATACGCACATTATGCCCGGAGGAAGTCACCATCGGAGGTCTGGATCACTGGGAAAAAGTGAAGTCGTGCACGGAAAAGCCCCTGGGGATGGGCACATTTTTGGAAAACAAAGGATTTAAGCTGCAATGGGAAAAATAGAAGGTGGAGGCATGATGGAAATTTTATACTTGCTGCTGAAGGGTACTTTTTTCCGTGTTATAAAATTCACTTAAGCTGCAGTGGGAAAAATAGAAGCGGCGGGCGGTGGGATTTTATTGCACGCTTGCAGGTACCTTTTCCGTGATAGAAAATTCACTTAAGCTGCAGTGGGAAAAATAGAAGCAGAAGACAAGTGGGATTTTATTGCCTACCTTATAGGGTACTTTTTCCGTGATGGAAAAGTCACTTAAGCTGTAATGGGAAAATTAGAGGCTGCAGGCAGGCGGGAATTTATTGCCTGCCTTGCAGGGTAAAAATTCCCATGATAAAATAAAAGGAAAGTGACTTAAGTGAAATCATGGGATTTTAGTGCCTGCCTTGCAGGGTAAATAATCCCATTGTCAAAGTCAAATCACTTAAGTGGATCATGGGATTTTAGTGCCTGCCTTGCAGGGTAAAAATTCCCATTGTCATAAATTCTTAAAAATAGAATTCTATTATTCCAAAAAGTGCGACCCACCTTGGGTGAATAATAATGCATTAAATAAATATTTGTTAATATTTATTCACCCAATTTTGGCACCCAGGCTTGTGGAAAAGTCAACAAAAGCAAAGGGGAATAAATCATTTAAAAATAGAATTCCAAAATTAAATAAATTTAATTTATTTAATGCAGCCCCTTTTGAGAAGGAATTAATACTTTTTAAAGTATTAAATGATTATATTAATTCCTATTTTCAGTGGCTATGGTCAAAGCACACTGTGAAGCTTAAGTGAAGTGAAGTGTGGATGATTAAATTGAATTAATTTAATTGATTGGATGGCTGTCCTTAAACATGCTATCTTTAAAAGAGAAGAGCTTGATTTTTAATTAATTAATTGCCTTTAATTGTTAGGGAAATTATTAATTATAGAATTGTGAGGGTTATATAAACATGGGCAGCCATATGGGTGAATTATTTAATTCACAGGTAAATAATTGCAGCCAAGAGGAAAAGTGCGCCCCCATTTGAAGAAGGATTTTTCTCAAGAAAGGTGGAAACAAGGCATTTGAAGAAGGATTTTGCTCAGGTAAGGTGGCAACAAGGCTAAAAGCTTCCAAATTTGGTGCATGCTTTGAAGGAGGTTGATCTTTGTCTGCATAATTGTTTACATAAGTGTTACAGGTGCTAAGGAATTCATTACAGGTGTTTTTCAAAAGAAAAGGAACTTATATCAATGTCCAATACATTGAATATTTCCTCTGAATCTGAAGGATTATCTAGATCTGCACTAGTTTTGAAGAATTCCAGTCAAATAAGAAGAAAAAGAAATGTTTAGTCAAAGATAGATGAAGCTATGGTGAAGAAAGATGAAAAAGAAAGCACAATGGAGTCATGCATCACTTCTAAATTTGTAGATATTGGAGACACGGATCTAGGCTCGGAACCTCTTGCTGAATTGATAGACAAATTCAGAGCAGGAAAGACTTCACTCATGCGTGCAGATTAAAAGCAATGGAATTATTCGAGCTGCAACTTTTCTATCCACAGCCCAGTTGCTAGAGTTTTTTATGGAGGTGCAGATCCATATGCAGATGCAGATGCAAATGTAAATCCATATGCAAATCCAGATCCAGATCTCATAGTTGCAAAAGATTCGCAAAAAGGCTTCATCCTCTTGTTTCAAATGTAGCCCGTGAAGAAGTCAGTGCGTGGAAAATTCCTTCCAAGACCTTGTGCAAATGCTCCCATCTTCAATTGAAGCCTTCATTGAATTTTCATTCATCCAGAGTGCTTCCTAGAATTTTAATTTCTCATATGCAATTAAAAATAAGGATGATGAGTTATCTACGACAAAAATTGCATTGATGCATGTACAGAAGAAGAACTGCAAAAGCTTCAAGGATAAAAGAGAAGACAAGGCGAAGGTAAAATTCCAGCCATAAAATTCTAGCTGCTTCCAAATATAGCTTGCTTGTTTCCAGATCCATCTTGCTTGTTGTTTCCAATTCCATCCGTTTCCAATTCCAGCTCCAGTTACTCCCAGATCCAGTTTAGTGAGAATCAAAGGCAAAAGAATTAGTTGCATGTGGACATGAAAAAGGACAAGACTGCAACTTTCCTCTTCTTTCTTCTTTCCTCTGACAAAGTAATTGAGCAATCAATTAAATTATACAACTTAAGTGATTGGTAAGCCATTACTTGAAGAAGTCAACTAGTTGGAGATAGGTGGCACGTGTAAAATAGAAGGTTCTATTTTCAGTTACAAATCATGCATGTCACACAAAGAGGAATTCGGGAGGAAGATTGACAATTGTTTCTTTTTGACTTCCACATGTGCCGGTTCAACTAAAAGCTTCCAACTTGTAATTGCCCCTCTACATTCTATAAGTAGAGAAGAACCTTGGGTTAATCAATTAGAATTTGTAAGCAACAATCTTATGTTCTAGACTTTGTCTTTGAACCCCGAGAGCAACTTGGAGTGAAGGAATACAAAGGAGCAATTTTAGGAGAACTTTGTGTCACGATGTACTATGTTTCTTGCTTTAGTCTTAGATCTCTTAATAAACTTTGTGTTATTTTCGATCTGGATCTAGAGCTGCCTTTGTTCTATAATTTTTGTATTCATATCTATTAAGTTTCTTCTATGTGCATGTAATTAGCTCTGCTTATCTACTAATTGGGATGCACATCTTCCCCATTTCTTCTCTGTATTTCCTTTACCTCCTTCTATAAAATACTTCCTTTCTTGAACAATTTGCTTACTTGCTGAGAACTTCTTAGTTATGGTTCATGAACTAAGTGGTTAAAGTAAAACCCCGATAGCTAATAACACATTTTTATTGACAAATCGACATGAGAGCCTCACCGGTTAAATGAGGGATATTTATCTCATAATTGCCTAGGTTTGATGCTATGCGAGAAAATCTAGCCAACATGATACCAAATAGGCTTGGCTTGTGAGTTGTCCACGGGTCGTATGGGAGGAAGTTGGATAGAGTTTACCTCATCAACTTATCAAATATAGAAGCGTATGATTCTCCTAAATGAGTGTAGTTGGCTATTGATTGAGGAGATCATTGTTGAGACCATGTGCTTGGTATAGATGGGGATGAGGGTTCGGTGACCACAGTGTTGGCCGCGAGTATTGATCTCACGATTATGTGTGAATGGTTAAGTGGATTCAATTTTTTATTTAATTGAGCTTAATTTAAGATGGCGTTGCTCATCGGCATGGGTTTCAAGCTTGTGAGCCATTGTGAAAGCTTCATCAAAGGTTTGGAATGATTGGATCTGCAAAGTGGATGATATATGTATGGCACATGAATGCGAGAATAAGTCGATGAGTTCAGTTTGCGAGATAGTGAAGGATAGTTTATTTATAATATCATGCCATTGTGTGACGAAGGCAATGATGGGCTCGTTTTCAAACCTGTCGAATGGTATATAGATCAGTGATAGTGGGCTTGCATGCGATATTGATAGAAAAGTGTTCTAAGAACAACTGTGTAAGTTGAGTGAAAGATAATAAGGAATGTCGTGGGATACTGTTATACCAATCTAGCCCAGGACCAGACAAAGACATGGGGAAAGTACGAAGAAGTAAATCATGATCATGCACAATAAGACAACATGCGTGTTTAAATGCGAGGAGATGTTGTTGGGGATATTATTTATTATTGAATTTATTAAATGTAGGAAGTTTCCAATGAGGAGGATAGGGTTTAATTGGAACTGACAGATGAATCGAGTTCATTACAGATTTGTTCATAGGATAAGGTGTTCTTGGGTGCTATGGTAAGGGTTTCTAAATTGGCTAACCGATTCATTAAGGCGTGAATTGAATCACTCGAGGTGTTGTAAGGTTGAGATTGGATCGACTGTGTGGTTTGAAAAGTAGTTTGATAAGGCAAATGATGTGTTTGTGGGTGTGTGGGTGTTTGGTGAAGTGTCTGATAAGGTGGTTGATAAGTTTGTGGATAGGACACTAGCGGAATGGTTTGATAAGACAATTGATTAATTTGTGGATATGTAGGTGTTTAGGGGTTGCTTGGCAAAGACTAACATGTGTCACAAGTTGGGATTGCTGCATAGGATAGTGTTGAGCAATAGGGGCATGACAATGAGCGGGGATATGTGTGTTAAGAATTGGAGGTGGTTGGACATGCCTATTAATGGAATTGTCAAAATGGGATGTGGGTGGAATGCAATCCACCAATTTTGGAGATTGGGAGGATTGAGAGATTGTAGGAGATGATTTGAGTAAGAAATAATGTATGGGGTTATGAGGAGATTTGAGTTTATCTAGAGGAGCGAGAAGATGATGGCGTGATCGATTTAAGAAAGGCTGGCTTGATGGGGATATGAGGGTTGGTGTCAAGTGGGGAGAATTTTGTATGACATGGTTTTCCTAAGGTGAGACCATGGAGACTAGAGGCTGGGTGAGTGATGACGTGGCTTTGAGTTTAGAATCCTGTTGAGTGAGATCATCAAAGGAAGTAACTTTATTGGATAGATCAGATTGTTGTTTTGTCTCAATTTGG
Organism: Taxus wallichiana var. yunnanensis; assembly: GCA_018340775.1. NCBI lineage: Eukaryota > Viridiplantae > Streptophyta > Pinopsida > Cupressales > Taxaceae > Taxus > Taxus wallichiana. The sequence goes on from CM031237.1 coordinate 851,853,996, forward strand.
GAGAGAGCGATAATAGGTGTGAAGTAGAGAAACATCTATTTATGTATGTTGTTGAAAAACAAATCAAGCAGATATTTTTTAACATCATGATTAATTTAGAGGATGTGAATAGAAAAGAAAAGTAGGTAATGAAGGTGCCTAAATTATTCTAAGGTTGGTTTCATGAATTTATGGATTGGGAGATGTCTGAGAGGGTTGCCTGTTGGGTGTTTAGGTCCCAACTAGTTAACTAGGTGAGAGGAATGTTTTGATGTGTTAATTATGTTTGTATGACAGTTTCGGGGAGTGTGTGATAAGTGAAATGTAGAGAGTTAAATCCTTTACTTAAGCTATGTGATCAAGAAGGATGTAGAAGGTTCGTTTTAAACCAAAATGAAATGTGATGTTCAATGTATACAGACACTTAGGAAAGGGAAAGTTTGATGCAGAAAAGAGAAAATAGAGAAAAATGAGTGGAAAAATGCTTTTCCTCATTATTAGATTATGACGTGATAGTGATGTATTTAGAAGCACAAGTTAGTTTCTGAAACAACCTGGGTACCCTGAAATGGCACCGTTTAGAATTGTAGATGAGGCCAGTAAAAATGAGTGTGTTTTTTCTTTTTGTTGTTTTGCAAAGCAAGTGATATTTGACGGAGTTTTTGGATGATCACAAATTTATTGATTTCACCTGGAAAATAAGATAAATATAATTATATACAACAAAAGGAAATAAGCTACCAAAGTTGTTAATAGATCGTAAATTATTAAATGCTATAAACTATAAACTATAAAACTATAGTTTATTAATAGACTATAAACTAAAGACTGGTATTCTTTAAAATAAATGATTAAATAAATTATGAATTAAATAAACATATAAAACAAACAACAAAATAACTGATTAAATGCTAAGATATACTATACACTATCGTAATAATAATAATAATAATGATAATAATAACAATCTATGCAAGAAACTATGAAATGGATCTGACAAAAAGAATTTGGAGTAGATTAATCGATTGAAATAGATTTGAGATGAGGAATGCATCTAGTGCTTCAAGTGGAACAATCGATACACACAACATGGGTGTTTTATAGATTTTTGATGGTGTTTATGCTATAGTTCGACTATTTTTAGTCAGACATACAAAAAGTGTCTCAACTTTACTCACCCACATGTGTGGGACCAAAACATTGACTTCTCACCACCACAAGCACCAAGGGGTCATCCTACATGGGGAAGAGTGTTTCCAAAAGGCAAATCAATTTATAAAGATGATGGATCATTTGATGGAAAAGCAAATCAAATCTAATGTGTGCTTTTAGGAACAACAAAGTCAAGAGTTGAATCTAGGAGGACGGGTAGATTGAAAATGGTTAGTTATATTGCACATGGACGTGGCTCTTCACATAACATCTAAACAAGACAGATATAATTGGCAATAGTGTTATGAGTAGTTTGTATAAAAAGAACTGTTATAAACGTGTTCTAAAGATTTGGGATCCAAATTGCTATAACAAGATTATATAATCACTTCCACAGATCTGGCGTGAATTTAAACCTGAGCTGGAGATAGTTGGATGCTTCAGGAGTTGGAATCATGCCAATTTATAATCTGACTGCTTCTACAAAGTTTGTGTGGCAGTTGTTCTTCCTGTTGGCTACGATTTATATTTCAAAGAAACCGACTCTTCACAAAACATTAACAAAATGCTCAGATTATTACCGTGTTTTGGACTTTTCCTATATTTTTTGTGTGTCAATCCATAGCTTATAACTAATTTATTAATAGTGGTCTCGCACCGAGGGGAAGATATGTGGATGCCGTGTGGAATGGCTGTGTTAGATGTGGAGTGGAGTGAATGAGTAGAAGGGAGAGAAGGGGACAAAGTAGCGCGGGTAGAGGAGAGTTGGTGGACATGAGAATAGAGTGCATTGTAGGCATGGATGGAAGGGAGGTTGAGAGGATGTGGATGAGGAAGAGGAGAGGTGTGCGGCGAAGAGAAGGCGATAGGGAAGCTCGTGGGGAGAAGGAGTGTGGTGGCCGAGTGGGAGATGGGGAGTTGGATGGGAGGAATGAGATGACGTGTGGAGAAGTGTGGATGGGAGTGGAGGAGGTGTGGTCGTAAATTCGTGAGGAGCAAGGGAGCTCATGAGGGGGATGCTCACAGAGAGGGGGTAGCTCGAGCTCGGGATAAGGGAGTGGCTGAGAGAGTGGGTAAAGAGCTCGGGATAGGGAAAGAAGATGGTGGCTCGGATGGAGAGAGAAATGGCATGTGAGCTTGTAGGAGGGTTGAGTGGTGGGAAGTGGAGAGGAAAGGAGATGGCCGAGCTGGAGAGTTGGAGAGGTGAGGAAATAGTTAGGGGGATGGGTTGTATGAGGTAGTTTAGGATTTTTTTCTTTTTTAATGATTTTTTTATAATTATTACCATTGTTTTGTTTTTAATTTGATTTTTTTGTTGATTTAAATAAATAAATATTGTCTATTAGGTTTTAAAATAAATAACTATAGATTAGTATAATTTGAAATGCGAGATCATAATTAGAAATTAAGATCTAGATGAATATATCGACATATTTTATTAGGTCAAAGCAAAGAACGTTGAAAGTAAAATATTTATATCTATTATACAGCTAAGATCACAAATAAAAGAAAGACAATAAGATTAGTTTCCGGACTCATTTCCCATGCAATCTTAGTACCAGGCCCATTAAACAATAGAAGAGTAATTACCTTAAAGATGACACAAACCTCTGCTACAGACAAAGATAACACCAAACCTGCACGAGGTGAATAAAAGGACAAAACAAATAAAAAATGACCAGATCCTGGATCTGGTCCCACCGGGTGTGCCAAATGTTGATATGGAAAACTCTTTCTCTCACGGGTGAGCACCGAGAGTGCAAGCTACCAGAAAATCTAAATGATAGAGGGCTTAGGACCTCAGATGCATATATGGATTTTGTATACGGGCGCAGAGAAAATAGATTTGTGAGAAAGAAAATAGATCTGTAAGATGGAAATAGATAAGATTAGATCATATATGTGGGGGTTTCCTAGATAGTGCTGGTTCCAAGAGGATTTTAACTCCCTTGGAGGATGTCAACCCCCATGTCAGACAAGATAATAATAGATCATGAACAATAGTAATGGAATATAAAACAAAAAGTAACTAAAATAACAAGATAACTTAGCCGGTGTTACATTACTAAGATGGAATAGGCATCAAGATCATTAGATAACGAATTATGATAAAGATTTATCCTTTAAATTGGTAGAAATTAGTTAAGTTATTCCTTCTCTTCTTTAGGCCTAGGTCTCTCTAGGTTTTCTCTGTCCTTTTGGTCTCTCTCCTTTTTTTCCGAAATATGGGGGAAAGCCCCATATTTATAGCTTAGATGTGAGACTAAACTGCATGTTAAATGATACCCAGGGTGGAGTAAAGTACTTGAGTTAGGGATATGATGTGATCACATGGGGACCACAACTTGAATTATTAGATGTAGTGGGGGACATGGTGGGTGAGAAGATTCCATTAAAAAAAAGGGTGTCAGATGGGTGCATTTTGAATTAAATAATTTGTGAGAGATGGGGGATGATTCCAAAATTGAATCATCAAATGGGTCCATATGGAACCCGTTGATAATCAATCAAATAATGTGAGAAAATAGATAGGATTTTATTTAATTTAAGAGAAAGATATGTGAGAATGGAATTAGCATGCATGTAAGATTCCGAGGGGCATTTTACCCAAAAATAGGTGTCTATAAATAAGGATATTAAAATTAGTAATAAGAGAAAGTGCCAAACCAAAATTGATGGTTTCTTAGTATGCATGTAGGTTAAATGTTGAGGAATTGATTGATTAGATAGTAGAGATGTACACATATTTTGAGTATGAATGAGTATTTGATTATAAGAAAGTAAATTTTTATTTCATAAAGTTGAAAGGGTGTGCATCCATTTGGTGGGATTATGTTCAAACTGAAATAAAGAATTTGTGCATAGAGAAAATCAAAGCATAGGACCAAATGGTTGCAAAATGAAAGCTAAGTTCATACCTTCATATTATTAGAAAAGTTTATTAAAGAGGTTACCAAATTTTAAGTAGAAATAAATGAATGCGAAGGACTATACAAAAGGATTTTTAATATCTCAATCGGGGTAGGTCATATAGAAAAATATGTAGAGAATGTGGATAGGTATCTAAATTTCCTAAGATTCAACATTAAAGATGAAATTAGCTTATTGACCCGAGGAAAGTAAAAGAATATTATCAAACTACTCGTAAAGAAGAGGAGAAGTTGAATAGAAAGCATAAATACCATTCTATAGGAAGAGGTTGAAATTTTAGAGGTAGAGGACATCAAGCTAGTAGAAGTCAACAATAGATCCAATAAGGAGAATATACCAAATATCAATCTTAGATTACTATAAGAGGAGTTTATTCTTTCATAGGAAGAAGACCATATGGAGGATCAAGAGGTAGATGATTCTTGTGTAGATGTTTTAAATGCAATAAGTATGTAGGACATAGATAATTTGAATGTCCAAAGTACCATAAAAATAGGGGTAGAGTGATTGAATCCAACAATCAAATAACTCAAATTGATGAGCGAGTGTTGGATCTCAATTAAATGTAGAAGAACCTAAAAAAGGAGAATCTTAGTTAGTGAAAAGAATACTATTGAAACCAAACAAGGTGGTGAAGGAGCCCACTCAAAGAAATGTATTTTTCAAGACCATATTAAAGTTAAAAGAAAATTGTTTAAAATAACTTAGTTTCATTGGAAATGGTTGAGAAGCTAGGATTGACAAGTCTAACACACCCTACTCCATATAAAGTTTCTTGGCTACAAAAGGGACATTAAGTGTTGGTCAATGAGAAATTTTATGTTGATTTTCATATTGGTAACTACAAGGATGAGGTATTTTGTGATAGCACACCCATGGATGTTTTCCATGTGTTACTTGGGAGACCTTGACAATATGATAGGAAGGTAATACATGATGGAAGGGATAATATATATACTTTGGAGAAAGATGGTAAGAGGCACACCTTGACACCATTGAAATATAACCCTGAAGAGGTTGAAAGAAATGCTAAAGTGATGATGATAATTGGGAAGGAGCTCTTGTAGTAGGTCAAGAAAGAAGAGTTTAGTTTTGCATTGGTGCATAAGCCTAGAATTTTCATTAAAAATACTAAGATGACTGATTTTCCATTAGAGATTAATAAATTGTTAGAGAAATATGTTTATATAGTGGCTTATGAACTACCACATGAGTTTCCTTCCATAAGAAGCATAAGTCATCATATGGATATCACACCTAGATTTAGTCTACCTAACAAAGTAGCCTATAGAATGAATATTATGGAGAATGCAAAGATTAAGAGGAAAATAAAATATTTATTGGATAAGGGATTGATTAGAGAAATTTTAAGTCCATGTGTTTTAATAGTATTTTTGGCTCCTAAAAATGATGGAGAATGAAGAATTTTCTTAGATTCTAGGGCTATCAACAAGAGAACTATCAAGTACGGGTTTCCAATACCTAAGATATATGATCTATTGGATTATTTGAGTGGAGAACAATACTTCTCAAAGGTATATTTGAAGAGTGGATACCATCAAATCAAGATTAGAGAGGAAAACACCATTTTAACAACCTTCAAAACTAATGATGGGTTATATGAGTGGCTAGTTATGCCTTTTGGCTTAACCAATGCTTCTAGTACCTTATTGAGGTTGATGAATGAAGTAATGGAGCTATTTATAGGTAAGTTTGTTACTTTTTACTTGTATGATATCTTCATTTTTCAATAAATCAAAAAAGGATCATGTGGAACATATTAGGAAGGTGTTGAAAAGACTAAGAAATGAAAAATTGTTGATTAACCTTAAGAAGTGTAGCTTCATGAAACTGAATTGGTTTATCTAGATTTTTTTATTTGTAACGATGATTTAAGGATGGATCCGAAGAAAGTGAAGGAAATAGTAGAATGGCCTACTCCTTTGAGTGTATTTGAGGTGAGATGTTAGGAATAATTAATAGTGTAAACATTATGAAGTTGTTGAGATACTATTAATTAGAATTATATGTGAAGTTGTTGTAAACAGCTTCACGTATTTAGCCTATTGTTTACAACCACTCCTAAATTATAGGAGGTTGTTTTGCTATTTGCTTGGCTATTTATCAGCCATGTATTGTGTGTATGTTACGGATGAATGAAGATCAATATATTCTATTATTCTGATTCGAACCTGTCATATGCTATCAGAGCCAGGTTGATCTATCAGAGACAGGCCGCAGGGAGGCAACACACGGCAATGCATGTTTGAGAGAATGCGTTTCTCTGTGCAGTGTGGAGGTGTCGGGTCCTTGGAGAACGCTGGCTGTGCAGAGTGAAGTGTTGTGTCCACGCAGTGTGGAGGATGTAGAAATTAAACGCAGGGATCTAAAGTTTTATTTGCTACCCATTCTGACCACGCATCGCTGGAGCAGTCGAGGGAGATTGGAGTGCAGTCCACGCAGTTTGGAAAGCCGTGAAGGTGAAGATAAAACGTCCAAGCCTGCAGCCAATGCGTGACAAAGAATTTGGAAATTGTTTTTGGAGTATTCACACCCTGTCAGCACAAAAACGTCTCAGGTTATTTCCTGCGAATTTCCTTCTATTTTGCACACGTCCCTACCAGATCTGACATTTTATTAACAAGCTGGGCATTCCATTATTCACAGCTGCGCATTCCATTATTCACTTTATTAACAGGTTTTGATTGTATATGGTTTATTTCATTGAGTGTCATTAAATGTTGGGTCAAGATTTATTATGTTAAACGTCATGTTGTTTATAATATTTAAAAAGTAATTTTCTTTTATTACTTTTTAAATTGTCTAAGTTGTCTTAAGTATCGTCATATTATTGTGTTTATAAGAGGGTGCATTTTCGGTTGAAACCGACACTCGTCAACGTGAGGGAAAATATTAAAAAAATATATGGAGAAATTGAGTCTCGTTGAGAAATTCGAAGGACGTGATTTTCACACTTGGCGAATCCAAATGCAGCTGACTTTGATTGAAAAAGATTTGTGGGATGTGGTCAAACCAAATGTGACAACACCAACAAATCCAACAGATCTCGCAAAGTGGAATATCAAGGATCAAAAGGCCTTGGGAACTATTGGTCTTGGTTTGTCTAAAGCGTACCTGCACCACGTAGACTTCACAAAGTCTGCAAAGGAAATCTGGGAGACATTAAATAAACTGTTTGGATCTGAAGCAGAAAGTGCAAAGACAACACTGAAGCAAAAATTATATGGGTTAAAAATGGATGAAAGTATAAAAATGGCAGAACACATCAGCAAGTTCCGCTCTCTTCTCAATCAGCTTGCAGGTATTAACGAGAAGGTAAAAGATGATGATGCCAAAGCAATTCTTTTGAATAGTTTGCCTAAAAAAATGTCTCATATGGTTTTTACTTTGAGCAAGATTAAAATTGGTTTAGAAGGAGTAGTTTCTACTCTTCTTGATCAGAATGAACCTTCAGAACCAGAAGAAGAGGTCTTATATGTACACAATAAAGCTAGTACATCATCAAAGAAGGGTAAGTACAATTCAAAGCACATTCCTACAAAGGGACAAATCAAATGTTACTATTGTAAAGAAGTGGGGCATGTCATTTTAAATTGTAAAAAGCGGGCACAAGATCTACTGGATGATAAGATTGATCAAAAGGCTTATATTGTTGAAGAAGAAACTGACTGGGAAGATTATGCAACTGATGAAGAACTTTCTTGCCCTAGCGATGAAGATTATCTCTTCTGAAAATAACCAAACTGGAGGTAGGAGGAAATGGAGGATGGAGGCTACTCAGCACCTCTCGTTAGTCGCCAACGACGAGGTTGTATTTTGTGGTGGTGACATATTTATTTCCATTGTGTGTTTATTTTATCTAGTGTGCAGAATAAAGAGCAACAGTTTGTGTATGTTTGCTTGGTACATGCGAGTATTCCTATATGTTCTCTTGAAGTGTTGTGATGTGGCGTGGAAGGTGTCAGTCAGTGAAACAGTTGTATAGGAGGGCAGCTGGTGTCCAGAGGAGAGGAGCAGTATGCAGACCTAAAAATATGCGTAGGCATATGATTCTGGTTTCAACTACACTTTACCCCATGTTCACACTAAGGGGGTGAATGTTAGGAATAATTAATAGTGTAAACATTATGAAGTTGTTGAGATACTATTAATTAGAATTATATGTGAAGTTGTTGTAAACAGCTTCACGTATTTAGCCTATTGTTTACAACCACTCCTAAATTATAGGAGGTTGTTTTGCTATTTGCTTGGCTATTTATCAGCCATGTATTGTGTGTATGTTACAGATGAATGAAGATCAATATATTCTATTATTCTAATTTGAACTGTCATGAGAAGCTTCCATGTATTGGAAATTTTTTATAGAAAGTTCATTAAGAAATTTAGTGGCATTTGTATACTCATAATCGAGACAATCAAGGGAGATAAAGAGAAGTTTCAATGGAATAAAGAAACTTAGAAAAAATGATTTAATATAAATTGAATTAAACCTTAATTTCAAAGTAACTTTATCTGTAACTAATGATATATAAATGATAATATATAGTAATGGAAAAAAAACAAGCATTCAAATATATAAAACCCTAAGTAAATGAAAGAGGAAGATGACTTAGCTGATTTCCATGTAATACGGAGGTGATATAGAGTGGGTAACCGCTGGATCTAGATGGAAAAAATGTCGTTAAGGCTCGATGAGGGGTTTGAAACTCATAACTATGGTAGACGAAGCACCCACAAGCGGACATGTTAGTGACTACTTAGATGCGCGAGTTCCGATCCTTTCGGGATAGAGGAGCTTCATTTCTACCCGCTCTTTGTCACTCTGGTTCAAATGTTATATCGTCGGTCATATCTATAACTGAAAAATAGATAACTTCCTTCACATGTCCACAAACCACATCAAATCCAATATAAAATATGTAGAATGTGGAGTCAAACTAACACCAAAAGTCACCCGATGAGTGAACTTAGTGTTTAGGGCTACACTACATTTCAACATCCATGTAGTTATGCATTATTGTGTGTGTAATTATGCCCTAGGATGCCCTTGTGTAATTTACATGATGATAATGGGATATATCTAGAATGTATTACGTATGCATAATATGTGTGATGGAATAGAATAAAATCCCCTCCTATGTTGTGTATGCACATTGATGTAACCCTTTTCTGTGTATGGATGTGCTAGATGTATGATTTGTAATGCTCTTGTGCCTTTGAATGCAAGATTAGGTGATGATAGATAATGCTTATGATTGTTGGCCCCTTTTTTGAGAACAATGACAAATTATATATATGATTCCCTTGTTTGAATTTCATAATTGATAACTGAAAGGCTGACCCAAAGTTCTAAAAAGTGACCAAAAAATTTAAAAGAGACCCAAAAGAATAAGAATAATATAAAGAAGGGTAGGATCTCCCAGGAGGGATAAGAGAACCTAGGTACTTCTGTCCTAACTAGGTGCTAGTGTCTGAGGCCATAAAATATAAATCAATAACAATATGACAACGTTGTAAGATATGTAAGAATAATAAAAGTGAAAGAGATAAAACAAAGGCCTAAAAGAAGTTGTCAACCACTAGTTTTCTTGCTTAGGAATCATGTATACATTAGTATTCTTTAGGACCTAGAAATGTACCCAAGTGCATATATTTTGTGTCTACATTTTCCCCCAATTTATGCTATTGAGTGAATACTTGATAACATAAAGTAGATAAAATATGCGTACCTTATAATCATGTAGATAAGAGTGTAGCCGATAGCGTCTGAGTGGACAAGTGAAGCGTGAAGTGATTGTAAAGTGAAATGTGGAAACTAAAAAGGGGAGGTATGATCCGAAAACATAGAAGAAAATTAATTCTTCTAAAATAATGTTCACTCGAGATATTAAAAATTAATAAATTTTAGGACTCCAATTAATCCTTACAAATTGACCAAAATCTGATTTAAGATTGATCCAAACCCGATTTTCTAATCACTACACTGAAATGTGCATACCTCATTCCGTTTTGGATTATGGATACCTAAGTCCATTTTCCCATTTTAATTGATGAATACTTAATCAAATTAATAAAAATCCATTACTGAACTTATCTGATCAAAAGCTTCATCAAAACAGAAATAAAACATCCACAAAAATGAAATTGATAATGGAGTTCACCCAAATGGGCTACGTCTGGATTCTCGAAAAGAGAATTGATCTATTTAACATCCAATGAAGTACAATAACCCTTTAATAATGACAAATAGATCAAAAAACCTACAAATGGGCTAATACCAGACCTCATTAGAACTCGCAATATGTTAGAAAACATTCTACGATACCAATCCAAGGCCCCTATAGTGTCTTCGTAATGCAATCTCCCTAAAATGGTACTCGAAAAGAACCTAAAAATTGAGAACCATAAGAATTAAATGGAAAAATACTATGGCTGGATTCCTTTTGAAAAAATGAATAGTTTTCATTTTTACACTAAGGCCTCATTTTGCCTCCAAGTGCTCCAAAATGGAGGATTTCCATAAGTTCCCTCTTAGGCCATATGGCTCTACTCAGGCTAAGACTTCTACCATTCAAATAAAACAAGCTCCCTTCATAACCTTGTCAAGTTCAAAGGCATGTTGGTGGATCATATTTATGTTTACGTGAGTGGTGGGGGTTCAAATCTCTCCATTGACTCCACCTTGTTATCCACATCTTCTTGGATCTACCAAATAACACTTCACATTTATTTTGTTTTAAATGCTACCCGCTTTGCATTTTACTATGCCACCAATACATGGCTTCCCCTTATTCATTTCCACCATCCACGTGGATCTCCATGCACCTTGGCGGGGGATCAATTTCTTTGTTTGCTATGTCGTCCATATATCCACCTTGGGACTCGGGTTCGGTGGAGGTGTTATTTAAATGTCCCACATGCGTGGGTCAACAGAGTGGAGGAGCCTTTTTAAAAGGCTATCTGACTAATGTAATCGTGGCTTGGGCCATGTACCACCATTTTTTTCAGGCCTCAAAATGCTACCAAGTTGTGTTTTTGGTTGTTGTGCATGAATGTTTGAAAAGACACGGTCTAGGCTGAGTCATCACCGAGATCCCATGCTCACCTAGGTAATAAGGGATGAGTCCCACCCAAACATTGTGGATAAGAAACATGATCAACTCGGTCATTGTGGCATATAACAAAGAAACCCAAACAATGTGGAAATACAATGTGATCAACTTGACTTGGTGGGGTGTTGATCACCCCATCGAGCTATTAAAATAGCTCACCCAAGCTCTACATAATGCAAAACATTACCCTAAAATGCATGAGATCAAATCTCAAATACAATAATCCCATATGGGAAATGTTAGAGAGATATATGGCATATATAATCAAAAATTTGATAATGGAAATATGAAATAGGTGGAAAAGGAACCCCTCCTACAAAAGAGTGTGCCGAACCTGACTGAGGGTCCTCGACCAAAAAATAGTGGGGCCCACCAATTTTTATTTAGTCAAAACTTGAGGTGCTCAAATTATAACTTTCAACCTTTCCATCTATTTCCAAGATGCCAAGTGTCACGTCTGGATTGGACTATTGACCAATTTGACCCCATTTTATGCCAAACTTTGATTGGCCATATATTTCATGTATGAACTCCATTTTTGAGTTCCACCTATCGATGGAAAGCTCTCAAAAACTATAACACTTGGTCATGTTTTAGGAGATTTAAGGAAGTCTAAAATGTCCAAAAATTCTTCCAGATCAAGGTAAACCCTAGGGGTGAAGCGTATGTATAATAGTGTGATTTTGGATCTATGCTCACTAATGTGAGTTGTTTCTTGTTGTGTATAAGGACAAACTTGAAAAATAAGATCAAAAAATTAGTCAAAGTCTTGTATATGAAAAATTAGAGTAGCGTGTGTATAAGTGAGTAAAAAGTGTGTAAAAGTAAAAAAGAAAGTACGCACTCTGATGTATGAGAGAGTAAAGGATAAAAGGTTGTCCTTTTTGTCTTGGAGATGTTTTGAGATTGGAGTGTCTTGTTGTTAAAGGGTGAGGTTTTTGGGTGATCTCATGCCAAGAGTGATTTTTTTGGATGATCCCATGCCAAGGACGAGTTTTTGGGTGAAATCACACCAAGAACGAGTTTTTAGGAGATCTCGTGCCAAGAGAAGAGTGTTGTGGAGAGAGGTATTTTTTCTCTCCATCTATGACAATTCCCCAAGTGCCACTGCAAATGACACATCCCAATTTGTAACCGATTGTAACTATTTGTAACTGAATGTAACTAAATGACTGAATTCTATAACTAAAGGAAAGTTCATGATACTGTAGAAATTTGTTTTAAATTTTTGAAAACTATGTTGAAATGATAAATTATCAGTTTTCCCCCAGGACACAAGCTTCCAGGTTCCGGGTGGGACACAAAATCCCATCATTCCTGTATGTACTAGGTGCTAGTGTATCGCTTTGTGTTTGTGGCCCAAGTCTGATTCTGGACCATTATGTGATTGTGTTCCTGTGCCAATTCTATACTATTTTGTTTGGATTTGTATCTCTGAGCTATTAGAAGGGTGATTTATTCACCTAATAGTTTCCCCCATCGTTTGGGGCATATACAACGAATGTAGGAGAATGTGGCCCAAAGGAGAGGGTTGGAAGCTAATATGTATATCGAGAGTGGATACCTATAGGAGGTAGGGGATGTGCATGGTAGAAACCAAGGTACATGTAAAAATTTGGACTGGTAAACATGTGTTAATTATAAAAATAGTGAGCATGCAATAAAAGATAATGTAACAAACAACTAGGAAGAAAATCTAGACCTGAAAAGTGGGTTTCATACATGGGACATAACTCAAAATGTCACAAGACAATCAGGGATGAAGTAGAAAAAATAAAATAATGATCAAGAAAAACATAGGGTGTAGCATAAAAACAATAACAAATGATAGAAAACAAGAGCAAGAAAAAGGTGAAAAATAACCATGGTTGCATATAATCCTGAGGAAAATTTATACACATGAAACATCTGTTAGCATGTTAGAAAGATACATAGTATGTTAAATAATGTAATATTAGTGAAAAATAAGTGATAGTACTAAGATGTAGTAATTACTAACATGATAGAACATATGGTAGATAGATTATGATAGTAGTAAAAGGTGTAGGCCCCCGTGATCCTCGGAGGGACTAGTAAAGAGAAATGTCGGGCATCATTCATTTTGTGATAATCAGAAGGCATGCATTCACCTCAAGATACCATGTGAATGTGCATGTGAGTATAGAAAATATAGTGACATATTGAGTGTCCAAATATCATAGGAAACAAAGTATAACATGTGAGTAATATGATCTAATAAGAGTAAATACAACCAATATGTTCGGATGTCATGTGCATGTAATGGAGTGCTATAAAAGGTGTAGATGTGAGGGATACATTGCCCCCAAAATATGTGTGTGAGATCATTTTCATTTAGAAATTATCCCTCAATAGTCAAGTATGAACTATAGAACAAGAGTGTGTCATCGGGTAATGAAGATAAAGTATGCAAACAAGAGATGTAGTAATGCGTAGAGTGACAAGTGAGGTTCATGGAGGAATTGTACTCAAAAAAATCAAGTATGAACCATATAAAAAGAGTGTGTAACTAGGTATTATAGATAAATTATGTGAACCGAGAGATGTGGCAATGCTAAAAAGATAGTCATAAAGCATGGAGCGAGAGTAGATAAGTTGCAACAAGTGAGGTTCATAGAAGAATTTTACCCTCAACAATCAAACATCAACCATAGAATAAGAGTGTGTCATCAGGTAATGATATAGAAATGTGAATCATCTATCATAGGTGGAGGGGTCGGTGATACACATTAGGAGCATGTGAAACAACAATATCATGTGGGTAGGAACCAAATTGGATGTTGGAGGAAATTATGCCAATAGTGGGAAGTGTGATGGTGGGAGATGTAGAAGTGGGCTGCTTAGGAATCCAATGTGGGGTGATGACAACAGGGGTTAGTTGAGAGGATGTGGAAGAGGGTGGCATGACCGGAGGAGGTGGATGAAGGATAACCTTAGGAGGAGGATGAAGAATGATCTTAGGAGGTGGTGAATGAGACAAACTAACCATTACAAAGGCTCACCTACGTAGATGAGAGAGAGAGAGAGAGAGAGAGAGAGAGAGAGAGAGAGAGAGAGAGAGAGAGAGAGAGAGAGAGAGAGAGAATGATCATGAGATTGGGCATGAAAGGAAATAACACCCTTATATTATAATTTTTGGAGTCTATCATGAAGGGAATATCAATCATTGTCACAGTGACCATTAATATAGTAAAAATTGAAAAAAGGGAAATCATGATTGTGGTGCGATTGGTGAGGGGGATGATGTTGTTTTGAAGGTAAAAAAATTAGCTACTTATCAATTAAAGTATGTAAGACATCATGTGGTTGAGAAACATGTGAGACATATAATGGTTCACATATGGAAGGTGGGGAAGATATAGGTAGATGCTAATGTGTTGGTGGAGGGTTAGGATGTCTATGTGGAGGAGGAGATAATGACCATGAAGGGGGTGAAACGGGTGGTAGAGGAGAGGATTTTGTAGGTAGTGGAGGGGTAGTAGAAGTAGGTATTATAACATGATACACAATTAATTTTTTGTCTAAGTCAATGACCTTATAGCAGAGATTAGTAAAGGAATTACATTTATAATACAATTTATTCTCCTTTAAAGGAGGAATTAAGACGGGAAAAAAGATATATTGCATTTCTAGATCAATAGGATGAAAAATTAAATGGTGCATGCAAGAATTAAATCACAAAATATAATCTAAAATTGGCTATATATTTCCCTGATGCAAATAAGGTAAACACTCATATGTAACTTTAGGCCCATTATTAGAAATAAAATGCCTAAGGAATGCATCCTCCATATCATAATAAGTGCTAATAGATCCACTATGAAAATGAATATAGATGAAGAGTACTATCCAAAATACTATGGCAAAAATATTTGAGTCATGGTGTATCATTGAAATATGAAACCATCGCTAATTGAAAATATTAGATGTAAATAAGGATTGCCCATGTCATCAAAACATGAGAAAGTATGCATAATGAAACCCTTGGGGAACACAAAATTGTGAATCTTCTTGGGAATGAGATTACCAAGAAGGGTATTATTGTCAATGGAAGCATAATAAGTTTTTCTCTCGAGGGTAAGGGTATGGAATTTTCTTTGTAAATCACTAAAAACACACATGAGAGAAAGGATGTCTTCCAAAGGAGTAGTTTGGGCAGTAAGGGGCACATTGAGGGATTGAATCTTTCCATTATGAGTGATCGAGAGGGAAGCGAGGAGTGTAGACCAAAGATCACACATTTGGGTACATTTTAAAGTCCTAAGCACATACTTGCATTCATGTGATTCATAAGTGAGAAAACTAGTAATTGACAACTATCTTTGGCCTCTTTAATTTGTTTCTTGTCTTCCTTTTGGTCTTTCACACCATACAACCTAGTGTGAAATTTAATTTATTGTCTTTTATGAATATAGAAACTAGCACCCAACTAAGACTCTAGTGCCCAAGCGCCTCGTCCCTTCTAGGAGCCCCTAACCTCTTTCTATCTTACTCACTCTTTTGGGGTCTTTTTTATCTTTTGTCATTTTATTTTCTTATGGGCTAACCTTATAATTATCAATTAGGAAATTCAACTAAGGGAATCATATAAATACAAAGCTATGTGACCAAAATAAGGAACCAAGCTCTAAGCATATATTATCATCACCTAAGCTTGCATCCAAAGGCATCTAAGAGAACTAAAGGAATCCATATAGTATTTTTTCAAGGGAAAAGCGACTGAATTTTATGGATACACTTCATAGGAAGGGGAAGTTCATTTTTCCATCCACACATTCTATCTACATTGTTATATCATAGGAAGGGGAAGTTCATTTTTTCATCCACACATTCTATCTACATTGTTATATCTAGCTATCCCGCTATCAAGTGCACTTGCTCTAGGGCATCCTATGGAATGATTATTTCACACATTCACAACAACTACATGGATTCTA
Organism: Taxus wallichiana var. yunnanensis; assembly: GCA_018340775.1. Classification (NCBI taxonomy): domain Eukaryota; kingdom Viridiplantae; phylum Streptophyta; class Pinopsida; order Cupressales; family Taxaceae; genus Taxus; species Taxus wallichiana. The sequence goes on from CM031237.1 coordinate 851,870,146, forward strand.
ATATGTAGTGTAACTCTCGGTTGTAAGTTCACTATGTTGGGTAACCACCGAGGTCATTCGAATCCCTATATTACATCTTTATTTTTGGGATTTGATGTAGTTTGAGGGTTTTATAGGTGAACATCTATTTTTAGATTATAACAACGGTTAGTGATCGAGGTGTGACATACAGTGACCAACAAAAACTTCTTATGACACTATCAAAATCAGATTCGACTATTTGCACGGTCAGGAACCCTATCACAGTCTCCAATGCTCGGGTTCCCATGTTTAGCTTAGTCCATAGGTTATAGAATTTATTTGGAGATTTTACGACAATACTCCCTTTCTCTTCATCAATTTTCCTAGATCTGGAACATTTATAGGATAGCGTAATATCAACTGAGTAATTATTTCCCTCTTTTACACTTAGGGTTTCGTAATGGGTTAGCTTATTTTTTATGTCATCTATATTCTAGCAGTTTCTTATCATAGTTTATATCAGTGACTCTGCAATATTAGGGTTTAGCATTTTCTATTTTTGTTGAATCATTTAGTGAACCAGAATTTGAACACTCTTGGATCATCACTTCTTCCTAATTTCATTCTTTTAGGATCCTCTCATTATGGATATCTCCATCCATGATTTCTTACAAGATAATCTTGATTCTAAGGCTAAAATTAGTTCTCTATTATTCAATACTTGTATTCCTTCCAACACTCATCTCGACCTTTTATATTAGTTATTTGTAGTGTATTTTTAAACAACTTACTTTCCCATTTGATGTAGCTACCACTCTTTTCTGTTTATGACAATGATCCTCCCCTGTTTATCTTGGATCACATATTTAACATGGGTATTAATTGAATAATAGTCGATAATGGATTTGAGCTCAATATTTATACTTTATCAATTTTTCAAAACATTGCCCTTTCCTGAATAGATATCATCCCATTATCTATTTCTCTTTATGCATATGAGTTTTCTACACGTCCATGCATAAGCACTATCACTTTACCTCTTATAGTCGGGGACAAAAATATTCCTATGATATTCTTTGTTATCGATGTCACAATGTAGTATAAATGTTTCTTGGGTAGGCCACGACTTCACGCTATGCAGGAAGTTTCTTTCATAGTTCATAGATGGGTTAAATTCCTACATGACGGATATGAACATACTATCATTTTTTATCATGAACCATTCAAATATTATTTCCTAGACCCAATCATTGTTAGGGTAAATATATTACCTTAATTAATTTTGTATTGCATAGTTAGTTATTCTATTCATTAAATGTTATATGGTTATATTATAACCATCTATTTTGTTTTATTATATCATTTGGGAGTTGTTGTATTGTTTTAACAATACTATTGCCTGTATTTGTTCATGGTTATACATGTGCAACCTATTTATTTTTTTCAGAATCGTTGTCAATACATACATACATACACACACACACATACATACATATATATATATATATATATATATATATATATATATATATGTGTGTGTGTGTGTGTGTGTGTGTGTGTGTGTATGTATATATATATATACATATATATTACATATATATATATACATATATATATATATATACATATATATATATATATATTACACACACACATATATATATATATACATACACACACACACACACACACACACACACACACACACACACACACACACACACACACACACACACACACACACACACACATAGATATTACATTACCTACACTGTAAATGGTTGATTTGATATTAATAAAATCTATTAGGCTTCTACCCCTTGCTCAGATTACATTTGGTACCAGAGTGAGAATATAGACATGTGAAGCATAAAAGGTTGGAGAGAGGAAGCAAAAAGTTTTGGAGAAGATTCTACACTCCAGGAGAGCTTGTGTTGCCTCCAGAAACTTCTCGTAACACTCTGCATCCCCACGACTTCCTGCCTCTCCGTGTGTTTGTAAGGCAATGTTTTTGACTTAGTGCCCCTACACCGGGAGAAAAATTGCTCCCTGGAAGTTAAAATTAAAAAAAATCAATTTCCCCAACAGGGGTTTTGCCTCTACATTTAGAGGTATATTTGGTTACTGTTGTAATTGGAGGGGACTGTCAAATTTGGAAGTCTGACTGAGATCAACCGATCTCCGGCCGAGCCATTCATTGAGCTACTTGTAAAAGGAGATCGTGTTATGTGATAAATTAACCGAGCTTTTCAACAAACAAAGTTGTCCTCTTGATCTTTGCACATAAAGAATTGACCTTTGTATAGCATTGGCGAATATTTTTGAAAAGGATTTGAGATCCTCTAAGGACCGAGTTGAATTATTTTGAAGGCATCATGTTGATCAAGGAAAAATCAAATTGGTAGAGGCCGAGTTACCCTAGTTGACCGAGTTTGCATTCAAACCAAGATCTTTGGGATGGGGTTTGGTGAGCTAGCTACATTGAAAAGCTAAGTCAAGTTCATTGTGCATTAGGGGAGAAAAAATAATCAAAGAAAACTCGAGCTAATAGTGTTGGGCATCTTGTCCACATTTGACCGACCCCCGCACTACCTTATTCACGAGCCACCGCCCATGAGTCCCGTCCACCGATTTGGAGATCAATGTCTAAGCCACCAAGCAGATCGAGCCTCCACTATCCTACACACAACATAGAAAACAAAAAGATACATTCAATCGATTCAAAATAGCAACAAGGCTAGTACAAAAGGCGGACCCCGCATATAACACCAAATGAGTGGCATTAGCTAGCAATGAAAATGGCATTCAATAACATGTAAAGGTGGTGGTAGACAAAAAAATAGCTTGATCCATTCTTTGTGCAAACAAAACCCTAATCCACATTCAAGCTCTCCTCCATGTATGCAACGCCACGTGGAGCTTCGCCAAAGTCATTTGTTCTCCAAAGGTGAGCCGATTTTCATCTTCATTAAATGTAATTTTCTTCATTTTATTACACAAGTACACTATGTGCTAAGGCGTTTAGTGTGAACGATTTGGGGATATCGGGTGAGGGTTTGACCCCACCCCAACACAATCTTTTAAACCATTGAATTTTAGTGGTAAAATTGGTGAAAACGCCAAATTTGGCAATACATTTAGTAGAAAAACCTCACTAAACAACTTAGTTACAACTAAAAAGGCTTCTAAAAATTTAAGGAGGAAACCCTAATATAGGGCAATTTTTTCTCTCCTAATACGCCTATTTTTAATTCCGGACAACATTAAAAATGGGGGGGGTTACTGAATACTCCATTTTAAGCAAGTTGTTTTACGGTTTTTTGCTCACAAAGTCGTATTAGGCTCCGGAGGCCACCAGGGCCCATAAAACAATTTGTTTTTTCCTGCCATTCAATTTTTCCAAATTTTTGAATGTAATTTATATACTTCAGTAAATTGTACTAATTTTTAGGTTGCCATAGTCAACTACAAACATTGTAACTTCTCAAAAATTAGAAGAGAGTTGTAATAAAAAATAGTAAAATTTGGTTCTAAAACACTCACAAGATCCTAGATCTCATTTGCAATGTTCGGTATATACAGTGCCTCTGGGAAGTGCTTACGGGTAAATCCGTCATGACTACTACTATACTTAATGCCTAATATAGCTGCAACAATGTCATCTAGGCATCAACCCTTTAAATTGATGGGGAGTAATAAGGACACAATGCACACACTATGAGCCTTCCCATCCTGTCATGAACAATTGCATGACATAACTGGAGAGAGAAATTATCTAAGTATATAGCAAAGTTAGGCACATGTATGAGGATATTTCTTTGAGCCAATGTCAATAATTACACAGACCCCTTTCAGTAATGTCTTGGTACAACGTATCGAATTATTTCACGTATGTTAACACCTCTTTCATGTATAGCCGAGTATATAGAAAGGGTAGGCTTCTTCCACATACCGATGGGTATATTGGAAGGGCACGTATATAGAAAGGTTTGGTATATCGGATTGACAATATATAGATTGGGAGACCTTATACTTGGAGTGATAAGAGCCTAACCCTGTTAGTGATTTTTGCAAACTGGGCACCAATGCCCCCAAATTGTTTCTTCCAGATTCACAACTACTCAGAGGAAACAACTATGCTGCATAGAAGAAAAAATTAAATACACAACTTGAGTTTGAAGAGATATGGCCTTTTATGAATGGTACTCGACGAGATCAACCACTACCGATACAACACAACAATGACAGCGGTTTGATAAAGTAGATCGAATGCCAAACTCATCATCTTGTTTAGAGTGTCGATGATGTACAACCCCATATTCAAGATGCCAAAACAGCCAAAGAAACATGAAATAATTTGAGAATGGTATACGAGGCTAAAAACAAGAATGTCATATTGAATTTTTAGAGTCATTACACACACCGAAGTTTAAGCAAAATCAAAAATGAATCTTTCTTAAGAAGAGTTGCAAAGTTTAGGGCTTCACTTCTAGCCTTGGGAGAAGTAGTCATAGATGAAGCTCTTGTTCCCATTGTTTTGAGAGATCTCCCATCTTCTTACCGCATTTTAATAACACCACTAAACTTGTCGATACGACGTTAATTTTGACAAACTAGTAAACTTACTACAACAAGAAGAAGCCATGCATAATAAGGATGATGAAGAAGAGAAGGCACTTTATTCTCATAAAAAATGGAAAGGAAAAGGAAAACCTAATTCCTATCAAAATTCCCAAAATTAGTATCAACATCAAGGGGAAATTCAACAGAAGAAGAAATGTCCAATTTGTAAAAGAGCACATGACTTAAAAGATTGTTGGTATGATACTTACAATAAAGGTTAATCAAGAAACTATGGACCTCCAAAACAAAAATATCATAAGGGACATTCTAACTATAATCAAGGGTAGAAAAAGGGTAACTAGAAAAGAAAACCCTATTAGCAAGGAAATATTGTTGAGCAACAAGAACAATCAAATAATGAAGACTACTTGTACACTGCTCGATCTAGTGAACCCTCCACGCCATCTAGTGATGTATGGTATGTTGACTCAAGAGCCACTTGAGACATGACCGGCCACATAGACAAGTTTACTTCAATAAGGGACATGCCTTCAAAAAACCATGTTTCGTTGGGTGATGATTCTTCTTATACAATTCAAGGGATTGGAAAAATTTCTCTACCCTTGGTTCACGTAATTGTAGACTATCAGATGTCTTATATGTCCTTGGGTTGACTAAAAATTTGCTTTGTCAGTTAGTCAACTCCTAGATCACAACTTAAAAATTGACTTTGATAGTCATTCTAATAAGAAAACATGTTTGATTTAAGACAAATCATGAGGCTCAAAAATAGTTGCAAAATCCTCCAATGTGGGATGCATGTTCCAACTTGATTTTTTCCACAAAGATGATCAGGAACTTGTGGCTAAGAACTCTACCTCTACACAGTTGTGGCATCAGAGACTTGTTCATGTTAGTTTCAAGTATCTTGAGACACTTCACCAACGCAATATGGCACATAGATTACCATCTCTTAAGAAGGATAAAAACAAGTGTCCTCACTTCCTAGCAGGAAAACAACACATAGCTTCATTCCAGAAGAGTACTTTTTGAGCTCATGACAAGATTGACCTAGTCCATACCAATATTTGCAGTCCAATGCAACCAAGTCATTCTGGATTTCAATATTTCATGCTTTGTGTTGATGATTATTTGAGAAAAAAGTGGATATACTATCTTTGGAAGAAAAGTGAAGCTTTTGAAACCTTCAAGAAGTTCAAAGTAGTGAGTTGAGAATGGCTGGTCATCACATCGAAACTCTCTACTCAGATCTAGGGGGGTAATTCACCAGTAATGAGTTTAAAGAATACCTACAAGCTCATGGGATTTGTCAACAAATGCCTCCTCCACACACACCACAATAGAATGGTGTCATTGAGAGAATAAATCATACTATAATGGAAATGGTGCGATGCATGATCAATGATTTTGGACTTGAAAAGACATTCTGGGTAGAAGCAGTAAAGACAACAATGTATTTTTTGAACAGAGTGCCCATAGTTGCTCTTGAAAAAGTAACACGAAAAGAAGCATGGTCAAAGCGAAAACCATCTATTGTACACCTCAGAGTATTTGGGTGCAAAGTAAGTATGCACATACCCAAGAAGAATAGAAATAAATCAGATATGAAATCAAAAAAACTCATCTTCATTGGGTGTAGTGAAGAGACTCTTGGGTACAAATTTGTGGATCTGAAGACCAGGAGAGTCTACACCAACAGAGATGTTGAATTTTTTTGAGAAGAAGGAAGCAGAGGCTCCTCCTCCAAACTCACCTAATGTAGATTCTTCACCAGTTGTAAAAAATGAAGATGATGTTCCCACAGATGATGAAAGTGATGATGGGGATGATGGTGATGATTTGATAGAACCAAGACCCACGTGAACAATTCAACATATGCTCAAGTGGTATACTAGAATGTTACGAGATGTAAGAATGAATGATCCATTGGATACATCCACCCCTGGATCAAGAACTCATAGTAAAGAAAGAGAAGAAGTTAAATTTGATTTGATGAGTAGAGTTATTGAATATGATGATCTCTCTACAAAGGCAAGAAGCCGTATAGTCAAAATCTTGGAAAGATGCCATGGATTCTAAATATCGATCAAGAATGAAAAAAAAACTTGGTAGATTATTGATCTTCCACCGAGGAAGAAACCCCTTGGATGCGAGATGGATATTCAAAACAAAGTACAAAGTAGATGGGATAGTGGAAAAATACAAAGCAAGAATAGTAGCAAAAGGGTATGCACAAAAAGAAGGCATTGACTACGAGGAGACATTTTATCCCACAACTAAGATTAAAATGACCAGGACGATCTTTTCTCTAGCTGCATAGTTTGGTCAGAAAGTCCATCAGATGGACGTAAAAAGTGCCTTCTGAATGGAGATTTACAAGAAGAAGTCTATATGAATCAACCTGAGGGATATGTTGTACCTGGTCAAGAAATAAAGGTATGTAGACTCGGGAAATCTCTGTATGGCCTCAAATAGGCACCCAAGGCATGGTACATCAAAATTGATGAGCATCTCATATAACATGGATTTGTTAGAAATCCATGCTATCCCAATCTTTACCCAAAAAATCAAGGGGGAGAGATTGTGATTGTGATTGTCTATGTCGAGGATCTAGTCATCATTGACAGATTCAGTGAGGATGATGGATGCAATGAAGAAATATCTTAATCGATCATTTGACATGACAGATCTCGAGCTAATGCACTATTGTCTTGGATTGGAAGTATGGCAGAAAGAGAATCACATATTTGTTTCTCAGATGAAATATACCAAGATGATGCTTGAGAAATTTAGGATGATGGATTGCACATTAATTTCTAAACCTATGGAGAATAGATTGTAGTTATCTCATTCAGATCCATCTCATGAGGTAAATGCCACTCTCTATTGGCAATTGATTGGGAGTCTCATTTACCTTACCTACACTAGACTAGATATCAATTTTGTAGTCATCTATATATCGAGTTTCATGTAGGAACCTAAAGTTTATCATTGGAAAGCAATAAGGTGCATCTTGAGATATCTCAAAGGATCAGTGGATATTGGTCTAGAATACAAGAAGAATGACAACTTATTCTTTTTAGGATATTCAGATTCAGATCATGTAGGAAATATTGATAACAGAAAATCCACTTCAAGGTTTTTGTTCTTTGTGGGATCCAGACCAATATCATGGGGAAACAATAAATAACAATTTGTTTATCATCCTTCCATAGAATTTGAGTATCATTTCTGCAGGAGAAGTTGTATGTGAAGTCTGTTGGTACCCAAATCTGTTCTCCTTTTCAACTTGAGTAGCATCAAAGATATTGCATGAAGCTTGAAGGAAGATAGATCATGATGTATGTCATTTTGTAGCCAGGGATGTGATCTAACTGGCACTCAGATTTGTGGAGAGATGGATAACACTCAAATAGGACTTGATCTTGTCCTAACTGTTTTAGGTTGTGCCTTTCAACCAAGGTAAGAGGACCTATTTTGTAACCCTCAAATGGTGAAGGAGATGAAAATATCCCTCAATTTGTGCAAATAGTATGAAGAGGCCTTGGGAAAATATGATCAACACTCCAAATCTGACTTTCACAAGTTGTCACTTCCAGATTATGGAGATAATTTCAATGCAAGGAAAGGGTTACTGAAGATATTATAGGATTCTAATTTGATTTTTGCATTTTTGTAAATGGATTTTCTTCTTTTTTGACACACAATGCAATGCAGGGGTAGTATGGGTAGGATTAGTTTGTTTGAATGAAATTTTGGTGGGAGATTTTAGACAAGACTAACCAAAATTTGCCAAATTCTTTGAGGACTTTTGTAGAAACTTGTAAGACCTAAACAACAGAATGCTTCAAATGGGTTAAGGCACTCCTTCAACTAGGATATGTGCAATAAATGGAAGCCCAAATATGCACTCTTCCACACAATCTTTGACAACCTGCCACAAGATCTTGAAGGAAATGAACCAACAAAGTATCTAGAAATATCTATTTTATCATGACCTAAGGTGCATCCAAAGGCTTACAAACAATCTCAAAATTCAAGGAAGGTAAAGTGATTTTAAATTTGTTTATCTATTTATCGGATGAAAGTTCTTCCGAATGTGATATTGCAAATGCCACTAAACTATCAACAAGAAATGAGACCATGTATGGTCAAGAGAGATTTTAAATACAAGAGCAAAGAACAGGAGCAAGAAACACAAATTGAAAACATTTTAAAACATAAGTGTATGCAAATTTTTCCAAGAGACAACACAAAATAATCTAGAATGACCAAATTTATCAGTAGGGGAATGTTATAAGAACAATCTCAGAGCTTTTGATGGCTTTAAAACTAAAACCAACTCAACATGATACAAATTTGATGTAAAAAGGAATTAGAAATGGTTCTCATGTGGTTTCTCAAAGAATGGGCTTCTTCCCAGATTTTCCCATGAAATTCTAAGTTTCTCTGACCATTTGCATGACAAATTCATGCAATATATAAATTTTCATTCATTTTCCCACATATCTTCCTCCAAAAGTGGAATATTCGAGCACCTTTGCTTTGCAATATTTTTAGAAAATGACATCTAATGAGACTTCATAAAAACTTTCCAATTGTTCTTTCAAAAGGTGAATCATTACAAAAATTTCATCATTATCCATGTGGAGGCATGTTTTTCATCCTAAAAGCATGCAGACCCCTTTCATTTCATCATTTCATCCTTATCCATCCAAAATTAACTCTACAACTTCTTGATTTGGTCTTTCACATTTTTCACGAACCAGAGTAAAAATTAATTTGAAAAATGCCTCAAATCTGCAAATTAAATTTTCAAATTGATCCCATTATTCCTTGAAGGCCAAAATGACATGAATTTGCCAAAGATTCGATCAAAAATGATGCAAAATTCACATCTCCAAGCTTCCTGGAGCAAAAATGGTGGCCAAACTGAAAAATGCATAGTTACCATTGATCTTGCTTTTACCCCTTCAATTTGAGCCCTCCACGTGTCAAAATGTGATTGGAAATGGGTTTGGGATTACTTTTTGACTTTTTAATATTTTTGGAAAAATGTAAAATTTTGACAATTTTCTTCGCCCTTCCGCCCTTGAGATTTGGTGCTGACACGTGGCACATTGTGGGTCCCATTGAAGTTACGGCTCAATTCTACACATTTTCACATTTTTGGAAAAAGGAAATTTTCAAAAAAATCTCCACGGGCCCGCACCTCGCCTCTCGTCCTTAACACATGTCACATTCTCTATCGCCGAGTATCTCTCGGGCTCAAATTTCCATTCTAAGTCTTTTTTACAAAAGGGAAAACTTTCCCTTTTTCCTTCAGTGGCCCGCACTCCCTTCTACATCCGCCGCATGTCTCCTCGTGATATATTGTAGACCAATGTTTAATTTTTACTCTAAGTCATTTTGCTAAAGGGAAAAATTCCCTTTTTCCTCTCGGCAGCCCGTCAACTCGCTCTGTGCTCTAAAGCGCCACGTGTCTCCCTTTGCTTCGTTGTGGACCCATGGCCCTTTCCTCAACCTTTTTCCCTTTTCGTCAAAAAGGAAAAAATTTCTAAGTCCCCCACTAGCCTTCCATCCCACCTTTGAATGAGAACATGACATGTGTCCTTCTCTGGGACCTACGGAGTTAGGGGAATTTTTTTATTTTTGCCAAAACACAAAAACATTAAGTTTTTTAAACAGACCCACCGAACCTTATCCAACAACAAACGACCACATAGGAGATGACGTTTGAGATAGAATTTGATGGGAAAAGTATGCCCGTCGACCATCAAAAACATAGAATTTTCCAGAGATCTTTGGAATTTGATTTTTTTTCGTGGGTGAAGGATTTTTGGTAAAAAAAAATGGAAAGTGATTTTATGTAATTTACGATCATGGGGATAGATTTTTGAGGGCAAGTAAGCATAAAACAAACAACCATGAGCTCCAAAGGCTGGGAAAAGTGGAAAAAATGGTAGAGGCATTGATTTGGAAGAATTATGGCACAAAACAGGGCATGCATGTATTTTTCTCTCAAATTGGGGCAAAATAATAAAGTTGTGAGTATTTCAAGGCATTCAATCTAGAGGGAAAAGTTTGTAGACCATCCATTTGGGAGAAAAACATTTCAAAACATGCAAACCAAAGGAAGATTTAGGTCAAAATGGTAGAGGATCAAAATGGGCACCAACATTAGCTCCTGGGGATGGGCACTCCCAATGAGTGCCACAAGAACAAAAGTAGACCAAGTGCCAAAATAATCCATTGGGAAAATGGAGTCATGAGCCAAAGCCACCAAAAACCAGCTGAGAAATCGACAAAAATGGCTGCCACACACCAAGGCAAACCACAAACTGAAAAAACACCAAAAACAGAGCAAAAACCAGACATTATACATTGTACAAGTTGGTGCATACCTCAAATTTGGGGATTAATCCAAGAAATGCTTCAAATGCCTGCCATTAATCAGGTAGTTCAAGCAATTCCCCATCTAAGTCCTTGAGAAAAAAGGTATTTTCACCAATTCTGATATCAATGGAGTAAGGGCCCATCCATAATGCATCAAATTTACCATGTTTTCCCTTATCTTCATTTTTGTTGTCCCATAACAAAACCAGATCTCCAATATTGAAGGCCCTAGGAGTGACCTTCTTGTCAAACAACCTCTTTAACTTCTCTTTAAATATGACATGCCTCTAGTGTGATGCTCTTCTTTCTTCATCCAACTCAACAATTTGATTAATCCTTGCTTCATATGGACTAACCTCCTGATCTTCAAGTTGTTGAAAACTGAAATGAAGATAATTGTAGATGTAAAGGCAACAGAGCATGAGTTCCATACACTAACTCAAACAAGCTCTTACTAGTATCTCTTTTAGTAGTGATTCTATCAACCCAAATTGCAAATTTCAGTTGTTCACCCCATTTTCTCTTGTTCAACTCCAAGGTTCTCCTAATGATCTTCAACAAGTTCTTATTACTAGACTTAGCTTGTCCATTCCCTTGGGGGTTATAGTTTGAAGAATAAGTCAGATCGGTTCCATACTCTATGTACATTTCCATCAAAGGTTTAACTCTAAAACACATGGCATTATCAGCCACAATCTTGAATGGCACACCAAATCTGCATATGATATGATTTAACAAGAAATCCATAACAACTTGGTGTGTTGCTTTCTTGGTGGGGATTGCTTTTACCCACTTGGTGAAGTAATCTGTGGCTACAAGGATCGACTTATGTCCAGCACTAGAAGGGTCTAAGATCTCACCAATGAATTCCATTCCCCATTGTTTGAAAGGAGCTTTAATTGATACATGCTACAAAGGAAGGGAGCCTGAAGCTTTCATTCTTCTAGAGAAACGCTGACATCTTTCACATTTTCTAACTAGCATGGTTGTATCTTTGAAGAGAGTAGGCCACCAATAACCAGCTCTCAAAAATTTGTGTGCTGTAACCCTTCCAATAAAGTGTCCTCAACAAACTCCCCCATGGAAATCAGCAATTACTTTGGGAGCTTCATCTTCAGTTATACATTTCAAGAGGACACCTTCAGGGTTCTTCCAAGCTAGCCCAAAGTCAGTGATGATGTATTTTTGAGAAGCTAGCTTAAGGGCTCTTTTCTGATTTTTATTTAAATGATCAAGACAACATAGGTGTCTGAGGTAAAATATTATATCCTTGTACCACTCATAACTTACCAATTTCTCAAGAACATCTGCCCTTTCTTCCTCTACTTCATTCACTTCCATAGTCTACAAGTTGCTCTCAGCCATGAGCTTAGCAAGACCTAAACCTCTTACCAACTTTGTGGTTTGGATGTCCATGTCATACTCCTTCAAGTTTGTTCACCCATCTACATCTTTTGCTTGAGATATCCATCTCTGATAAGATGTATTTTACCATGGTGTGGGGAACATAAGCAAAAAATTTTGAACTTAAGATATAAGGCCTGAAAATCTTTGTTGCTTTCACCAAGGAAAATGCTTGTTTTTCCATGATTATGTACTTTAAATCAACAACTTGTAAAGCCTTGCTAAAGAAGGCAATAGGCCTCTCAGCCCCATATTCATCCTTTTGGAGAAAAAAAAATGGAATGGTATTTTCAGAAGCAAAGGAGAAGATTTGGAAAGGCTTCTTGTAATTCGGAGCTGCCAAGACATGTGCATGTTTCAATGCTTCTTTGATTCCTTCAAAATATTTAAGGGAAGCCTCCTCCCATTTGATAATTTGGTCCTTTTTTAATATCCTTGTAATAGGAAGAGTCAATTCAGAAAAATTTGACACAAACCTTCTAATGAAGTTGATCTGCCCAAAGAAGGATTGGATGCCCTTCTTTGTTCTTGGAATTGGAACCTTGCTGATTGCTTCCACCCTCTCAGGGTCAATCATGACACCAGCATTTGAAATAATATGACCAAGCAGCTTGGAATTTTGTACCCCAAAATGAAACTTCTTTGGATTGAGAGAAATTCCATATTCTCTACATCTGATCAACATTTTTTCCAAGTGCTGCAAGTGATATTTTTGCTCCTTAAAAACACAAATCACATCATCCCGATAAACTACAATGAATTCATTTATGTAACTAGCAAAAGCAACATCCATTGCTCTTTGAAATTAGCCCCGAATTCATAATACCAAAAGGCATTCTCACATAGGCATATGTTCCCCAAGGAGTGGTAAAGGTAGTTTTAAATATTTCTGAATCCTTGACAACAACTTGATTGTAGATAGAGAAACCATCCAAGGTAGACAACAATTTAGATCTAATCACTAACTAGAGCATGTTTTCCATGTTTGGAAAAGGATAATTATCTTTCAATGAAGCTCTATTAAGATCTCGAAGTCTACACAAATTATGATATCTCCATTTTTCTTTCTGATTGGCACAAGTTTTGCAACCCAAGATGAATACCTTGTGGGCTGAATGATCCCTCCCTCCTTTAGTTTCTTCAATTAATCTTGCATTTTCATGGAGAGGAGTGGATTAATTGTCCTCTGCTTCTGTCTGAATGGTTTGGCATTTGTTTCAAGAGGGATCTCATGCTGAAACACGTCTTCTTTGTATGCTTTCAGCTCTGAATAAGACCAAGCAAGACAGTCCTGATATTTCTTCAATAGTTGAACATAGGACTGTTTTTCCTCCTTGCTTAGATTGCTGCCTAACCAAATTTTTCTTGGTTTATCACTAGTTCCCAAGTTATGCACTTCCACATCCCTTGAGACAGACATGTTTCTATTGATGATGCAATCAGCATTGCTAAAATTTGACTCAAGTGCAACAAGACCTCTAGGAATGGTGTTAGTTTTCAATTGGATAATATCCTTTCCAAACAAAGTCTCTCTTCCTTTAGTCACACATACCATTGGTTCCCAATCAATATTCTTGATCTACAAACTCACCTTGATTCTGTAAGAACCTTTGCACTTGAGCATCATCATTAAACACTTTCCAATGCTTGATGTTGTTAGGGACAGCTGGCCTAGTTAACACTTCAACATTGTACTCACAATAAGGTGAAATGGTACAATCCCCAAATATTGACCCCAACACTGCCAACTTGTCAGCAATAACATTCAAAAAATTTCATGATACACAATATTGAAAAAATCAAACATCTCAATTAGATCCCAAACCGCATGCTTATATCTTTGTTTCATCCACCGATTTTTGTAGCATACATTTTTCTTATTTGTTTGACAACTAACTCGAATCTCCTTTAGCAATCATGTCCTGACACCATACTTCCATGTAATTCTCGGACCCAACAAAAGGCTTCATACTTAGAAATGTTGTTAGTACATTCAAAATTAAGCTTGAAGGAAAAACAAACTCTTCCAAGCTAGGAGAAATTAGAATTATACCCACCATTTCCAAGTTTGGAGCAGCTCCATCAAATAGCAAGGTCCAATGAGAACTGTCATCAACAATCCAAGCACTATGATAATTCTTCACCGGGAACTCCTCGTGCTATGATTATTTACTAATGCATGACCTTTAGTTTGGTGGATGTAACTGAAACAAAACAACAACCGAACACAAGAATACCATCGACTATGATAAGACGGAATGATGAAAATCTGAAATATCAAAGTAAATTATAATATTAACATGAAATTGTTACAATCTCACCCATGAGGTACTTCAACAAGACTATGGGAGAAAATTTACAATTACACCTCTCGATGGCTTCTTCAACACACCTTTAACTGGTGGCTTCCTTTGCACACTTCCTACAATATTTCTCACTACTTCTTTCTATGCTAAATGAGGGGGGTAGCCTCTCTATTTATAGAACTTCAGCTTATCCATCTTATCTCTAAGATAGGATAAGAAATCCACTGACGAATCATATTCCATACCTTAACTCTTATCTATACATGTAGGCTTATCTGTTAAGATAAGATAAACCTTATCATTTTACATGGGTTCCACATTTTTAGACTTTTTACAAATAAAATACACAAAATATTTATGACCTCACTCCTTGTCTTTATTACCAATATAATATTTCTAATTCCTAATCATGTAGACCCTACTTCTCTAATTACCCAAACTTTGACATTTTAACATTACCGGACCACTTACGACAAATATTTACTTTTTACAACATTCCTATTGTACTTTGACTGTTACCGTACTCCACATTATTGGCGGCACCGTACTGACGGCGCCGTTATCTTCTATCAGACGCTACTACTAATTATACTTAACAACATCCTATTCCTAATACATACATTAATGAAATAGAAATTATGGAGGAAAATTTTAGTGTCGACATCTTCCCCCTTCCTAGCTTCTACTCCGTCCTCGGAGTAGACTATTTTGGTGCTTGGAAAATCTTCAACTTGTCATGGTTGACCCATTTCATAATGGGAGTGCCATCCAATTCCTCCAGTTGGTACGTACCATTTTCATGCACAGCTGTTATTTTGTAGGGCCCCATCCATTTTGGAAGAAATTTTCTCTGTCTTCTTTTTTTGTATCTGGAATCATATACTAGGACCAAGTCATTCACATGAAATGGAGACCATCGGATCTTTTGATCAAAGTATTCCTCTTCGCTTCATTTTCTTCTTATGGCTTGTATCCTTTACTATTTCCCTCATTTCCTCTAGCAAATGAAGATGTACCAACCTTTCTTTTTTATCGAATCACTTTCATCCATCCTTTCATTTTTCATAACTCTCACAAAGGTGGGAATATCAAACTCAATAGGAAGAACTGGATCAATACCATAGGCCAACCTGAAATGGGGAGTATCCTGTTGCTGACTTTGATGTTTCCCTATATGCCCACAATGCTTTGCATGAATCCTTTTATCCCATTTATGTACCGCAAATTTGTATCTTTTTTGCTAGAATTTGACACAAAGACAAAATTTGTTCGCTCCACCCGCCCATTTGTGCTTGGCTTGTATGTTGTTGTTGCCTTCCGTGCTTAATAGAAAACTTATTGACTAGGGCTTCTACCACCTCATTAATGAAGTGGCTTCTTGATCCGTTACAATTTCTAATGGACAACCAAATCTGGTGACAATGCGTTCATATATGAACCTTGCCACTTCATCCATGGAAGTGTTTTCAATGGCCTAGCTTCAACCCACTTGGTTAAATAACTGTGGCAACTACAATATACTTATTTTGATGTGATGTAGTTGGAAGTGGACCTACAATGTCTATTCCCCACTTTTCAAAGGGACCAAGTGGAAGAATAGGACATAATGGAGTGATGAAGTCTTACGGTTACTATGTGTTTGACAAATATCACATGTCTTACAATAATTATAACAATCTTTAAAAAGAGTGGGGCGGTGATAACTCGCATCCAAGATCCTTCTTGCTATAAATTGTCCAGAAGTGCCCTCCACATGTACCATTGTGGAATTCTTCTAGCAGCTCCTTTCCTTAATCACGTCCAATCGCCCTCTTGTCATCGGGCTCCATCGTGTCCTATTTGAAATAATGCTCCATGCAGAATAGAATATGGACGATCGCTTGAGTAATCTTTCTCTTAGTCTTTGCATTGGCACCATCAGAAACTTGAATTCATTGCAGATAATTCCAAATATCTATGTATTCACTAGGGATTGTGTCAAGGAAAACAATGCTGCAGATCGGGAAAATCATCATCATCACAAGATGATCCTAAACCATCATAGGCTTGAGAGAGTGCGTTTGCATTGACATGCTTCTTTCCCGGCCTATCTATAATATCAAATAGAAATTCTTGTAGCAAAATTATCTATCTTGCTATCCTCCCCGATGGGTTAGGCTTATTGACAATATATTTGAGCCCGATGATCCGTTACAACTATAAATTTCTGCCCTAGCAAGTAATTTCTAAACTTCTTTACAAAGAAAATGATAGCGAGCCTCTTTTTGATTAAAGATAGTTTACCTCAAAGACTTTGCTCATTTGTCTGCTCCCAAAGTAAATTGGATGTTCATTCCCATTTTCATCCTTTTGGCTCAAAGTACTACCTAGTGCTGCATCTGAGGCATCAGTGTACACAATGAATGGCTTGTTCCAACTGGATTCTTCAAAACAGTGAAGACACCAGGGCTTCCTTCAATTGTCCAAAAGCTTCATGCGCCTTGTTTCCTCGGTTCATAAGCAACATCCTTCTTCAAGAATCGGGTTAGTGGTCAGGCAATCTTTGAGAAATTCTTGATGAACCTTCTATAGTAGCCCACATGGCCTAAAAATGATCTCAACTTAATTCTATTCATAGGAAATGGTAATGTAGACACCTAAAATTGGTTTCTCAATTTAGTGTCCCTCACATTCGTTTTAGGTAACCTGGGGCACGTTCACGTCACCAACTATCCCCTTGGGATATTATCCAATTTGTGATTTAATCACTTATTCCAAATTTAATTCATCACATCACATCTTACCCATGAGTAATTAAATAATTAAATATTTAATTACGCTTCTTCCCATGCATCTTAATCACTTATCTACCCCAAATTTATTCTACCCATGTATCACATCCATTTTTAAATCTTCCCTAAGCGGGATATTTCCCGTGGTCGGGATAAGTCTTGTCTTTCTCGAATCGATCAATTTGGCCATCTCGGGAGTCTTCTCCGCGATCGGCGCCGACCCATTTGGTCGGCGCCGATTTTATAGGAGCGGCGCCGATTATAAAAGCAGGTCCATAGCTCAGTTCGAAGGACCGAAAAAGAGACTAACGAGCGAAAGAAAGCACTTACGCACGAACAGAGAGCGAGAAAGATTCAGGTTGCAAGAAAGAGAGATCTTTTTAGCATCAATTGTCTCGCTTAGGGAGATCCGTCCTAATCAATCCCTCGAGGGAGCACCGTTACTCGCCGTATCATATCAACATCATACACCATCATCTATCATCTAGTGACTCTGCTCCAGCGTCTCTCCATCTTTCGCACATCTTGCAGACTACATTCACCTTCCAATCCCCGAATCTCATCGCTGCAGCTCCCCGATTGGTCGGGTCGCTTCGCTGACACTCGATCTTATCTGGGCCGACGCCGATCAGCCTCGGCGACGATCACATCATCGGGCCGCCGATTCTACCTGGGCCGACGCCGATTTCATCGGGCAGACAGTAAAAGGTCACAGTAACACAAATCCAAAGATTATTTCGCAGCTTCCTGCTTTTTGTATTTTCTCGTCATCTGCTGCTTCTGCTTTTATTACCGCAATCGTAAAATCTAGTCTTTTTTACATCTTTTATCATGTATGCTTCTTTTCTTTATTGAAAACGTGGATCGACATCCGCCAAGGAAGTTTATCACTTCCGGACCCGCTCTCGGCGCCCACCCAAATATCTTCTAACGCCATCTTTTTCTCACAAGCACCGTGTTTTGCAAAGTTACTCGGATCTATTGTGTAAATTGCTCGTGTACGCCCATCTTGTCTACATCGGCTTCCTCATCCGTCTACATCTTCATCAGGTATCGATTTCATTGAGGTTTTTCAGGGTTTTTGTGCTTAGTTTGGTGCATTAACTTGGACAGGTAACAAGCGCGAAATTCTTGATCTACATTCGCACACGGTGGGACCCAACCAAAGTCCCTTATTGGTAAGTTCATTTCTTTTCTAGTTTTGAACTTTGTTCCTTTTCTTCACTGATTTCTATCAGTCCTATTTGAGCATTTCTGTTCATCATTTCAATCTTGCTTTTTAGGCGAAATCATTATCTTGAAAATTTCTTATTTCCTTTAAATAGAAATTTTTTGTTTCACCACTATCTGGATGTATCTTTCCGGATCTTGTTTGTTGTTTGCTTGATCTTTTCTTGCGGAGCACTTTGCTTGATCGTGGGATTGTTCGAGGGGAAGAGCTCAACAACGCGCTTTTTGAAGTCCACACACCTTGGAGAGCTAAATCTACAGGTATTCCTCTTTTTCGGTGTTTTCTCCTTTTTAGGATTTCTTTGTTGGTTGTCTATCACATCCAAACACTTCAATTTTTGGTGCTTAAAAGGAACTTAATCGCATTTGGGAAAGAACTTGTTTGATTTGTCTTCATCGAAATCAAACATTTCGTTTTAAGTGCTTAAAAAGAACCTTTTCTTTGTCATTGTTGCATGCTTTTTCATCTAGTTTTAATTAGGTTGGAGAATTGATCAAAATCGGTAGTGACACTATTTGATTTTTATTTTTCACCCTTGCACACAAAGCCAAAATCACTAGGTATAAAGCATTTAAACAAAACTCCTTCCCTGGCCTCGCCTACTTGGAAGTGATATCCAAGAGGAAGAGCCTACGCGGTACTCGGGCCGCGCTATAAATTCACGGAAGATTTTGGTATATATTGGCAAAGCACCCGACTCCTTTATCGCAGCGGTGTGTGAAGTGCGGGGTAGGCCCTATATCAAGCCACGCACGTCTTTTTATCAAGTGCCTTCGGGACTCCTCACCAAACATTACCCAAACCATCCCTAGTTTGGCTATCTGAGTAGTTCCTGTTCTAAAAAGCCTTCCCTAACATTTTCTTTTCTTAAAAGCATCAAAATTTAAAGGAGATAATCACTTGCGCTGCTTGAATTGTTTGTGCATTAGTTAGGACAATCTTCTTTCTTGCTTGTTTATGACGGTTATCACCCGGTCACAATCTAGGAAAATGGCCCAACAGGTTCCTTCTTCCTCCGAAATCACCACCAGCGTGGATGTTTGGCACCCTCCAATCTTCCTGGGACCACCGTTAGTGGGTTCCCCTCATGGTCGTATAATCCTTTCCATCAAGCCAAAACAATCCCATCACGTCCAGCCTTCTCCTAGTCCATCGAAATATCTTCTCGACTTGAGTCTATTCCTCGCGGGGATCCCGATTTTGTGCTCTCCTGATCGTAATCCGGTAGCCCTCATGGACTACCTAGTACACAAGTCGATCCAAATATCTCACCAAGACCCACCAATCCGACAAGTGTACAATTATCCTCGTGGTTCATCCCTGTGCCCTATGTAGAACAAGCTTTTCATCCTCTCTCCGTCTCGAGCCACGGAAAAGGGGAGGTTCTGTGCCTCCTTTTTCTCTTCCACCAACCATGTTGACTAGTTCTCAAATTGCCTTACCTATTCCCAACACCGCAGCTTACCTCAACTATTCCTCAACCTACCTTTGAGAGGTCTTCTCGCCTTGGCGATAACGAGTGCGTCGTGCACCCACATATCGCCGCAATTCATCTATGCCCTCTATCGTGTCTCAAGGTCAGTACCTCTTCATGAGCCAACCCCTCCGAATAGTCGGTTGGCTCCTACTTCTCGCCCTCTAGGGGTCTTTCTTCCAATATTCCAGCGATCGTGATCTTCGCCCATCCCTAAGTATCGCACCCTTCGTACCAAATTCGGCGGTAGAAGGCCCTTTCGTGTCTTGTTCCCCAACATGTCCAATCTAACCAACACCCATATTCCTCAATATGTCCCTATTCAATCAACAAACATAGGAGTCCACTCAATCATGTGCTCCATCCGTCACCCAACCTATATTTTCTCAACCACTTATTATCTCACAAACCGCCTATACGCAAGCTACCTCAACAAATACCTTACCAAAGCGTCACCCAAAACACTGGTTATTCCTCTTATCATCCTATCCAACAATGTAGATGAATCCCCATTGACACCTCAACAACACCCACTACTTGCTTCTTATGTAGGACATACCAATGTACCTCCTCCCCAATCGGATGTAGTTCAAATTCTCTTCAAGAAAATTGCAGACTTGGAAGCCTCCACAAAAGGAGCCCGTCCTTCATACTCCTTTGAAGAAGTGTGCAATGAACCCATTCATCCTTCGGTGGCTTTTAAGCCTTATCCTCCCCAATGGGAACTTCCCAAATTCTCAAAATTTCATAGTCGGGAAGACCCTCAACAACATCTGCGAGCATTCAAACATGCTTGCTACCTTATCGCCCAGATCGTGAACTCATGCTCCGTACCTTTCCTATGTCTCTAGCAGGTCCCGCTTTGGACTGGTACAATAACATCCTCAACATTCCTTATTTTCTTTCTCTCAATTGGCTCAGATGTTTGTTGAAAACTTTTCAATAAATATTGCCCATAAGATCTCAATTACAGATCTTTACAACATTCGCCAATTCGACGATGAGTCTATTGCAGACTTTGTCGCTCGTTGGAGAGGGATAATCAACCAATTGTCTTTCTCCCTTCCTCAATCCCAACAGATCGAGTTGTTCACCCGATCTTGTGCTAGTCACATTTCTTCCACGTTAAGGATCCAAACTTTTCATACCTTTGAAGAGGCCTTTACGATGGCACGCAAACTTGAATCTCGCGCCATTGAACAAGGAAAACTAAAACTTCGCTCCAAATCCAAACCCGATTTTTCTCGATTCACCAAACCAAATTCTTCCCCCTCTAAAGACAAAAATCAAGGATCCACCAATGCCATCGTATTAAGAACATCACGAGCTGACAATACTCCTAATCAAACACCACGAAGAGATTCCTCATCTTCTCGGAAAGGGGCTTCATCATCATGATCCTTCGCTCCATTGGGGGAATCATATGCCTCTATCTTAGAAAAAATGTTGGAAGTTCGCATGATCGAACTTCCACCCATTAGGGATATTGATGAAAGTCGAGAACGCCCTTTCTGGTATAGGGAAAACGATTTCTGTCATTATCACAGAACCAAAGGTCATGACATCGAACGATGTCGACTTTAAAAATCTTGTCCAAAAATTCATTGATAAAGGCGAGCTTATTCTAGATAACCCAAATGCTCCCCCAAATCAAGCACTGGACGTTTTCAAACAACCCTTCCCCAATCATGCCCCAAATCATAATTCTTCGGAATCTCAAAAACCAAACACCCACACTATCAATTTCATCTCTACCGAGGAATCTTCTTCTGAAACCAATCTATCCGCAAACACATCAATCGAATCAGATCCTCCTTCCTCTTCATCAATCACGGGAGTTCCAATATCTTTAGATAGTCCACCTTTGAATATCCCTACATTGCTAAACACGGAGTCATCTCTCTCCGCTCCTTTGTCCGATCTCCCATCCATACCCGAGAGACAGTTGTCATCCTCATCTGTCTCATCATCGACATTCTTTCAATGCTCGAGGCAATCACATCCCTCCGAAGTTTCCACTACGGACACATCTACTTCCGTTGCTCCCATTCCCGCCGCAACTATGCCTTTGGTGAATGTACCCATAATTGTGCCGACTTCGACGGAAGTGTCTTCGATCTTGACCCTTCCTATCTCTTTTCCTACTACATCAGAAGTTCTCCCTCCGCAAGGCACTCCTTCTTCATCACTCCCTTCTCCCATCAATAGTGTTACTTCACCTATTAAGGAAAAATCAAAAGAAGTAACACCAACACCTGCACACTCGATTCCTCAACCTAAACCGCGACAACCAAAATCTAACACTACACCATCAGTACCATCCCACTTGCTTCCTCCGAAAAAGTTACAGTCACCTTATGCCGTGGAAGTTGTCACCATCCCTGAAAAAGGAAAACCCATATTTCGAACCATCAAGGCCCTTGGTGCTCTTCCACAAAAATCTCTCTCTACGCCCCATAAACGATTGGATTTGCCCACTGAGAAGGCGTTTTCTTCTACACATCCATCAAAGTCATCATCTTCTTCTTCATCAACACCCCTAAAAGTAGACTTACCTACCCAAAAGATGCCACCTCTTCTATCAAGATCCTCATCTTCATTACCAAAAACCAAAGCACCCTATATTCCTCCTATTACACCTACCTTGAGGACTTCTTCCTCATCCGAATCAATATTATCTAAATCATCCGTAAATCCGACTAAGCAACCCCCTTTGTCTCCAAAGACCGCAAAATCTGTCACATTTCCATCCTCCTCAAAATCTATCTTAGGGGCTCCCCCTCCACCAAAGTCAATCATGTCTCATTTACTCCCATCCCAAGCACCCAAGACTGCTCTTCCGAATGTCCAAACAAATAAGAGGATCCCTAATAAAAATGTTAAACCTAACATGCAAGTTCTTTTACCTCGGCAGTCGGTTAATGTAAAAGAACCATCTTCATCATCTCCATCCTCATCTTCGTCTACCAGATTTTACACCGAAATCCTTCATCAACTTATCCAATCTTCATCTATAACCCTTCCTCCGATTAAACCATATAACCCGAAAGGAGTGAAACCTGCTTGGTTTAACTCTGATTTGATTTGTGCCTACCACCGTACTCCGGGTCATGATACTGAGGGATGTAAAGCTCTCCAAGCCGTTATCAAAAACCTTCTAGAAGATAGTGACCTTTTGCTGGAGGAGGAGGAACAAATACCTCCTGTCACCCTAGCCTCATCCGAACCTCAACCATCCATTCAGACCTCTAGTGGTTCCACGCCGCCTGATCTTCCACCCTCTCAAATTGACATGATCCATATCGCCACTAGAACCCAACGTTATCATAACCCATCTTCATCTTCAACATCTAGACCATGGGTTGTCATTTCGCAGCCCCCAAGGCATGTCTCCTTCCTCATTAGCCCCACGACCCAAGGTCTCCATTCGTGCCGCACTGACTCAAGTTCCCGTATCCGTTGAGGAGAGTGTCATGAAGCAACTCACCCAAGCTCCGGTCAAAATGTCTCTTTTTGACCTCATCCAATCCTCCCCACAACATCGCCAGGCTCTAATCGATAATCTGCGTCGCATCGCAGTAAATTCCGATGAGCCCCAACCCTTCGAGTTGGTTGTTGGATTGAATGGTCCATCGACCGCCATTTCTTTTGAGGATTCAGAAATTCCTCATCTTTCTTCAGAAGATTTGGAGGCTCCCCTCTTCATCACAGTCCAAATCAATAACACTACCTTAAAACGTGTTATGATCGATAGTGGAGCTGCACTCAACGTCATCTCCTCCCACACATTCGAACAACTTAAGTTACCTAAGAATGTGGTGTCCCTCGCCTTTCACCCTTCGATCATTTAACGATCAGCTAGCAAGTCACTCTAGAATCGTGGTCTTACCCATCCGAGTAGGTAAGAAGTGCTCCATGAACTCTTCTATATATTGTCGAAGGAAAATTCCACTATAACATGATCTCTGACGCCCCGGATTCGCAATGCAATGCATTGTGTCCCATCCACCCTCCATCGATGCCTAAAATATCAATATGAGGGCAAAATATACACCCATCCAGAGATCCTTTTCCTTTCGCACAATGCGACATGACCATTAGGTCCGCCTTTAAAAGAAAATACATCTTCTCCAAATGGGGCCTCATCTTCTTCCATGCCTCGCAACCAAATTACCGGATTTACAAAACTGGAAGAGACATTGCAGCGTTTCTCACTAGGGAGCTTCCTCTCTTATCTTTCGATGCCCATCTCAAACCTAATGAGTATGGTAGACCTGCATAAAGCAACCCGAATATCAACCAGGTCTCTTGGCCGCATCGTCACCATTGGTTTGCCCAATCAATGCATTCAATTTCATCTACGGTGGTCTTGATACACCTCATTATCGCCCGGATTCTCCTCCTAGAGCCAAACCTTACCTAATGTGGTTTGATTATCTACGTAATCCCACGCTTGCAAAAACTTATCTATATCGATGCGCGTGGAAAGGCTTTGGCCTTGGAAAATATGAACAAGGTATACATGATCTCAAATCCATTCCTACTCTCATGCCACATCAAAAATTTGGGTTAGGATTTAAACCCCTTTCAGAGGCCACCGTCACTATTCTTGATGAACCCTTCCTACTAAGGAACCATCTTCTCCCACTAAATCAGAAGCATCACTTGATGTGGATGACGACATTTCCATCCCACCTAACTTTTTTTTTTTTGATCAATACCATTTCCTTAGGGCCGTTAGTCTATGAGACTAACAATCGGTCCGCTTCCATACCTTTAATCTTCCCTGAAATAGTTGGAGACGACTCTCCTACTATCAACACTATCCACTGCGGCGGATGACGATTCTGTCCTCACCTATCTAGGGCAGAGGATTCATATCTCCCAAGACTATTCCTTCGACACGTCTACCCTTCTCAACGAAGCCACTATCGACCTTAATATAGGGACTTCAAGACCTCGCATCATTAAGGTCGGCCAATCCCTTAATCCACAGGAGTTAGGGACTTTACCGCTTTTCTTTCCAAACATCGTCAAGCCTTTGCTTGGTCATATGAGGATATGCCAGAGCTTCGATCCCGATATTGTGGTCCACAATATCGTTACCCTTCCCAACATCAAACCAGCCAAGCAAAATTGTGTAAAATGCACCCTAGAGTAGCCCTTCTTGTCAAAGAAGAGTTACAACGCTTGCTTCCTCTCGGCTAACTTCATCCAACCCATCGATTATCCGCAATGGGTGTCCAATGTAGTACCAAGAATTCAAGGCTACCACGGGAAGATTCAATTTGTACCGACTTCCGGATCTTAATCTTGCTCTCGCCCAAAGGATGATTTTCCTCTTCCTAATATCGATCAACTCGTAGATTTAATCGTGGGTCATGAGATGCTTTTCTTATGGATGGTTTCTCTGGATATAATCAAATCCTCATCGCACCAGAAGACCAACATAAGACTTCCTTCATAACTCCTTGGGGGACCTTTTGCTATCGTGTCATGCCTTTTGGCCTTAAGAACGCAGGAGCAACCTATCAACGAGCAATGACATACATCTTCCATGACCTCTTACACAAAACTGTAGAGGATTATGTTGACGATCTCCTCGGCAAATCCAAACGCCGTCAGGATCATCTTTTCATCCTTGCACCTCTCTTTGAGAGGCTTGTCCGCTTCTGTCTTCGTCTAAATCCAGCTAAGTGCGTATTTGGCGTTCTCACTGGTAAACTTTTAGGTTTTATCATTTCCATCGTGGGCATGAAGTCGACCCCGTGAAAATAAAAGCTATCCTTGAGATGCCCCCCTTCTAACCTAAAGCAACTCCGCAGCCTCCAAGGACGTCTTTCGCACTGCAAGGCCGCTTTATCTCCCAATTCATTCGGACCGTTGTCAACCTTTTCACCATCTTCTCCGTAAGAATGTTCATTTTGAATGGGATGAGCATTGCCAAAAGGCCTTTGATGATCTCAAAGCTTATCTTCTTTCTCCACTCGTGCTTACACCTCCACGCGAGGGGGAGCCTTTCTATCTTTATATCTCTCGTGATCGACCATGCTCTGGGAGCCATGATCTCAGACGGACACTTGTGGTAAAGAACAAGCTGTCTATTACATCGGGCCGCACCTCCATGAGTATGAGACACGCACTTCAAGCTGAAAACTATGTTGCGCTCTCTTCTTTGCAACTTCTAAGCTTCGTCACTATCTCCTTAATCATAAAACTTACATTGTCACAAGTGTCAATCCACTTAAGACAATCCATGCAAAACCTTATCACAATGATCGTATCACTCGTTGGCTCATGCTCATGACAGAATTTGACCTCGAGTTTATCCCGCAAAAGGCTATCAAGGGTCAGGTTATTGCAGATCAATTAGCTGATGCTCCTCTTCCGGACACTCGTGACCCCCTTGCTCAATTCCCCGATGAATTTATCCAACAAATTGATTTTGGTCTATCTCCATTTAAAGTAAAACTCTTCTTCGATGGATCCAAATGCCGCAAGGGGAGGTGCGGGTTTCGTGATGATTCCTCCTGGGGTATGCCTATCCTGGGCCGCACACAAATTAAACTTTGAGTGCACCAATAATATGGCTGAGTACGAAGCTCTTGTCTTAGGTCTTCAAATGCCATTAATCTCTGCGCCATCATATTGACATCTTTGGTGATTCTCAACTCATCGTTAACCAAGTCACGGGTGTCTATCAATGCAAGAATGATATCCTTCAAAAATATCGCGACATCGTTCTTGCCCAACTCCAATCTTTCGACAAGTTCACTATCCAAGCCATTCCGCGTACTGCAAATCGATTCGCAGATACCATGGCCTCTTTAGCCTCCCTTATCCCGCCTTTTACCGAAGACTCGCGTCTTTATGTGGCTGTGCAACGATTGGATCAACCATCTTATCTTGGGCAACTAACGTCAATCAATGCTGTCACAACCCATACTCAGGATGAGTGGTATCAACAGATAGTTGATTATCTATCTCATTCGGTCCTTCCTCCAGATTTGTCTCCCAATGGTAGAAGGTCTTTTGTCCAACGCGCCAATCGCTACACTATCCTAGGCGGGATTCTTTACAAGCGCGGCTTTGATGGTATTTTGCTTCGATGCCTCAAAACCCATGAATCATCTAAAGCTATTCAGGAGGTCCATGACGGTATCTGTGGTGGACATTTTAGTGGCTTAGCTGTAGCCAAGCGTATTTTACGTTTGGGATATTATTGGCCTTCTCTTAATCAAGATTGTTGTGAATACACTAAGAAGTGCATCAAGTGTCAGCAACATTCCAATCTCACGCACATCCCTAGTCAGGCTTTGCAACCTGCGGCGGATTTGTGGCCTTTTTCGCAGTGGGGTCTTGATCTTATTGGTCTCATCAATCCTCGTTCTTCACAGCGTCATCATTCTATCATTACCGCCACTGAGTACTTTACTAAGTGGGTAGAAGCTATCCCCCTTTCTTCAACAAAGGCTAAACCCATAGTTGATTTTGTCTATCAACACATCATTTGTCGCTCATGCTCCACACAAGCTAATCACGTATAATGGTAAGTCTTTCAAAACGCTGATTTGCAGTAATCTCGCAATGCTTTCAATATCAAGCTCGCTTTTTCTTCTCCATACTACCTCAAGCTAATGGTCAAGCCAAGCTTCCAATAAAACTTTGCGTAATATCCTCGCAGAAAGGTAACTAGTCGAGCCTGGTAGGGATTGGCATCTACATATCCCTTTTGCTCTCTCGGGCTTATCGGACTAGCATTCGTACTCCTACCGGTGCTACTCCCTTCTCTCTCGCCTATGGGTTTCCGAGGCTGTCCTTCCTTTGGAGGTCCAAATCCCATCTCTCCGTGTTTCTCTCGTGAGAATTTGTCTCCGATGAGGATTATCGCCAAAATCGCTCTAGCACAACTTGAATTATTAGATGAGCGACGCCTTAACGCTCTTGAGCATCATCAAAGTTTATCTCGAAGCGTGTCAAACGTGCTTATAACAAGCACTTGCAACATCGTGACTTCAAAATTGGTGATCTTGTTCTTAAGGAAAATCAAAATGTCACTACACTCGAAAGGAGTCAACGTGGTAAGTTTGCTCCCAACTGGATGGGCCCCTACATTATCACTCATAAATATGGGTCTGGGGCTTATCGTTTATCTTCCATGGATGGTATCCCTGAAGCGGAACCTCTTAATGCTTTGCATTTACGGCCCTTCTACTGTTAAAATCTATCTTACACAAATCTAGTCGCAACTCAGATCTTCCATCCGTCCTAATAACCAGTCATCTACTTTTGTGGTGATTTGAAATGTGTGGTTCTCCGCCTATTGCCTCATCTACCTTAAATATGAGTATCGCGGCTCTACTCATCGTGACGTTTCTTTTGGATATGTTCCTCCTCATGGTAGGAATACCTTAATCACCACTTCATCTGTCCCAAGTACTTATCTTCATCGGATCTACTCGGGTCATGAGTGCATGTTCTTCTATGTTCTCTTCCCCTCCATCTGATCTATCTAGGTCTAAACTCAGCTTCTTCCAAAAAGTTTCACCAAAAAAAAAAAAAAAAAAAAAAAAAAAAAGATGCTATCCAAAAAGATAGACTGATCCCTCGAAGGACAGCTATCCATACATTATCAAGTGAATCAAAAAGAAAATAGACCATACCCTCGAAGGATGGCTATCATTAAAATTCACAATACAGACCGCTCCCTTGAAGGACGGCTGTTTCTCAAAGAAAAATTCAAGGCTTCTTGTAATTAATCGGCCTTCCAGCCGCTTTATACACTTATAGATCACTGAAAGACTTCCCGCATCGATCGGGTCTTTTCCATATCAAGCAAACTTCCCGCATTGATCGGGCTTTGCTTTTCTCACAAAATCATGAAGCTGAGATTTAGGACCTTTTGTCGATCATATGGAGAATCCTATTTCCCCACTATGGACATGTATTCTGTCCCTTGTAGGTTCCGACAAGATACTTACTTACTTTTCTTTCCATTTCTATCCTAGATCTGGTTTGCGACTAGTTAGTGTCAGATTTATTTTAATCTTATATAGGGCCTTATATGCTTGGTCTTTTGGTTTCCTTTCTGGATTCTATCTATGGTCGGTTGGAAGTCCAACTTATCATTTTTCTTCTTCTCCGAGTATCTTCTCTTCTAAGTCACGGTTGTTTCCGCTTTCATCTTTGGCTCTTGCATCCTGTTAAATTGACATTTCGCATGTTAATTCAATCACAATTTATCTTCTATCTAAATTCATCTTATCTATCCAAACATTCTATCTGTATTCATTTCTCATTGCATCTACCTATATCTCATCCATATATCAAACACATCCATCTATCTATCCATCAAAATGTACATCCAAGGTACATCAGATCTATCTATATCTAAATCTATCCATCACAATGTACATCCAAGGTACATTATATCTATCCATATCTAATCCAAACATCCAACACATGTGCATCCAAGTTGCATCACATCCATCTATCAAAGTTATATCCACATATCGATCTATCTAATCACATCTATTTCTATCATCTATCGGGCCTATATCTATCCAATCACATCTATTTTATCCTCTATTTATATCTTTATCCATCACAATTACGCTACATCTATCCATCTATCCATCAAAACATCTAAAAACTTGTGCATCCAAGTTACATTACATCTATCTATCTCTTTTTCATCAAAATTTTATCACATATATCAATCAAAATTCTATCCACATCACATCTATCATCTATCAGCTTTATATCTATCCAATCACATCTATTTTATCCACATTTCAATCTATCAATCACATCATCCATCTATCCATCAAAACATCTAAAAATCCATCAAGTAACATTCCATCTATCTATATCTATTTCTCATCCAAATTAAATCCACATATCAATCACATCAAGTTACATCACTATCTATCTATCCTCTATGTCTATCCCATCACATCTATTCATCATCTATCATCTATCGATTTATACTCATTTTTGCCCGTGGATTGCGGTGTATCGCTTCTCCACGCTGCTTATTTCCATCTCGCTAATATCTTTGCCATAGTGTTGATGCTTGGCTTTCTCATCTATCTGATCATTATTGTGCGCTACATGTTGTCTTTCGGCACATATTTTCGATATCACCATCTATTTCGAGTTTGTTCCCTTTGCGTGGAGCACTCGCTTTTTGTTTAGCCGCTTAGAGTTAAACGGGTCTGTAGGCACTAACGTCGTCTGATTTATCGACCGTCTAGTTCTCCCTACCAATGTGTCTCTCTTTAGATGCTGACTATTTTGCAGTTCTCCTTACACTCATGGGTCTGTAGGAACTAACGTCGTCTCACGAGGAGACCGGCTAGTTTTCCTACCAATGTGAGTACCTTTAGGTTGCTGCCCTTGTGTTTATTTTTATGCGTCCTCAATGGTCGGCTTCTACTCCAGCTATCCGACGGGGCATCTGCATTTTCCATCTACCTCTTTCAAACTCGGGATCGTCTGTTCTATCATCCATCCCATCCCTAGTTTGAGGGGGATCACATCACCACAAATTCTTCTCTTCTTCCATCTCCTTGTTTTTGTCTCATAACCTTGCTTATCGCAAGTTACTTGACAAAAAGGGGCAAAATGTAGACACCTAAAATTGGTTTCTCAATTTAGTGTCCCTCACATTCGTTTTAGGTAACCTGGGGCACGTTCACGTCACCAACTATCCCCTTGGGATATTATCCAATTTGTGATTTAATCACTTATTCCAAATTTAATTCATCACATCACATCTTACCCATGAGTAATTAAATAATTAAATATTTAATTACGCTTCTTCCCATGCATCTTAATCACTTATCTACCCCAAATTTATTCTACCCATGTATCACATCCATTTTTAAATCTTCCTAAGCGGGATATTTCCGTGGTCGGGATAAGTCTTGTCTTTCTCGAATCGATCAATTTGGCCATCTCGGGAGTCTTCTCCGCGATCGGCGCCGACTCCATTTGGTCGGGCCGATTTTATAGGAGCGGCGCCGATTATAAAAGCAGTCCATATTTCGAGTTCAAGGACCGAAAAGAGACGAACGAGCTAAAGAAAGCACTTACGCACGAACAGAGAGCGAGAAAGATTCAAAGTTGCAAGAAAGGGAGATCTTTTTAGCATCAATTGTCTCGCTTAGGGGAGATCTCGTCCTAATCAATCCTCGAGAGGAGCACCGTTACTCGCCCGTATCATATCAACATCATACACCATCATCTATCATCTAGTGACTCTGTTCAGCGTCTCTCTCCATCTTCGGCACATCTTGAGACTACATTCACCTTCCAATCCTCGAATCTCATCGCAGCCTCCCCGATTGGTCGGGTCCGCCGCTGACACTCGATCTTATCCGGGGCCGACGCCGATCAGTCCCGGTTGACGCCGATCACATCGGGGCCGCCGCGATTCTACCTGGGCCGACGCCGATTTTCACTGGGCAGACAGGTAAAAGGTCACAGGTAACACAAATCCAAGCATTATTTCAGCTTCTCGCTTTTTCGATTTCTCTGTCTGCTTTTCGATTTTTTTGTTTTATTACTGCAATCAGAAAATCTAGTCTTTATTTACATCTTTTATCATGTATGCTTCTTTTCTTTATTGAAAACGTGGACTGACATCCGCCAAGGAAGTTTATCACTTCCCGGACCCGCTTCTCGGGCAGTCCACCCAAATATCTTCTAACGCCATCTTTTTCTGTCAAGCACCGGTGTTTTGCAGGTTACTCGGATCTATTGTGTAAATTGCTCGTGTACGCCCGTCTTGTCTACATCGGCTTCCTCATCCGTCTACATCTTCATCAGGTATCGATTTCATTGAGGTTTTTCAGGGTTTTTGTGCTTAGTTTGGTGCATTAACTTGGACAGGTAACAAGCGCGAAATTCTTGATCTGAGTGTAAATCTTTGATTTTGAAACTTTATCGATCGAGTACCAATACCATCTCTGGATACAACATGCCCTAACAAAACACCTTTAGAACATCCAAAGACACACTTTGTAGGGTTTAGTGAGGCTCGTGCTTCATCTAACCTTTGAAATGCTATCTCCATCTAGTGCGGTGGTCCAACTTGCTCCCATAGATGCAAAAATCATCCGAAATACTCGATGAAGGTCCCCAATGTAGGGTTCAAACACCCTATTCATCAAACACCGGAATGTTGCTGGAGCATTACACAACCCAAAAGGCATAACTCTATAAGCAAACGTTCCCAAGGAGTGGTGAACGTGGTCTTGGTGATCTTTTCTCGCTATATGAACTTGGTTGTAGCCGCTTATATCCATCAAAAAACTATAACACTCTGGCCAGCTACTTCGCCTAAGATCTGATTTGAAAATGGAAGAGGGTAATGATCCTTCTTTGTTGCCTTATTGAGCTTCTTGTAATCAACACAAATGCGTAGCTTCCCATTCTTTTTTTTATTGAGATCACAATGGGAGAAACCCATTCGAATTCTCCACAAAGAAATATGAATCCCGCATCAAGCAACTTATCTATTTCTTCTTTTACAGTCTTGGAAAAATTAGGATTCATTCTATATGGCATTTGCTTTATGGGCTTAGTACCATCTACCAGCTCAATATAATGTTCTACCCAACTTACTTGACGGAGTTCCTTGTAACCAAAAGTGAATAGGTGTATGTACCTTCGAAAGAGCTGGAGGTAGGATTCCTTCTCACTCTCCATCACAGCATCACCAATCTTTATTTGTTGGAGACGATCATCAACTTCTTCTTCAGATAATTTTATGGGGTCATGAGTTGGTGTGACTGGAAGGATATCCATGACTGAAACATCCACCTTGCTTTCTTCATCTTCAGTGTCCACTTCACTGGTACTAGAGTAATCAGAGGATGTCCAATCATCAGTTTCATCACTTGAATCCACAGGTTCTGCCTTATGATGTCGAGGGATCACATTTATCTTCACCCTCTCTCTACCATGTCCAAGTGTCATGAAACCTTCATTCCAGTAGTTTCTTGCATGAACTCTCCTTAGCCATGGTCTTCCCGGCAAAGCATTGGGTGCAATAAGCACCATTTTTCATCACCTCAAAGTCTACCACACATACCACACCCATAACAGATATTGCCACATTTGAAACTACACCTTCGGTTTAGTTTTTCCTTTATTTAATGACCTTAACATAAGTGTCAAGGGCGATCAATTTTTAAACCCAACATATTCATTGCTGACTCGGTCATTACATTAATCTACTGCAGCACTCCATCAACTAAGACATCATGAATTGAAATACCATTACATAATACCTCGCCTTGTGGAGCATAGGGATCTCGGCTCGCTCCAAACAGGGACCTCAACCTCCTTTCTTCTTCTTCGAGCATTGAGTCCACCTCGCAACTCCCGCCTCTTCTCGAAGACATAGCCAAGAGTTGACCATATGTAATATTTGTAGGCCTTTTGGACAGATCTTCCAAGATGGAGTATGGTCCTTGCCCCTGTGAAATTAGAAAATCCTGCACACCCAACTTTCTTCTCCTATGTTTCTTACTAGTTTCTTCTTTCATCTTCTTAGGATCATTTCCATCTTGATTATCTTTTTCTTTCTTTCTTTTTGTTACAAACACATCTACTTCATTATTTCTACTCTTATCTACTACATCAAGAGAATTCACAGGTGCTTTTCCTTTATCATTATCTCTTGTACCAGATGTAGAAGCTCTATCTGGACAATTATACTTATAATGACCCTTTTTATAACAACCATAACAAACAACTTCAGAAATATTTCTTTTTGGACCTCTATCTCCTCCCTGAGAACTAAATTCCTTTCCTTGAAGAAGATTAATAGTTAACTGGCCCATCTTCCTAAGCAGATCTTCATACTCAGTAGATGTACTAGGAGAAATATTTGTGCTCACCGGGAGTGGTTGTGGATTCTGGACCAAAGGTGCTGGTGTAGGCTCTACTTTAACAACAATTTCTTTGGGCTCCTCTTCCATGCTTTCTTCTTGCCTTCTTGCAATCTCCTTTGCTTGTTCAATGGTAGTTGGCGGTCATAATTCACTCATTGTCCGATCTCTCGACTTCATCCCAAGAATGAAGTGCTTACAGAGGAGATTATCCACGCCATTCATCAACCCATCCGCTAGTCCTTCCTTCCGGATCTGGGCATCGAGCTTCCTCCTTAGCTCTAGAACACGAGCATGATAATCCCTTATCTTCTCCTTCTCTCCTTGGGATAGCTTTGTGATCTCGATCATGAGATCTGCATATTTCTGTTGTTCACCAAATTCTTCAAGAAAACTTTCGGTTAATAAATCCCATGAATTTTTCACATTATCACCTAGTGTTTCAAACCACCTAAGTGCTGAACCATCCAAAAAGGTAGGAAAAAATTCAGTCCATTGTTCCCTTCTTATAAGGCCATTACAAATACAAGATCGTTTAAACTCTTGAATGAAAGAAGAAGCATCTTCATTAGATTGAGCTGAAAAAACAGGAATCTTTCCCATTTTCAAAAGTAACCACCGTGAAATACCAACCCACAAGTACAATTAACAAGACTTATGTGCACAAATAATTGGAATCACTATACTAGAAAGTGACTTTACACCTTTCTACAGTAAAATAGAAATGACCACGGTAAACTATGGTAAAACTTGACTTACTATGGTAAAAACTGACTTTACTGTGGTAAACACTATTCACGGTAAAAAGTGAAGTTATTGCGGTAAATACTATTCATGGTAAAAAGTGACTTTACTGCGGTAATTACTATTCCCAGCAAAAAGGACTTTACCAGGGTAACTACTATTCATGGCAAAAATGACTTTAACATGGTAACTACTATTCACGGTAAAAATGACTTTACCATGGTAACTACTATGCACAGTAAAAACAAGGTTACCCTCTAATTAATTTTTGCCTAAGTGGGAATATCTCTCCAGAAAATCCACCAACGAGGAATGGTCCCGGCAACGGAACCAAAATGTCATCACCAATCTGGCACTATGATAATTCTTCACCGGGAACTCCTCGTGCTATGATTATTTACTAATGCACAACCTTTAGTTTGGTGGACATAATCTGGAAACAAAACAACAACCGAACACAAGAATACCATCGACTATGATAAGACAGAATGATGACAAATCTGAAATATCAAAGTAAATTATAATATTAACATGAAATTGTTACAATCTCACCCATGAGGTACTTCAACAAGACTATGGGAGAAACTTTACAATTACATCTCTCGATGGCTTCTTCAACACACCTTTAATCGGTGGCTTCCTTTGCACACTTCCTACAATATTTCTCACTACTTCTTTCTATGCTAAATGAGGGGGTAGCCTCTCTATTTATAGAACTTCCAAGGCTTATTCATCTTATCTCTAAGATAGGATAAGAAATCCACTCGACAAATCATATTCCATACCTTAACTCTTATCTCGTACATGTAGGCTTATCTCGTTAAGATAAGATAAACCTTATCATTTTACATGGGTTCCACATTTTTAGACTTTTTACAAATAAAATACAAAAATATTTATGACCTCACTCCTTGTCTTTATTATCAATATAATATTTCTAATTCCTAATCATGTAGACCCTACTTCTCTAATTACCCAAACTTTGACATTTTAACATTACTAAGGACCACTTACGACAAATATTTACTTTTTACAACATTCCTCTTGTACTTTGATCACATTCGTACTCCACATTATTGGCGGCACCGCATCGACGGCACCATTATCTTCTATCGGATGCTACTACTAATTACACTTAACAACATCCTATTCTTAATACATACATTAGTAAAATAGAAATTATGGAGGAAAATTTTAGTGTCGATGTGAACCTACCTGTTCAAGGCAATTTTATCGATCCATCTTGTGTTCTTTGCTATCAAAGAAACCCAATAAAATTATCAACATCAACATCAACAAATAATACTTCATAAGAAGCATTATTTGGATCCTCAATTAAATGCAACATCTTCTTTTCTCTATAGAGCTTGACAAGGCTGCCTTCAATGGGAATAGTGGAAAAGACATGTCAATTTGGACACTCCCTCCAACACTTGCACCCAATTTCTTGACAATAACATACCCCATTTAGCAGGGCAATCAACAATCACAACATCTAATTTTAAATTCATCCTATTATAAGATGTAAGTTGTACCACCAAACCCTTCACACAACCAACTACCGGAACTTCTCTTGAGCCCATGGCAGTACACTTTCCATAGGTCAGTTGTTACATTGTTATCCAACTCATTCATGACTTCTAGAGGCATGACATTGCATGATGCACCAAAATCAAACATACAATTATGAAGTATCCTATCCTTTATTATCAAAGTCGTGAAGAATGGATCAACATTCAATTAGGAATCAACCAAGGATGTCCCCAAGTATACCTTAGGTATTTCTCCAAGATCCTCTACTTTTGGTGGTTTTTCAAGGTCTGCAATGATCTGAGGAGGAGTTTCAACAACATTTACATTTCTTCTTGGAGTAATCTTCTCTTCTTTCAATCCCAAGTACTCAAATGCTCTCTTCTTGTGCTTAGGAATCCTAAGCAACTCAATGATTGGAACACTCACTTTGATTTGGCTCAATACCTAGGCTATGTCATATGGAACACTCTTTGGCAAGGCTAGCATTAGAAGGGAGACAAGCAGATTCATCATGGCATGGGATTCTTGGCAGCTTGGGCATGAGGAGGACTATAATTTTTACTTGGGATAGCAAATATTTTGGCATGTGTTTCCCTTCCAGAGATTCTTTGTGAATGCTTGTAAGCATGGGTGTTTTAGGTTTGGCTTGAGGCCCAAATCCTTTAACAACTTTACTCCTAGTGTTATAGTCTTTCTCTTGAGCTACAACATCATTCATCAACAATTGTCTATCTTTCTTCGTAGGGATACCACCATCATACTTCTTAATCATCAAAGCTCTTAAGTATTCAAAGCCATTGTTAGGAATTTCAAAAGCTTGCAATACATCAACTTCAAGAGTATGAGAGGGAAAAAAGACTTGTACCCATTTGATGCAATCCCAAAACATTGTAGCTGTCCTTGTACTTATCAATTCAGTAGATGTTGCTCCTCCTTATGAGCTTGAAGAATAGCCCACCATGTAGATATCATCATCAGTACCATTATCATTATTAACTTCACCATCTTGTTGGTCCAATCCACATGGAGGATGGGGTAGAAAACACCTATCACACCAATCAATATCAACAACCTCCTCAACAACAACAACCCTAACCTGAGTTAGGGGATCAGGTAACACTCTTCCTTCACGTGCTTGAGGATGTCATTTATAGACCCCATGGGTCCCTTCCCTCTATCATATGCCCTTTTATCACCTCTAGGATGATTGGTAAATCTGTCATGGTTTTGTGCTTTTGTTGACCTTATGAAGTCCGCCCAATTCCCTTCTCTATTAGGGCAAACTTGTATGAGATTTCTTTGACAAGCCCCTGCCAAAGTTTTCACAACCTCCTCCAAATCAGCACCCTTGCTAGCTTGAGGTTTTTTAGTGTTTATCAACTTTACACCATATCTCTTGAGGGGTTTCCCAATTGCTTTGATATTGTTTTCAATTTGAAGTGACATGGTGAAAGCTTGCCTTATATTGGTAGGGTTCTTGTCTCTTAAGTAGTAGGCTGCCTTTTTATCAAATGCATTTGCATATTTGATTAAACAAGACTCATCATAAGGCCACAAATTATTTGGCAGCCTTGTCAAATTTTGTTAAACCTTGTGTTGAATTCAGAACCGATTAATTGGGTTTCTTCTTGATATTCTCAAATTGCAGACAAGAGAAATCTAGGATCAGTCTTGTCACCATATTGTAACTTAAATGCATTCTTCAGCTCAGTACAAGAATCAATTGAATTATCAGGTAGATCCTTGTACCAATCCCTAGCATCCTCTTCTAGTGTATGAATGAACAATTTGACATACACATCTTCAAACTCTATTTCAAAATCCTCCATCATGTTAACAAAAATTTTGAGATGCTGATCACTAGTTATAGAATTGTTACCTTAGAACTTTGGTAACCTATTTCTGACATCTTGTGGGACAACATTTGGGTAACCATCCATTCCTCTAAATTCTATAGGACAAAAGGTGTTAACAAAAATGGAGGTCTAGGCTGAGCCATATTTTTTGGTGGAGGTGATCTTGGGGGTGACACAAGCTGATGAGGAGTGCAAGGTCTTTGGGG
This sequence comes from Taxus wallichiana var. yunnanensis, assembly GCA_018340775.1. NCBI lineage: Eukaryota > Viridiplantae > Streptophyta > Pinopsida > Cupressales > Taxaceae > Taxus > Taxus wallichiana. The sequence continues at coordinate 851,908,513 of CM031237.1, forward strand.
CTCAAGAATGTGGTTCACAAGATTGGTATTCTCTAAGTGCTTATTTTATTGGAAATTTTTATTAGAATTGAAACACACAGGTGCAGATTAAAGAAGGAACTCACCAGGTATAGTAGAAGGACCTTCATTGGTTGAAGTAAACAAGTTTATGAGAGGATTACTTGAATCAGAATCACTGGAAGAAGAGTGATAATCCTCTACCAAAGGCTGATCTCTCTCACCAATGGATATACCTTTGCTTGATGTATGACCTTTAACAACCTTCCAAACTCTTCTCCCTTATAAATCTAAGTTCCTTGAATCTGAAAACAACTTCTTAGAGTCTTTAATGAAGAGAGATATTCTTCCTTCCAGTTTTGTAGAGATTAGCAACACAAAAATAAATGATAGAAGGCTTAAGACACTGATATTTGTCAAGATCAAAACAACATGGAGTCACCATTAAGGACTTTCACCCTAGTTTTGCAAATGCACTAAAATACTTTGTCAAATACCTATCAGCACTGAAAATATTTCCAAACTTTAAAGATTAGACCTTCCTTTTTCTTTAATCTATCAACCACAAATGCAAATGAAGTGCAACTCTTTTTGCTAGAAACTGATAAAATTGCAAGTAGAACTTGAAACCTTTGCATACACCTTGCAGATCTGAGTATAGAATGATGCTTTAACAATATATTTGTAGTCAGAACTTGCAAGGGACATTACCAGGGTCTGATATGCATTCAAATATCTCAAATATATATGCACATGGATCAGATTGAACTAATAATTTTCTCGGCAACGGAGGCAGAAAGTGTTGGTACCCAAATCTGTTCTCCTTTTCAACCTGAGTAGCATCAAAGATATTTCATGAAGCTTGAAGGAAAATAGATCATGATGTATGTCGTTTTGTAGCAGGGGATGTGATCTTGTCCTAACTGTTTTAGGTTGTGCCTTTCAACTAAGGTAAGAGGACCTATTTTGTAACCCTCAATTTCTACAAATAGTATGAAGAGGCCTTGGGAAAATATGATCAACACTCCAAATCTGACTTTCACAAGTTGTCACTTCCAGATTATGGAGATAATTTCAATGCAAGGCAAGGGTTACTGAAGACATTGTAGGATCCTGATTTGCTTTGTGCATTTTTGTAAATGGATTGTCTTCTTTTATTGACACACAATGCAATGCAGGGGTAGTATGGGTAGGATTAGTTTGTTTGAATGAAATTTTGGTGGGATATTTTAGACAAGACTAACCAAAATTTTCCAAATTCTTTGAGGAATTTTGCAGAAACTTGTAAGACCTAAACAATAGAATGCTTCAAATGGGTTAAGGTACTCCTTCAACCAGGATATGTGCAATAAATGGAATCCCAAATCTGCACTCTTCCACACAATCTTTTGACAACCTGCCACAAAATCTTGAAGTAAATGAACCAACAAAGTATCTAGAAATCTCTATTTTATCATGACCTAAGGTGCACCCAAAGGTTTACAAACAATCTCAGAATTCAAGGAAGGTAAAGTGATTTTATATTTGTTTATCTATTTATCGAGATGAAAGTTCTTCGAATGTGAGATTGCAAATGCCACTAAACTATCAACAAGAAATGAGACCATGTATGGTCAAGAGAGATTTTAAATACAAGACTGCAACAGGAGCAAGAAACACAAATTGAAAACATTCTGAAACATAAGTGTATGCAAAATTTTCCAAGAGACAACACAAAATAATCTAGAATGACCAAACTTATCAGTAGGGAATGTTATAATAACAATCTTAGAGCTTGTTGATGGCTTTAAAACTAAAACCAACTCAACATGATACAAATTTGATGTAAAAGGAATTAGAAATGGTTCTCATGTGGTTTCTCAAAAATGGGCTTCTTCCCAGATTTTCCCATGAAATTCTAAGTTTCTCCGACCATTTACATGACAAATTCATGCAATATATAACTTTTCACTCATTTTCCCACAAATCTTACCTCTAAAAGTGGAATATTGGGAGCACCTTTTCTTTGCAATATTTTTGGAAAATGACATCTAACGGACTCACAAAAATTTCCATTGTTCTTTCAAAAGGTGAATCATTACAAAAATTTCATCATTATCCATTGTGGAGGCACGTTTTTCATCCTCAAAGCATGCAGAATCCTTTCATTTCATCATTTCATCCTTATCCATCCAAAATTAACTCTGCAACTTCTTGATTTGATCTTTCATGTTTTTCATGAACCAGAGTAAAAATTCATTTGAAAAATGCCTCAAATCTACAAATTGAATTTTCAAATTGATCCCATTGTTCCTTGAAGGCCAAAACGACATGAATTTGCCAAAGATTCGATAAAAAATGATGCAAAATTCGCATCTCCAAGCTTCCTGGAGGAAAATGGTGGCCAAACTGAAAATGCACGATATCGTTGATTCGCTTTACCCATTCAATCTCAGAGCCCTCCGGATGTCAAAATGCGATTGGAAATGGGTTTGGGACTACTTTTTACTTTTAAATATTTTTGGAAAAATGTAAAATTTTGACAATTTTCTCCACCCTTCTGCCCTTGAGATTTGGTGCTGACACGTGGCACATTGTGGGTCCCATTGAAGTTACGGCTCAATTCTACACATTTTCACCTTTTTGGAAAAAGTAAAATTTTCCAAAAAATCTCCGCGGGACCGTACCTTTGCCTCTGTCCTTGACACGTGTCACCTTCTCTATCATTGAGGATCTACGGGCTCAAATTTTCATTCTAAGTCATTTTTTCCAAAAAGGGAAAAATTTCCCTTTTTCCTCCGGCGGCTCGCACTCCCTTCTACATCCGCCACGTGTCTCCCTGTGATTCTTTGTGGACCAACACTTAATTTTTTACTCTAATTCATTTTACTAAAGAGAAAAAATCCCTTTCTTCCTCCAGAGCCCGCCGACCCGCTCGTGCAGCTCAAGCCGCCACGTGTCTCCCTTTGCTTCGTTGCAGACCCGTGGCCCTTTCCTCAACTTTTTCCCTTTTTCCAAAAAGGAAAAAAATTTCTAAGTCCCCTACCAGCCTTCCATCCCACCTTTGAATGAGAACATGACACGTGTCCTCCTTTGGGACCTGCGGAGTTGCAGGGGAAATTTTGATTTTTTGCCAAAACACAAAAACGTTAAGTTTTTAAACAAACCCACTAAACCTTGTCCAACCACAAAAACCATGTAGGAGATGACATTTGAGATAGAATTTGATGGGAAAAGTATGCCCGTCCGACTATCAAAAACATAGAATTTTCCAGAGATGCCCAAATTCAATTTTTTCTTCGTGGGTGAAGGATTTTTTGGTCAAAAAACAAATGGAAAGTGATTTTATGCAATTTATGACCATGGGGATAGATTTTTGAGGGAAAATAAGCATAAAACAAACAACCATGAGCTCCAAAGGCCGGGAAAAGTGGAAAAAATGGCAGAGGCATTGATTTGGAAGAATTAGGGCACAAAACAGGGCATGCATGTATTTTTCTCTCAAATTGGGGCAAAATAATAAAGTTGTGAGAATTTCAAGGCATTCAATCTGGAGGGAAAAGTTTGCAGACCACCCATTTTGGAGAAAACATTTCAAAACACACAAACCAAAGGGAGATTTAGGTCAAAATGGTAGAGGATCAAAATTGGCACCAACAAAAGCGATATGGCTACATTGCATACTCGAAGGACTTGGAATAGCACAAGAAAAAGAGACCACCATGTATGTTGACAATGAAGTTGTTCTCAAACTTGTTTACAATACGCTTTTTCATGAAAGAACAAAACACATTGAGGTACAGGTACATTTCATATAAAATCATATCTTGAAGCAAAATATACAAACTTGGGCTTCTATCCAACAAATTGAACAACGAGCATATATCTTCACAAAGTCACTTGCACGTGACAAGTTCAAGTTGTTCAAAGAGTTACTCTCCTCATCCTCGAGACAATGAAAAATTAAGGGGGAATGTTAGGGTAAATATATTAACTTAATTAATTTTATATTGCATAGTTAGTTATTCTATTCATTAAATGTTATATGGTTATATTATAACCATCTATTTTATTTTATTTTATCATTAAGCGGTTGTTGTATTGTTTTAACAATATTGTTTCCTGTATTTTTTCATGGTTGTACCTATGTAACCTCTCTATTTTGTTTATAACCAGATGTCCAATACACACACACACATATATATTACATCTTGCACTGTGTAAAATGCTGATTTGATATTAATAAAATATATCAAGCTTCCACCCTTGTTGCTCGATTACAATCACTTCATTACTTACTCCAATTTCTTCTACTTCTACACATCCATTTAATTATTACCAACTCAAAGAGCAACCATTATCCACTACTAACTTGTCTCTTCTCGAGGGAATTATTTATGCATTGAACATTTTCCCATCCACCTCATCTTCCCATGTGCACCCTACATCTGTGCTTCCTCCTTTCACATGCACTCTTTTCATAAATAAATCTTATTGGCATCGCATTTCTTTTGATCCGACTTGCTTTGATATTTTTTACACATATGATAGGATTTTTTGGCTAGTATTCACACTAAATGATCTCCTCCCTCCACCTCACTCTCCTCGCATTTATCATAGATATGTTCACATTACTACTACTTATGGCCTCCACATCTTCCATCTACTAGTCTTTCTTGCATGGACTTCTAGTACTTCTCCACTTACACTTGGGTAGTCTTGGCACTGGTCAGTATTGGTGGAACTTTAAATCCTAATCACATTAGTATCACATTTCCTATGATTTTTGACTGTATTTCTATTTTTAATGATTCATTTCTCATCTATACTCAAAATATCACATGCTTGTATGCACACAATTGTTCACAACCACTTTTCACCGATGAAGAATACACACAGGCATGTACAATTTACACAAGAATGGATTTTTATATGATCAACCTCATACTATTACTTAATAAGTTTCATATCTAGTTCCATGTGGATTTGACCATGAAAATGATAATATCCTATACGATGTCAATTGATTCTTCTCTACATCATACACTTAGGATGAATCACGCTTATTCTCCCCTCTTAGCCTCATCAACTCGTATATCATTATTACTATTACGCTCGTGTTTCATAATTTCTATTTCTAAGCGATCTTATACAACTTGATACATTTATATCATCATTACATATGATGCAATCTAGTTCCATGGTTCAAACTCAAATATTGAGGGTCGAAATCTGAAATGAACCTCACCTCATTAATTCTTCATGATCTATCTTTCTAGCACACATTATCAAACCATTACCCTATGAAACACTCTAGTTCCACGGTTCATACTTGACTGTTGAGGGTCTAAATCTGAAATGAACCTCACATCTCACTTAAAATATTCACACTATATGCTTCATGATATATATTTGTAGTGCACACTTTCAAACCATGTCTTGATGACACACTCTTTTTCTATGGTTCATTCTTAACTCCGAGGGGTTTTTTATAAATGAACGTCATCTCATGATCATCCACATCCACCAGGGGCATGCTACTCCTATCACATTCACATTGCATACTATTCCATCTCACTAATTCATAGCATATTACATATCTTAGTTGCATTTACTCTTGCTTTCTTATACTTACATGACACACTTTACTTACTATGTTAGAAGGATACTTAGTATGTCATTATATTATCTATATACACATGCATATTCACTTGTTATCTAGTTATGAATGTAAAATTCCCACATATCTTTACACATAGCAATGATTTTTGGCATAGTACCTTATACCAGTCCCACTAAGGCTCCTGGGGGCATCTACCTTCTCACACATTATAGGCGTTATCATTTCACTACATATTATTTCATATTCTTATTAGTACACTACTTTCCATGGATCTATACATGATTTGACACACTATTTATCTTTCTAACATGATAATAGGTGCTTCATGTGCAACATTTTCTTTGTAGGAACATTCGTCACCATGGTTATCTCATTACACTTTTCTTAACATTGTTTTCCATTACTTTCTACCCGTATGTTATTGTTTTGGGCTATGCCCTTTGTCTTGTGTGCACATTGTATGATTTTGGCCACTTTGGTCCTGATTGTTTTGTGACATTGTGAGTGATGTCCCATGTATGAAACCTAATTTTTGTGGTCTATATTTTCTTATCTTGTTACATTGTCTTATATTGCATGTTTTCTAGATTTTTCTACTAACACATGTATCTAGCCACTTTTTTTCATGTGTCCCGGTTTCTACCACGCACAATCCCCTCACCCCGTAGGAGACAATTCAGATCAGTTTCAATTCATATCCTTTGGACCACATGCTCCTATCAACGACACATACACCCCAAACAAGGGGGCATACATTAGGTGAATCAGTCACCCCATACATCAACTTAGAGGTACAATACATGTCTCGCACATTACATAAATAGTTTAGAATAAAGTTACGTAAATAACCTTGAATCTAACCTAGGCCCTCAGTTCACCACATACACCTATGTTCAAATATAAACACTAGCACATGGGCACTCCTGATGTCCCCTAGGTTTCTATTTCCTATGGGAAGATACAATTATTTTTTTAGATCAACACAATTCACAGATCAGATTTCATAGTACATGCACAATCCTTTAGAAAATAGAATGATTTCTTTCTCTATTTCAACTTAGAACAAATATAGAACTGATACAAAAACTCAAAACAAAACAAGATCACACCATCTGTAGTGGTGTATAATTGGGAAGTAGTCATGGAAGGAGAGTAACACTAGACCTATCTCCCCAACACTCTTCTTTCATGGTGTGAGATCACCCAAAAACTCATGCTTGGCGTGAGATGGCCCAAAAAAGTCATTCTTGGCGTGATATCACCTAAAAACTCACTCTTGGCATGATATCATAAAATTTTTCTCTTCTACAACATTTTTAGGGCATATTTATATCCTTTTACACTCATTTTCATTAGGTGCACACTTTCCTTTTACTACTTTTCACATTTACATATTTTTGCAAGAGTTTTCATAATACATGACTTTGAATACTCTTTCACTCTTCTTTTGTAGGTCCATCCTTAATACACAACAAGAAGCAACCCTACATCAAGAAAAAAAAATAGGTACAACACCATATGCTTCACCCCTAGGATCACTTCCTCTTTCTTAGCTTCCATGCTTCATTTTTATCACTTCACACTCTCACTTGTCTCTTAGGAACATTATCACCATCACACTCCACATGGTTATTAGATATGCATATTCTAACTACTTTATGTTATCAAGTATTCAATCAAAAACATAAAGTCGGGAAAATTTAGACAAAAACATCCACTTGGGTAAATTTTAGGTCCTAAGCACATACTTTCATTCATGTGATTCTGAGCAAGGAAACTAGTAATTTCCATCTGTCTATGGATTATTTTCTTTTTTCTTGTATTATTTCTGGTATTTCACACCATATAGCCAATTCTTTACTTAACTTACTTATCTTTTATGACTTGAGACACCAACGTCCAACTACCCTCATCCCCTTTGGGCGCCCTTGACCTCTTTCTATCTTAAAATCATTCTTTTTGGGCCTCTTATTTTCTTATGGGTCGGCCTTCTAGTTATCAATTACAAAATTCAACCAAGGGGATAATATAAATACAAAGCTATGTGACCAAAATAAGGAACCGAACTTTAAGTATCCATTATCATCACCTAATTTTGCATTCAAATGCATCTAATAACACTAAAGGCATCCATCTAGCATCCATTCAAGGGACAAGGGATTGTATTTTTTGCATACACTTCATAGGAAGGGGGAATTATTTTTTCCATCCACACATTCTATCTACATTGCTTTATCTCGGCTAGCTTGTTATCAAGTGCAATTACACTAGGGAATCCTAGGGCACGATTCTTACACACACTCACAAGTACTACATGTAGTCTGAGATGTAGTGCAACAATCGATCGTAAGTTCACTCTTTTGGGTGGCCATTGGGGTTAGTCCAACTCCCCATGTTGCATCTTTATTTTTTTGGTATTTGATGTAGTTTGAGGGTTTTATAGGTGAGCATATGTTTACGAGTTACAATAAAACTCATCAATCAAGGTGTGACATACATGTGACCAAAAACGATTACTTGTGACATTGTTAAAATCAGATTATGGCTATCTATGAGGTCATCGACAACTTCAGCAATCTTCATCACCCAAACTCTCATGCCCTAATCCAGAGCTTGTGTCTCAGCTTAGTCTATAGTTTACAAAAATTATCTAGAGAATTTGTAATGATCTTTCTATTCATGTCCATCATTTTTCACAATCAGATCAGTTCCAAGATAGTGTAAGATCATCTAAGTGATTCTTCCCTCTCTTGCATTTAGGGTTTCATAATTGGTTAGCTTATTTCTTGTGTCATTTATATTCTAGCAGTTGTTTATCATAGTTTACATTAGTGACTCTACAATATTAGGATTTAATATTTTCTATTTTTGTTTAACCAAGGAGGGGATTTTGATATGGAATAAGGGGATGTATATGAAGGCTCTAAAGGTGTAGTAAGTGGGAGTCAATGGGTGTATGATCAACATGAATAGTAGGAGATACACTAAGATTATCATTAGGTTCAACATGGAAATATTTGGAAACAATTTTAGAAATAGAAGAAGTATGAGGTATAGATTCACATTCAACAATTTTAATTCAAGAAACATCATTATTAACATGTGCATTATCATTATCATAAGCATAATCACTATCATCCATATTTTTGTAATGTTGATCAAAGAATACTTGTCAAAGATCACACAAGGAGTCCGCGTGGGATAGGAGGCCGGAACCAAGGGTACGAAAGGATTGGAAGTACTGCGTGTGGAAAGCAAGTTGATTTCAGGACTTAGCCAATTTTGAGCATGAAGACCTATTTTTAGAAGATGGTGTGCAAAACACATCAACGATGCAAAGACATGCTTGCCATGCATTGTCTATCTTTGGAGAAGTGGATCGAAGCATTTATGCATGGAGATGAGATGAGAATAGAATTTCCACTTCAGTTAACTACAAGAGGACTATAGATAACACACTTACATGTGTGGCTATGATTGTAAACGACGTGTGGATATCAATAACATGTGGCCTATTTCTGGAATAGATAAGCGGTGAAGGGAAAGTCCCCACCCTATATATATGATGTTAGGTACATAGTAGGGAGAGAGAGAAAAGAGATGTATGTATGTGTAACAGAGAATATACGCATATGACTGAATCACTATATTAGTTCCATACGCGCATTGGTATAGATTGACAATACTGTAAGGATATTCTGTATTTATTAATAGATGGAATATATTGGATAAATCTATGTGTAATTATATGTGTAGTTGAGTCATGCATGTTATTAATTCAATCATGATTACTGTTTAAGCTTGTTATTTCATAGATCTAAGGGTAGCATGCATTGTAGAATGATGGATTAGTTATGAATCTATATGTTTCTTCCTTCATCATGTTAACATCTTGTTATAGCAACCCTAAAGAGGGACCTGGTACCTTTGGGTGAGTGCTTAGTCTAGGCTAAGTGATGTGTCAATGTGACTAGGGTGTTATCTGGTAAATTCTAGGCTGCATCATTGGTTCTGTTGCCAGGACCTCTTTTTCAGTTGTTTTTAGGATGGTTCATGATGAAGATGTACCGGTTAACTCTAGCAAGTATTGAGGAATGGATACACGATTTAGAGGAAGAATATGCATGATGGTTCAATAGTGGATCTGAGTTTAACGCACGCACTTGGGTAGAACATAACCTATATGACAACTTATATGAGATATTTTTTGCTATCTTTCTAGTAGAACTATACAAGTGGCTTACTGCTTATGCATCTCAGTGGAATTAGAGGTATCACACACTTGTCTGGACACAGGAAGAATTTTAGGCCCTCTATGATGCTGATCTGATCTAGACTTGCATGGTGGATACATGGTTTTGTGGTGTTCTAAATAGTTATATTCTGGAATATTCAATTTCGACGTACTCTTTCCCAAAGGTAGTTGAATTTCAGTTTTTGCGGTATCAAGAGGAACATATTTGCAAGGTATTCCATTGGCAATCAAGATCTTAATGGTAACTTTGAACCTGGAGAGTAAAATGATGGCTAACTAAACTTTTCCACATGTGGGGTAGGACCAAGTTTGGTTTAAGATGGCAGACCTAGCAGTAGAGAAATAGAGAGAGGAAAGGCAACTTAAGTATAATTAGGTGCATGAGAGGGAGATAGAGAAGTAGCATTTCATTGAGAGAGCATGACATGGAGGAGAGATATGGATCGTGAAGGATTTACAACTCACGTAGAAGGTGTGGAGCTAGAGCATCGGAACTCCCCCATCTTAAAAGCATGATAGATATCCCCCTCGCCTTCACATAGAAGTGTGCCAAGAGAGACTATCTAGACCGTAGGTGCACATCTTAATACACTGGTGACCTAGTCCTTGCACTTGGTTTTCGGTTTCTAGTACGACAAGTAACCAACAAACTAGCTTGGGAAGTGGGAGAGTAGGAGTAAGTTAAGGATCAAGTACATCAATGGTAGGACAAATGAATTCAATGTCATTTAGAGGAGCATTCTTAGGCACATCATCCGTACAGAATGTTGGATTCACCTCTGGAAGTGGAACTACCTCACAGACTATAGGGTTTTAGTATAGTACTAGTGTCGGAGCACAAAGGAGTATGTCTATAGGCCCTATTCCAACTACAGGTGGGGATTAGGAGGTATAGGTGGTTCTAGTTTGGTGGATATGGTGGTTCCAGAGGTAGAGGGAATACGTGGTCAAGGTTTGAAGAAACCACATAATATTTATATGGAGACGTTTCTTTGTCTCTCGGAGTATAGAGGTATAAAGGATGCTTCCAAAAATTTACATATGAGTGAAATCTTGTGGCGCGCTAAAGGGATCAGAACTGCTGAGTGAAAGGGAAGTCAATTTTCCACTACATTACAGGGGTGTGCACACAACTAGTATAGGAAATTTGACCCCGATCAAACTTGTGTGGATTATGCAGCATTGAGAGATGCTTTCTTGAAAGAGTTCCATATCCCTGAGTTTGAGCAGAAGAGTATAAGTGCACTCAAGGATATAAAGTAAGGCACTACTGAGAGTATACGTGAGTATGATGCTCATTTTAAGACACTTCTATCTAAGTTATCTTATGATATTCACACTAGCCAGCATGCATAGTGGTTTGTTGGAGGATTGATTATTCCTTTTAGAAGGGCACTGTCACATAAGACATACACTAATCTACGTGAAGCACTAGAAGTAGCTTTGCATGCTGAGGTAGTTGGGAGCATTGACACTAGAGTTAGTCCATTTCTAGAGGCATAGATTGCAGCTATGGACAAGCGAGTTAAAAAAGCTATTGTTGTAAATATCTCCCCGGGTAGATATAGACAAACAGAAGAATATGGAAATCAAAGAAACTCAGAGCCCGATTTTTATTGCGTCACCAACAGCCCTTGGCGTAGGTAAGAGGCACATGACAGAAGGTGTTGACACAAAAATGGATGCGCCCTTGGCACAGGTAAGAGGTGCACGTAAGGGTTTGTCGACACGAATATGGATGCGCCCTTGGCGCAGGTAAGAGGCGCATGACAGAAGGTGTCGACACAAAAATGGATGCGCCCTTGGCACAGGTAAGAGGCACATGACAGAAGGTGTCGACATGAAAATGGATGTGCCCTTGGCATAGGTAAAGAGGCGCACATGCGAAGGTGTCGACACGAAAATGGATGCGCCCTTGGCGCAGGTAGGAGAGTGTCGACATGGCAGAAGTCGTGCCTTGGCGCACGTAAAGGGCGCATGACATAGAATGTTGACATGAAAGAATTTGTGCCTTGGCACACGTAAGGGTATGTTGACATGAATATGGATGTGCCTATGGCACACCTTCAGGAGGCGTAACATTTTGAGCGTTGACAGGAAGCAGACCTTGACCCAGATATTTAGACGGCCATAACTTTTCACAGGGAGCTCGGATTCATGCAAGGTTAGAATTTTGGAAAGATTACGAGGTCCTCTGTTCAACTACGACTGGATATCTTTAATTGGGTGGGAAAAATTCTTAAAAATGCAAAATATAGTTTGCCACTTTTTGGGTTTGCTAGGGTTCTCACCTACCACCATAATGAGATGAATTAAATACAATTTGGAGGTGGTTGGGGTAGATTTGGATTTCTCTCTCTTCCCTCTCTCATTCTTCCTATAAATTGTAAGGAGGGGCTTCTTTCTAAAGGTTGGACATTCTTGTTTTCCCCTCCCTTCTTCTCTTTGGCAGGTGAATTTGTGGAGTTCAAACCTCCCATCTAAAACTGTAATGCAACTTTGCCTCTTGGCATTTTATAGTGTATTGTATCAATATTTGGAGCAAATAATGCATGTCTGTGGATGATTCTCAACCCTCTCTGTGTTCATTTTCATCCTCCTGATCTTTCACTATAAATTTGGTTATCTGTGCATGATCTTACATTACATTTTAATGGTTTGTGTTTATTGGCAAGACAGATGTTCTTCATTCCTCGGTGCATCACCTTTGTAGTTTAGATTTTATTTCATGCATCTTCTTACCCTGTCTCCTTGGAAAGTTAGTTTAGGTTTTGAGTAAACCCTTTGCACTTTTACGTGTGCATCTCGAATAGAGGAATAGGAACCGGCCTTCATCCGAAGAGCTTTTCCGATTTGACAAGGTCCACACTTGGGAAAAGCTCCATGTTATGCAATCGCCTTGAGAGTCTCAACCCATCGAGTTGCGACATTGGGGTGCTTGTGATTTGCCATCAATAGTTTTGGCATGCACTGGTGGGACCAAGAGGTCATTCCATAAGATTTGAAGGATTTTTCATGAAATTTGGACTAAAAATTGCAGTTTTATAATTTAGATTTTTCACTTTCAGGTGAACTTTGAAATCAATTTTCAAGGACTTAACTTGCTCGAAACAAGTCAAAATTTCACCAGTTGATAGATCGGGGGATAATCTTCAAAAGGGTATTCTTAGATTTTTGAGATTTTGACTTTCAAAATTTCATGGTTTTTGGTATTTCAGGTTTTCCCAGTTGCCTTGCATGACCTGAGTTTTCACTGTACCTTTCGGAGATTAGTAGCTACACAGCAAAACCCGATAACCAAATTGAAGAACTACATCTTTTGGATCCTTCAAAGTTTTAAATTCTATTTTTAATATTGTCAAGTTTGGTGTGTAACTTGGCAGATCTAGCATTTTGAGGCTCATTATCTAACACATCTGGCGACTCCGAAGGGGATAGAATTCAATGGTATAGCAACACAAGTTGCCCAGGCATATGAGAAGAATTGAAACAGGTTTGATACTTGAGAAGAGGGGCTATTTTTCCACTTGCAACTATCACCAGGAAGAGGAAGGAGAGGAAGAAGACCACGAAGATCACCATCTCCACCTAACCGGACTTTGTCTACACCTCCACCTAGTAGACCTTTTCTCGCATCAACTAGAGTTCTTAGGCCAATCATAATGGCACATCTACCACCGAATCCCTTTGTTAATTTCACTGGCAGTAGCCCACTTGCCCTCAATGCACAGAATCTAGTTCTAATTGTAGCATTGAAGAACATTCCATTTTTCATTGGAGAAAATCATACCACTCCTGGTGATCATGTCAAAGACATTGCTAACGTTTGTGCAATCCATGAGATAAATGAAATGGATGTTGCTGTCAAATTGCTGGCATCTTCGTTCAAAGGGAAGGCATTGCAATGGTTTAGGAGCCTTGGAGTTGGTTCTATCCAAAATTGGAATCAGTTATGCATAGTCCTCCATGAGCAATTTGGAGAAAAGGGAGACAATTTGTCTCTACTTGAACAATTGACAACTATCAAGAGAGCTCCCCAAGAGCAGCTGACTGACTTCAACTTCAGATTTCAAAGGTCTTGGGATAGAATTCTAGTGGCCATCAGGCCAACAGGTGAAGGTGCTTTTCTATATTATCTTAAAGCTTTGAATTCTGATATTTCTATGTTAATTCAATCTATGGGAGGCACAACCTTACCTGCTTGCTTATAGCATTGCCATTAGGGCCGAAAACTATCTTATTCAAGCTGGTAAGCTGGCTCCTAGGCCTCCCATGCCCTTGTATCCAAACTTAGAAAATCTAAGCACTAGTCAAGCACCCACTTTGGCTCCTATTCCCACTCCTAGAAATCAAAGTTCAAATGAAACTTCTACTTCATCCTCTAGTGCTTCAAATGAACTCCAAGAGGTTATGAAACAATTGCAGAACCTTGGAAATGAGCTGGTGACTATCAAAAGACAACAAGCTCAAAGTGCTAGACCGTATCAGCCTCAAGTGCAGTACCAGGCTAGGCCCCCATACCAACAAAATAGGTCACCAGCTCAGGCTGCAAATCAAAATCAAAGCCAAGTAAGGCCTCCCACCAATAGACCATTTCAGCCCTATAACCCCAATGTTGCATCTGCTTCTAAAGCATTAGTGCCAGTGCAAAACAACATAGCTCAAGAGTATGATTGGTGTTTCCCATGCAATGAACCTCACAACCAATCTATGTGCTTCAATGGTGCTTTGAACCAAGCCTTAATGGTGACAAAATCTAGTGTGTAGGGTGAAGTAGTCAAAGAAATGATCAGCAACAAGAAACATCTCAACAAAACACAGCTCCAAATGATACCGCACTTGTGAATTGGCAAGCTGAGGATTTTTGTGGCATGAATCAAACAATTTCTTAGAGTATAGCAGCTAACACAAGATCAAAGAAGAGGAATATTGGTGAAGGACAGTTATTGGCTCCAAGTGATCTACAACCTTCCATCACTCCACAAGGTGTTGGTAAGCAAAATATAGTTCCAAACATGCAAGGACAGCCCAAACCACCTTCTAAACCAACTCAAATGCCAGTTGTTGCTACCCATGCGCAAGAAAGGAATGTGCAGCCTAAAGGACAACAGAGAGATCTTTCATCCCCATTTAACATCATCGATCAAATGAAGAAGACAAATGTGAATATATCAATGTGGGAATCTTTATCCATCCCAGGACAAAGAGATCTTCTACAAGCTGCCATGAAGGATTGGTCAACTTCGAGCCAACAAGCCCCTATGCAAGAGAATGCCCTCACAAATGTTGCTCAGCTTGAAGGGAATCATGGAGGACAACAAGGTAAAGTTTTGAAACCCCCTCCATTCTATGTTTCATTAATCATTGGGGATAAATTAGTACACAATTGCATGATTGATTCTGGGGCAAGTAGTTCTGTCATGCCCAAGCAAATAGCTGATCAGTTGGGTCTCCAATATGAAGTCATATCAAAGGGGGTAGTGCAATTGGATGGGACAGTAGTAGCAACGGTGGGAGTGATTAAAGGTTTGAATCTTACCTTGCATACATGCCCCAATGTTACCGTTTTGCAAGATGTGTCAGTGATAGATTTGCCACCACTCTTTGCCCTATGCTTATCAAGGGATTTCACAGCTAGAATTGGAGGCTACTTATCTGCTGATTGGTCACACATGTTGTTTAGAACAAGATATGGTACTAAGGTCACAATCAGATCCGAACCAATTGCAAACTTTCATATTGAGCCTCATACTCCAAGCCAAATCAATGCCAACTATTCAACATTTGATCAAGAAGATTATCCAAGCACAGATGAAGCTGACACCAAAGTTGGAAGCATTCCAGATTTGACTCTTGATGAATGGGCAAGCAAGGTACATGCTTTTGATCCCTACCAAGAAGTAGAAGAATCTGAGTTAGGAGTTTATTGCATACATGAAGAAAACCAGCCTATTCCTAACATCACAAAAATAGACCATAAGGATGACAATGAGGTATGGCAATTATTTTTGATGGATCAAGGAGTAGGCAAGGTGCAGGAGGAGGAGCTATGCTTGTTTCACCTCAAGGCATCAAATATTATTCAGCTTTCCATTTCCAGTTTTCCTGTTCAAACAACACAGCTGAATATGAGGTGTTGATTCATGGACTTCATTGGGCCGGGAAAAAGGGCATAAAGAACTTGCAGGTGTTCGGGGATAGCGAGCTGATCATCAATCAAGTCTAGGGGACAACATGCTACAAAGAATAAACTGCTTTGAAGAACTACAAGAACAGGGTGTGGGACTCATCAAGGATTTGAAGCTTTTAACATCGTGTCCATACCTAGGAGGAAGAAAAATGAAGCTGCGGATAGGCTCGCAATAGTTGGAGCAATGTTTGATGTGGTTGACAACATCAAAAGGGAAAAAATGCAACCACATATCCATGTGATTGTGAGGCCAGTCAGTTCAGATAATAACACAAGCTGGCAGGTGTTTGAGAACGATCAACAGATCGTCAATTTCTTACAAGAAGAGGTTGAATTCTCAGCTAGGAATCAAGACAGATTAGAGCAGCAGTATGGGGATCAAGTAGTGTAGCTGCGGAAAAACAAGCTTCCCAAGGGTTTAGTAACATTAGAGTCTATCTTCAACCCTAACGACCAATTCCGTAAGGAAAAGGCTAACATATAGGTCAAGAGAGAAGATTCAGAGCCAATTCTAGTTGGGGAAGGAAAAACACTTCAAATTGGCAAAGTGGCCACTGAGCAGGAAAAATCAGATTTCATACAGACTTTGCCAAGAATTTCCAAATGTCTTCGCTTGGAGCTATGAAGACTTGAGAGGATTAAATCCAAAGTTGGCACAACATACCGTAGAATTGGATCCAGATGCTAAGCCCATTAGGCAAAGAGAGTAGAGACCAATCAACCCTCACATTGAGCCCTAATGAAGAAAGAGTTAAACAAGCTAATAGAGGCAAGCATTATATTCCCGATCAAGCACTCAAGCTGGGTTGCAAACTTGGTTCCAGTCAGGAAAAAGAGTGGAGAAATCAGGTTGTGTGTGGACTTCCAAGACCTCAACAGGGCATCTCTCAAAGACCATTACCCACTTCCTTCAATGGAACAAATATTGCAAGTGGTATCCGGTTCGGAGAGATTCTCTCTCCTAGATGGCTACTCAGGGTATAATCAAGTAATGGTGAAAGAAGATGACCAGTTCAAGACGGATTTCACCACCAAATGGGGCACTTATGCCTATAAGAAGATGTCATTTGGGCTATCAAATGCTGGAGCCACTTTCCAAAGGGCAATGGATATGGCATTCAAGGGGTTGATCAATAAAATAGTTTTGATATATCTTGATGACATCACTGTATTCTCCAAAAATGTAGTGGATCACCTCTTTCATCTGAGGCAGGTATTTCAGAGGTGTAGAAGATTTGGGGTATCATTAAATCCCAAAAAATGTATATTCTTGGCTCACGAAGGAAAACTTCTAGGTCATATTGTTTCAAAGGAGGGATTGACGATTGACCCAGAAAGAGTTGAAGCAATTCAAGCGTTGCCATTACCAAGTCACAAGAAGGCTCTTCAAAGCTTCTTGGGAAGGATCAATTTTGTCTCGTAGGTTTGTTCCAAACTTTGCAGCTCTCGTAAAGCCAATAACGCTGATGTTGAAAAAGAGCATGACATTTAAGTGGACATCTGAAGGCAAGGAAAGTTTTGAGGCAATAAAAGAGGCTATATCTCAAGCTCCGACTCTCATCAATCCAGACTTCTCCAAGGACTTCGTGCTATATGCCTTCGGTGGTGGAGACACAATTTCTACAATCTTGGTATAGCAAAACAAAGAAGGATTAGAAAAACCAGTTGCTTTCTTCAGTCAAGGCTTGGAGGAATATGAAAATAGGTACTCTTTCATTGAAAAGCATGTCCTTGTAGTGATTAGAAGCTTAAAGAAATTCAAGCACCTAGTCTCAAACAACAAGGTCCAATTATTGGTCTCTCATGCGGGAGTCAAGGACTTCCTTCTAAACAAGGATCTAAATGAGAAACATGTAGGGTGGATCACTCGTGTCATGGAATATGACATCGAAATTAAGGTCACTAAGCTGGTCCGTGGAAAGGGATTATGTGAACAACTAGCTTTGAGTCAACAAGTTGAAGTAGGTGATGAAAAAGAGGCTGTCTTGGTACTACAGGATGGTCAAGAACAGGAAAATGATGATGTGCCCACTCCTTGTTGGACTCAGAATATGATACACTTCCTACAGACAGGCCTATGCCCTCTAGAAATGAGCAAAGCAAAGAGGAGATACTTTAGATTACAAGCCATTCCATATGTGCTTGTTGATGGTGTTTTGTTTAAAAAGGACATCAATAGAGTTCTATTGAGGTGCATTGGGATAGGTCAAATTGAGAGGGTGTTACGAGATTTTCACGATGGAGATTCCAGAGGACATTTCACCCCACGAGTAATAGCTCTCAAGATAATGAAGGCAGGGTATTATTGGCCGACAGTGTCTTCAGTGACTGCTATACATGGATAAGAAAGTGCAAGAAATGTGCTCTCTTCACAGGAAAAGAAAGACTAGTAGTGCTTCCATTACACCCAATTTTAGTTGACCAACCATTTATACAATGGGGATTGGACTTCATTGGGGTCATCAATCCAAACTCAAGCCAAGGCCACAAGTGGATTCTCACAAAAACAAACTATTTCACCAAGTGGACCGAAGCAGTAGCGCTCAAAGAGGCAAATGAGTCTAACATACTAGACTTTTATGAAGGAATAGTGACCAGGTTCGGTGTGCCGGCCACTATCATATCAGACAATGCATTAGCATTCATAGGTTCTAAGATTACAGAATGGGTTGTCAAGAATGGAATCTATTTGAGCACCTCTTCAAATTATTACCCGCAGGGTAATGGATAAGCAGAGTCCACGAACAAGAATTTGCTAAGAATCATCAGAAGGACTCTGGATGAAAACCAAAGGACATGGCATACCAAGCTAAAATCAGCATTATGGGCTGATAGAATAACACCAAAGAGGTCTACTAGTAATTCTCCCTACAAGTTGGTCTATGGGAAAGAGGCAGTATTGCCTATATCATTAGAATTGCCTGCATTGGAGCTCATAAAGCAATTGGAGTTGTCTGAGTTCGAACCAATGGAGGCCAGATATGCAGAGTTGATGGAATTGGAAGAAATTAGAGAGCATGCGTTTCGGATGTTTGAAAAGGATCGGGCCTTAGTAAAAATATGGTTTGATAAGAAGGAGAGCAAAGACCTTCCAGGAAGGGGACCTAGTTCTAAAATGGGATGCAGATCGGGCAAAACCAGGAAGGCATTCCAAGTTTGATGCCATTTGGAGTGGCCCCTACATGGTCACGGGATGTAAAAGTAGTAATGCCTTCCAATTGTCTACATTGGATGGAGAAGAACTCCGATTCAGTTAACGGAATCTATCTTAAACATTCTTCTACTAAAAGCAGAAGGTTTACCCTTGTAAATATTAGCCTAGATTTCAATTCCTCTAAGTGCGTATGCATAATGTATTGTTGTAGTTAGGTTTCATTTTCCCTAAGTGCTTTGGCATAGGTTTTGTTGCTCTCAGGTTGAATTTCTACAGTTCAGCATGCTCTCGAAGAAGGAGTTGTGATACCAGGCTTGGGATCAGAGATCAAGTTGGTTTCAGGTTATTACTTATGACTCCATGCCCAATGGATTGCTAAAAGGCCACTGATCTTCTACCTAGCAGGCAGGTGATCCTGTTGAGTCACCAAATTGTTGTAAATATCTCCCCCCAGGGTAGATATAGACAAACAGAAGAATATGGAAATCAGAGAAACTCAGAGCCCGATTTTTATTGCGTCACCAATAGCCCTTGGTGCGGGTAAGAGGCACACGACGAGAAGGTGTCGACATGCAAAAATGGATGCACCCTTGGCGCGGGTAAGAGGCTCACGTAAGGGTATGTCAACACAAATATGGATGCGCCCTTGGCATAGGTAAGAGGCGCACGATAGAAGGTGTCGACATGAAAATGGATGCGCCCTTGGCACAGGTAAGAGGCACACGATAGAAGGTGTCGACACGAAAATGGATGCACACTTGGCACAGGTAAGAGGCATGACAGAAGGTGTCGACACGAAAATGGATGCACCCTTGGTGCAGGTAGGAGAGTGTCGACATGGCAGAAGTCGCGCCTTGGCGCACGTAAAGGGTGCATGACACAGAATGTCGACATGACAGAATTCACGCCTTGGCACATGTAAGGGTATGTCGACATGAATATGGATGCACCTATAGCACACCTTTAGGAGGCGCAACATTCTAAGCGATAGGAAGCAGACTACGACCCGGATATTCGAGATGGCCATAATTTTCAATTGGAGCTCGGATTCATGCAAGGTTAGAATTTTTGGAAAGCTTACGAGGTCCTCTATCCAACTTTTTGGGTTTGCTAGGGTTCTCACCTACCACCATAATGAGATGAATTAAATGCAACCTGGAGGTGGTTGGGGTAGATTTGGATTTCCTCTCTCTTCCCTCTCTCATTCTTCCTATAAATTATAAGGAGGGGCTTCTTTCTAAAGGTTGGAAATTCTTGTTTTTCCCATCCCTTCTTCTCTTTGGCAGGTGAATTTGTGGAGTTTAAACCTCCCATCTAAAACTGTAATGCAACTTTGCCTCTTGGCATTTTATAGTGTATTGTATCAATCTTTGGAGCAAATAATGCATGTCTATGGATGATTCTCAACCCTCTTTGTGTTCATTTTCATCCTCCCGATCTTTCTTTTGTAAATCAAGTTGGTTCTGTGCATGATCTTACATTACATTTTAATGGTTTGTGTTTATTGGCAAGACAGATGTTCTTCATTCCTCGGTGCATCACCTTTGTAGTTTAGATTTTATTTCATGCATCTTCTTACCTGTCTCCTTGGAAAGTTAGTTTAGGTTTTGAGTAAACCCTCTGCATTTTTACGTGTGCATCGAACAGAGGAATAGGAACCGGCCTTCATCAGGAGAGCTTTTCCGATTTGCAAGGTCCCACACTTGGGAAAAGCTCCATGTTATGCAATCACACTGAGAGTCTCAACCCATCGAGTTGCGACATTCGAAGTGCTGTGATTTGCCATCAACGGACTATCAAAAAAATTCAGCCCATGAAATGTGCTCGGGCATTTGGTGTATAGATTGTGAAGTGGAAGGTCACACCAAGGATAGTTTCCCTCGCAGATCTGTACGCTCATTACTATTGGATGTGAGATCTATCATTTGAATCATGATAATAGCCACTATTCTTTGTTACAACACGCAATAAGGAAGAATGTATCTTTCTTTTACAAAATTTGTAGGTTCACGACCCATGATATCTTGAGGATTTTCAGTTGATTGGTCGATATAGGATACTATAGACCTTGTGGTATGACAAAAAAGTATAGAAGATAATTCTAAGGGTAAGAATGAGCACCAGGATCGGGATCATAATCAAACGCGCTATGACAAGAATGAGGGGCATTTTGAAGGAGGTCATGGAAGGGGACGTGGATATCATGGTGGATATGGAGGACAAGGCTATGGTGGAGGAAGATGAGAGTTCCCTCATGGAACATGTTATACGTGTGGATCTCCTAACCACTATAGGCACGAATGTCCTCAGAATATTGCATGTTCTTTCTATAGAAAGAACCATAGCTATGAAGAGTGCCAGACTTATATGAGCATCTGAGTAAGCAGCATAAGCAAGAAAATAAAGGCACCGGGATGGTTAGAATCCAATGTGTGGTAGAAGATCAGTGGATGCCCAAGATAATAGAAGGACCTAAGGAATTGATAGTGAAGATTACTACATGCACTAAAGCAACACGCACGAGAGAGGCATTGCACTGAAGCCTATGATCACCAAGGAGGAGGTTTTGCATGCAAGGTACCTAGATCCTGCTCATTAGAAGGAAGTTTACTAGGATACCATGGAAGTGCTAAGGAATCTTTAGGGTGAGATATAATACCTAAAGGAGAAAAAGAAAGCATCAAAGACAATCCAAAATGATATCGATGATCTATGAGAGGTGTGCAAGATGTTGTGCCAAGAGAACATTATTCCACTATTAGGAAGTTGGTTAAAAGGGAACACTCCACGTGTAAGTATTGAGACCGGATGATAGATTTTGCATGCAAAAAATCCCCCCGATAACATTGACTATGAAAAAGAAATTACTTTGAAATCTTTGTTGTGGATGGATGGTGTTGGGAAACATATTGATCGATACAGGTGTAGAGGTAAATGTGCTTACATTAGATTCATGGGTACAAATGGGGAGGCTTCCATTGAAGCCATAATATAATGTGTTATTTATGGAAAACCGGACTAAGGTCACTCCCATAGGAGTTTTGAAGGATGCATCTATAACTATACAAGAGGGCCAAGTTCACTAGGGATTTTGAGGTATTAGCACTTGCAGAAGTAGACAATTTTCTAGCCCTGCTTGGATGCCCTTGGTGTTATGCGAATAATGTTGACTTGATATTCAATAAGGGGTATATCAGATTTGAAAACAAGGAGGACAGGGTTGTGATACCTTTGACAGATGGGAAGTCTACACCATATGTTGAAATTCTAAGCGAGGAGTATTTAAATAGAGTCTATGTATGCACTATTCAGGACCCATAGGTCAATGAGCCATCAATAGAAGGCATCCTATAGTGGGAGTATTCTCATTCTATTAATGATACTATGAGTATTGATTATAAAAATTGGGCCCATGGTACATATGAATTAGTAGGATGTGAGGTGAAAAGTGTGGTTGAGCACAAGAATGGACTTCATTTGATTTGATGGATAGGTAACATAGTACCTTGGTATATAGGGACATAAGATCTTCCTGCCTTTCTAAAGGCCATGGAAGCACGGTGGACAAATCAAATTAAACAAAGAGATCTATTAGTATATACACTTTGCGTGGAATAACATCGTGTTAGTGGGTAGTCCACAAAGATAATCTTATAAACTGGGAAGATATTGGAGTCACTTTGTCTACTAGGTTTATAAGGAACAATGTACCTACACAAATCTACACTTATCACATGGGTGATCAACCTATTCACATCACATTCAACAGTGTGAGAGACTCTAGACAACAAGATAGGAAGCATTACCACCTTCACTCTGGGTGCATAGATTGTATTCTACGCTATAAGGATGCACACATGCTTGGTATGTATATGTGGAACTACATCAAGAAACTGGGAACTGACAAGATTTAACTGCAGGAATGATCCAAGCTTTTGACTACTTCTCGACTAAACCTCTGGTAGACGAGGCGTTAAAATTTGTCAAGCATTTAACTATGGGAGATAGTGCAAAATCGAAGAGCATATTCAGGAATTATTTAGTGAGGTAGAGTTCGGAGCATGTTTTGAAAAGGAAGAAGAAATGGAATCCTTACTACTTAAACGCGCTTACCTTGAGAAAGAGAAAGGAAAGATGGTTTATGTCGTGGATGACGAGGAAGTTGAAAACCTAGATATTGAACATTCACATAGGGTGCATGAGGTCTTAGATAGTGCAGAAAAGGATACACATGCCTACCAAGAACCCATGAAGACAAAGAAGGTGAATATAGGTTCAGAGGATGAGCCTAAGGAGGCCATAATTGGAGATTACTGGTTAGACTCAGAGGTAGCAAAGATCATCAAGTTACTCAGGGATTATTAGGACTTATTCCCTTGAGGATATCATGAACTTAAAGGCATGCATGAATCACTTGGGGAAATGAAGATCAAACTTAAGGATGGTGCATGACCAGTTAGAAAGAGACCTTACAGAATGAATCCTAATTTACGTGAAAAGGTAAAAGAAGAAATTGATAAAATGTTGAAATCTGGAATTATCAAGCCCCTTGATGAGTCAGAATGGGTTAGCCTAATGGTGATTAGTATCAAGAAGGAAAAATGGATTAGGATATGTATGGAATATAGGGAGTTGAATGTTACATGCATTACAGATCCATTCCTACGTCATTCAGCGAGGAATTACTAGGAGTTATAGGGAGCGAAATATATTCCTTCATAGATAGATTTTCCGGTATCATCGAGGTTAGGATTGCTCGGAGGATCAAGAAAAGACAACATTTATGATTGAATCGGGTAGTTTTTCCTATACTGTGATGCCCTTTGGATTGAAAAATGTGAATTCTATAGTCTCTCGTATAGTTGTTAAGGCATTTATAGATTTTATTCACAACTTCTTACAGGTCTACCTAGATGATTGGACAATATATGGGCTTGTGAAAGATCATTGTGACAATGTGCTTAATGTTTGAATGATGCAAACAATTGAGTATCTCTTTGAACATCAAGAAGTACATATTTTCTACACCATTTGGGATACTGTTAGGACATATAATCTGCAAGGAAGGTTTTCTAGTTGATCTAGCCAAGGTTGTAGTCATTTTAGGCCTGGAAGTGCCTACCAGTCAAAGTGAGGTGTGTGGATTTTAGGTCATATAGGATATTATAGAAAATTCATAAAAGGGTATGCCAAAATTGCTGCACCCTTGGAAGAATTACTGAAGGGGAAAGGTACATTTTATTGGGGAGAACCGCAACAATGTGTGTTTGAGATATTAAAAGAGAAACTTACTATCGTGCCCATTATGCGCTTCCCCTCATGGGATAAACCATTTCATGTGCATGTGGATGCTTCTGGTATGGCCATTGGTGTTGTGTTAGCTCAACATGGAGAAGGTATTATAGATCATCCAATCTGTTTTGCTAGTAGGAAGCTGACTCCTACTGAACAAAATTATACAACTACAGAGCGCAAATCTTTGTCAATGATCTATGCATTATACAAGTTTCGATAGTACTTTTTAAAAACACCATTTGTGTTTTATATAGATCACATGGCATTGAAGTACTTGGTAAACAAGTCAGTCTTACAGGGGCACATATGTAGATGGGTGCTCTTATTTCAAGAGTTTGACTTCACAGTTGTGGTGAAGCCAGGGAAAATCAATTGGACCGGACCAGACCATTTATCTAGAATCAAATCGGGAGAGGATGCATAGACAATTGAAAAAATAATACCGAATGCTGTGAGTTATATAGGTTACAATGCATGCCCATAGAATTAGAAGACATTGCTATCTTTCTACAAATAGGTATGACACCAGAAGGAATGAAAGCATTAGAAAAGAAGCAACTTGCTATATGTGCGGCACCATTTATGTTAATCAGTGGTGACCTCTACAAGCTAGGCAGAGATGAAGTATTATGCCATTGTGTATTAGAGCATGAGCATAAGGATATCATGGAAGAAGCTCATGGTGGTATTGCAAGAGGCCATTATGCAGGTGATGCAACTACCCGAGAAGATCCTACTTGTTGGATTATGGTGGGAGATATTGTATAAGAACTATATATAATATTGTAAGGCGTGTGATCATTGTAAGTGCCTAGGAAAACCAGGGCAAAGAGATGAGATGCCTTTGAGACCGATTACTAGTGCCAAACCATTTGAGAAATGGGCCATTGATTTTGTAGGACCTATTTCACCAAAGTGCAAAGGACTGGATCGCGCTATATCATTACTTACACAGATTATCTCACGTGGTGGGTAGAACAAACACCTACCAAGGACTCATCGACATCTACAACATCGAGTTTCATGTGGGAGAATGTTCTTACAAGATATGGATGTCCCTTAAGATTGATAAGTGATAGAGGCACACACTTTTTGAATGAAACAATCAAGATCCTATTAGATAAGTTTATGGTTACACACCATAAAACTAAACCATATCATCCTCAGGCAAACAAAACTATTGAGGCATTCAATAAGATTTTGAGCCATACTTTGACAAAAATTTGTGATGTTGGAAGAAAGGATTGGGATGAAAAAGTGTCAGCTGTTCTTTGGGTATATAGAACAACTTACAAGAGATTAAATAAAGCCACACCGTTTTAGTTGGTGTTTGCACGAAAGCTATTCTCCCTATAGAATTTATGTTACCTTCTTTGTGCATTGTGCACGTTGGAGGTCTAGCTGATGAATAGGCTTTAGAAGAGTGTATCGAAAAGATGATTCAATTGGATGAGCGATGAGCCATAACACGATGGAGTCAGAAGTAGGAAAAGGCCAGGCAGAAGGCATGACATGACGAAACATAAGGGATAAGAATTTTGAGATTGGACAAATGGTACTTCTTTATGACTCAAAGTTCTTGCACCATCTAGGAAAGCTCAAAGTACATTGGTTGGGGTCATATGTTATCACTTCTATACTTGAATCAGGTGCTTGCTAGTTAGAAGCACTTGATCGAAGACAACGGTACCCGGGATTACTTTAATGGGAGTAGGTTGAAGCCCTACTATACATAAGTCTTCTTGGTGTTTGTAATAAGGTAATATTTCCATTTAGTTTAGGTTTTCAATTATGTATTCCCTTAATGTATTTCCTTCATTGTCGTTATGCTTTGTCAATTTAGTTGTTGTTCTTGTGTAATAAGCGCGCTTGCATGCATGAAGCTAATTACTATATGAAGAATGTTTATGTGTAGAGGACTACACATAATTTTAGTGTGGGGTGGTTGTAGTTATCCAAGAAAAATATTATGGGAATTAAAAGGTGAAAGGAATAAGCTACTACGGGTGTGCTTTAAGTCAAAATAAGATTGCTTCTCAAAAGTGACCAAGGATGGAGATGAATGAAAGAACAATATAGCGCAAGGTAAGCGGAGGCCATGTTAGCTACAAGGAGAATTTACAGTGATGAGGTACTCGAGCGCAAGATCATGTGCTAAAGAGAAGTCTTTGACCAGAGGGTAGGAAGGTGTGCTATAAGGTTATAGCTAGGCGCGAAGATTTACCGCATGGAACAAATGGATTGTTCAATGAATGAGGGGATATTTGGTAGGTGAAGGATCAATAAATGCATCAAAATTTGAAAAATTTATATAAGGATGGGATGCAGATTCATTTTTACCATTGCAACTAAGAGTATTTGAGAAAATAGCTAAGTGCAAAGAGCCAAGTGATCGAGTGAAGGTGTGAAGGGTGTGAAACCAAGAGTGACAACCAGATTTGTGTGACAAGAAGCTTGCGTCCCTAGTGGTTAAGGGTTTGAGTGAAGTAGGGATACATAAAATATTTAGGTTACAAAGTTTCCACCTAGGGCATGATTGAATCGAGCTAGGGTTTGATTCGCAAAGTTTGAATTGAAGAGGATACATTTGCAAGGTAAAAATGGCAAGAAGAAGGCATCTGCAACAACAGTAAAAGGAAAGAAGAAGGTGGTCATCGAGGAGGAAGAGATGACACACTGAAAGCCATTTTTTAGAGATGCATTATCCTGAAGGAGTCATTGTCAGCCAAGAATGGGATTCACCCACCAGAAAGAGCAAAGTGATTGAATACAATCACGAAATTTGGAAAACAAGGAGCTCAATTCCTTACTCATAGCTAGAATGAACAAGCGAACGGCAGATGACATGCTAGTAAATGAAAATGTGGGTGAAAATATTTTGAAGAGAATTGGGGTCTACTAGTTGTATGAGATTCCATATTTCAGGAAGTATGAGCCCTTGTATCAGTGGCTCATGAGCAGGGTGCACGAAGACTTCTTCTACTTTGTAGGACGCAGAGTTAGAATATCGTCTACGCTTGTCTCATCGATTCTGTGTCCGAAGACCACATGAGAAGACATAAAAGGTGACCTCGTAGATAAATCCATGATTGTAAAGACCAAACATGAGTTGTGATACTTAAAGGGTCTGCACGAAATGGACATAGATAAATTAAAGAACTGTCTAGTTGTATAAGCTGCAACACACCTTGTTACCAAGTTAAATGATCAGGAGTGGTGGTCACAGGTAAATACTATGTGGTTACATGTGGCACATAAGATGTTATAAGGGACAATCTACAACATTGTAGGCTATATTGCAGAGAAAATAGTCAAAAAAGTGCACATAGGAGGAAGATCAAATTTGGGGCTGTTCTACTATCATTGGTATTCATGGAGATCAGTACCGAGATGGACCAAAGGAAAACATATGGGAATACCCCATGGAGAACAAGTCCCTAGCTGAAAGATTTAGCAAGTAACTATGCAAGTGTGCCATGATAGATGATGTAAAGAAAAGGGAGGAGAGGTGGTGTGATAGGCTCCACAAAACATTTGGGGAAGAGTGGCACATCCTAAAGGACCTACCAAAGCAACGGTAGAGGGAAACAAGTTCGAGTTTGCTATATATCAACATTTTTGCATCACATGCTTCCCAATGAAAGATGTATTTTGGAGCCCTTGGTGTAAGTTACCTTACGCATTCACTGTAAGGTATTTCCAAGCATCTGTTCATAAATTTACAGACATGCGCCTGACTGGTCTTCAATGTAGATAAGGTAGACTACGACTACCATACATTGAGGAAGAAGTATGTGTATCCTAGTAGAAGTTCTTATATAGAGAGGATCATTTCAGAAGTATTGAATATCAAACCAATAAGTTTGGCTATAGCAGATGTGGGGGCAACATTGGTGTATCTCTAGTTAAAGCCAAAGATGGAGAATAAAAATATGTGGAAGGTGAGTTTGCACTTCTAGCACCACCAAAGGGAAAGCATACAATGGAGAACATCCCAATGCCTAAGCCCACAGAGCCAATTGAAGTGTAGGATGAGGAGGAGGAGCGCAAAGATAGTGGTGGTTTGGAGCATAGGGGTAGGAGACATCCTACAAATAAGGGTGAAGCTAAGTGCACCGTTACACCACCTCAGCCACAAGAGGGGGATGATGAGGAATTGAATGCATTCCAAGGGGAGCACAAGTTTAAAAGGGTATTTAGGAGAACAAGGACCCAAGGTGCTACTCCAACCACTATGCGTAAATCACCCAGACTCTCTCCACAGAAGGAGGTGACCGCATAGAGAAGGAGGAAACTAAAGTTGAATGAGGAGGTGGAAGAGTCAGAGGAAAGCACACCTAATTATCCTACACTTCCAGAGGACATAGAAGAATAAGGTGAGGCATCAAAGGAAAAAGAAGAGGATGAGAAAAGACTAGAGGAGACAACTGTAGAGGATGTTCAGGACATGGAGACACAAGTCCCAAATTTGGAGGATAAAGTTCCTAAGCAAAAAAGGTCTAGAAGAACAAGTGGAGAGCACATTCCACCAGCCATGGGGTATGCAGAGGACATAAGACAAATTTTCCATGCCCACTTCCATAAAATGATAGTGCGGAAGGATTTATTCGGCTCAGAGTTAATGGATGAGGATATGGTAACTGTGCTCACTAGAAAGCAACTATCATGGTAAATGCACACCCACATGGATGAACCTGACTTTGATGTGTTTGAAGAGTCATGCGTTTCAAGATGACTGAATAAGGAACCTCAAGCTAGACATATGATAGTAAAGCCTACTATTGTGTCAGATGAGCAGGTCGAAAATGCATTGGTGAAAGTTTATCTTTGAGATGGCTAGAAGAAACATGAAAAAGATTCCATGATCGTAAGCGTTGCATGAGGATTTGAAGACAAAGGACACAGAGACAGTGCACATAACATAGGAGAGGGACTTCACGTAGAAGAAGAATAAGGTGTTTATAAGCATCATAGAGGAGATTGGGGACAATGTAATCAGTGCAAGGCCACACTTGGAGGCTAAGGTACCACAAAAATTTCCTTCAGCGATACACTATGTGGGAAAGTTTGTGGACTTGGTACTTGAAAATGAAACTCTATGTATGCAAGCGCTAGAATGCTCAGAACAAGATGCCGATTGGGAGAAAGCATTAGTGATGAGAAAAATACATCTTATGAAGGGTTGTTGCAAGCATTACAGGAGGTATTGAAGAAAGAAGACTAGGCTTTAAATGTATGCACATCTCTAGAGGTGCTTATTAACATCAAGACCACAAAGAGAACAACGAGGTATAGAAATCAATGAAAGACGAGACTTTGGGCCACACAGAAAGATTGTCAATGGTTGAAAAAAAGCACGAGGCCTTGACAGTAGCACAAGATCCGCACAAGACTTAGTTGGAAGAGCTTGGAAAGCTAATTACGCAGAAGATGGACCTTTTAGAAGGTAGAATGACATCGATGTCTAGTGTTGTGTTGGTTTTGCAAAATGAGAAAGGAGAGATTGTGAGGGATGAGTTGGAATCCATTGCTATGGACATCCTAGAAAAAGTAGAGCAAGCACCCACTGATTGGTAGGTATTGGAGGATGAAATAAAGGAGTATCCAAAGTTGATACTGCAAACTGATACAAAGGAGGTTTCCTAATAACCTCATAAAAATTCTTTATTTATCTACATTCTTTCATTCTTACTCTTTCCATTTTTCTATTCTTTCCTTTAATTTTTGGAGATACCCATTATTGGGATGATAATGAGATTAGTGTGGGGTAATGCTGATCAAAGAATACTTGTCAAAGATCACACAAAGAGTCCATGTGGGATTAGAGGCCTGGAACCAAGGGCATGGAAGGATAGGAAGGACCCATGCGTGGAAGGCAAGTTCAGATTTCATGACTTAGCCGATTTTGAGCATGAAGACCTATTTTTGGAAGATGGCATGCGAAACACATCAACAATGCAGAGATGTGCGTACCATGCATTGTCTATCTTTTGAGAAGTAGATCGAAGCGTTTATGCATGGAGATGAGATGAGAATATAATTTCCACTTCAATTAACTGCAAGAGGACTATAGATAACACACTTACATGTGTGGCTATGATTGTAAACGGCGTGTGGCTATCAATAGCATACAACCTATTTACGGAATAGATAAGTGGTGACGGAAAGTACCCACCCTATTTATATGATGTTAGGTACATAGTAGGGAGAGAGAGAAAAGAGATGTATGTATGTGTAACAAAGAATATATGCATATGACTAAATCAACGTATCAGTTCCATACGTGCATTGGTATAGATTGGCAACACTTGTAAGGAACTTCTATATTTATTAACAAATGGAAGATATTCGATGAATTTAAGTGTAATTCTGTGTGTAGTTGAGTCGTGCATGTTATTAATTCAATCATGATTACGGTTTAAGCTTGTTCTTTCATAGATCTGAGAGTAGCATGTTATGTAGAATGATGGGTTAGTTATGAATTTATATGTTTCTTCCTTCATCATGTTAACATCCTATTACAAAGCAACCCTAAAGAGGGACCTGGTATCTTTGCATGCTTTGGGTGAGCACTTAGCCTAGGTTGAGTGATGTGCTAGTGTGACTAGGGTGTTATCTGGTAAATTCTAGGCTGCATCACACAAACAATAATTTTATGAAGACAAGTATCAATATGCAAAGAATCTACACTAGTGCTAACATTTACTGTAGTATAAGTGAAAGAGGATGGAGCATCATTAATGTTTGAAGTGGATGGGGGAGAATATTCTTCAAGGATTTGAATAGAGAGATAAAACAAGAACAAGTACTTGAGATATGATTAGGAATAGATCCTTAAAATGCAAGGAGTTGTTGGGTGACATGTGGATCATATTGGGGATTTTGCATGAGAACCAAAAATACTGATTCTTTCTTTGGAATTGTAAAAAATTGGTTGCATCCCTATGAAGGTCATAGGGTGATCTAGGGAGGGGTGCCTTTTGGTAGCCATAAGGGATTTAGGAAATGAGTTCAAACAAGGATTGGATTCACCAAATCTTTTAATATAAATTGAATTAAACATTAATTTTAGAGTTACTTTATTTCAACTAATGATATACATATGATAATATATAGTAATGGACAAGAAAAAACATTCAAATATATGAAACCCTAAGAAAATGAAAGAGGAAGATGACTTAGCTAATTTTTATGCAATCTAG
Source organism: Taxus wallichiana var. yunnanensis (assembly GCA_018340775.1). Taxonomy (NCBI): domain Eukaryota; kingdom Viridiplantae; phylum Streptophyta; class Pinopsida; order Cupressales; family Taxaceae; genus Taxus; species Taxus wallichiana. Next base: position 851,940,208 of record CM031237.1, read on the forward strand.
AAGTGATTTATACCGGTTACTACTAGATCTGGTTGAGAACATTGTCTTCAAGGCTCAATTATGGTTTTGGAAGTTAGAATTGTGCCGAAAAAAATGTGACCATAGGTGGACAAGAGCGCTTGGGTGTTAATGATTAGACTAGGCACTAGTGATTGCTTAGATGCTCAGGTTTTGATCCTTTTTGGGCTAGAGGAGCATTGCTTATACCCATTATTTTTCACTTTGGTTTGGCTATTAGATTGTTGGTCATACCTATAACATACAAAATAGATAACTATATGCACATGTCCACAAACCAAATCAAACCCAATAAAAAATATGTAGAATGTGGAATCAGACTGACCCCAATGATCACCTGATGAGTGAACTTACTATTGAGCATTTCACTACATGTCAAACTCCATGTAGTTATGGGTGCCTATATGTGTAGTGATGCCTTAGGATGCCTTTATGCAAGTTTCATGATGATAGCCGACTATATAGAATGTACCAAGTATGCATAATATGTGTGATGGAATATAATAAACTCCCTTCCTATGTTGTGTATGTAGATTGATGCAACCCTTTTCCCTTGTATGGATGTGCTAGATGTATGCTTTGTAATGCTCTTGTGCCTTTAATGCAAGCTTAGGTGATGATAGATAATGTTTATGATTCTTGGCCCCTTATTTGAGAGTAATAAGTATATATATGATTCCCTTGTTTGAATTTTGTAATTGAAAACTAAAAGGTTGAACCAAAGTTTTAAAAGGTGACCAAAAATTAAAAGAGACATAAAAGAATAAGAAGAAGATAAAGAATGACAAGAGCACCTGGGAGGGATAAGAGTGCACAGGAGCTTCTCTTCTAACTGGGTGCTAGTGTCTAAGGCCATAAAATATAAATCAGTAAGAATCCGACAAAGGTGTAAGATATGTAAGGCTAATAAAAGTGCAAGAGATAAAGCAAAATGCCCAAAATAAGTTATCAACCACTAGTTTTATTGCTTAGGAATCATGCATATATCATCTGCTTTAGGACATAAAAATGTACCTAAGTGCATAGATTTTGTGTTTACAAAATTTCTCAAATCTTGAAGAAGAAGATAACCGAATAACTGTATTTTCCTTTCCTAATTTCAATAAGGTCTTTTGGGTGGATTTTGATGCTAGTGGATCAATTATTAGAGTAATTTTAAGTCAAGAAGGGATACTTATTTCTTATTTTATTGAAAAATAAATGAATCCAAGAAAATTACTCAAATTATGATAAGGACTTCTATGCCATCATACAAGCTTTGAAGAAGTGGATACACTATTTCCTACCTAAAGCATTCATGCTTTACAGTTTAACAATAGATAAGTTAAGCTTAATCAAAGGTATATGAAATGAATGTAATTTTTGCTAAGTTATTATTTTGTTCTTAATCATAGTAGTGGAAAGATAAATAAACTAGGTGATACATTGAGTAGGATAAATCTGGTCATTCATGAGTTTCAAGTTGAAGTCCTAGGATTTAAGTCCTTAACGGAATTATATGAGGAACATCCATATTTTTAGGGGGATATCATGCTTGTAAGAATCCAGTAAGCAGAAATAGAATCCCATGGATGGAATACATGATCCAAGAAGGATTTTTATTCAAAGGGAAACAACTATGCATACCATAATAATCTATGAGAGACAATTTGTTAAAGGAGAAACATAGTGGAGGATTAGTAAGACATTTTGGATGAGATAAGAATTTTCTCAACTGATAGAACACTACTATTGGAAAAAATGAAAGATGATATTCATAAAATTTTGGAAAGAAGTAGAAATTTTCAATATGCTAAAGGAATAATTCAAAATACAAGAATTTACTAGCCATTAAACCAATTCCAATCAGGTCATGGGATACATTGAGCATGGATTTTGTGTTTGGATTTCCAAGAACACAACAAGGTAATTAATCTATTTTTATTGTTGTTGATATATTCTCCAAAATGGAACACTTCATAGCTTGTAAATAGAAAAGTGATGTCACCAATATTGCCAATTTATTCTTTAGGGAAGTAGTAAGGTTACATGAACTCCCTAGAAACATTTTTTTATATAAGAAGACTAATTTTGTTGGGAAATTTCGGAGAACACTTTAGAAGAATTTAGGCTCTAGATTCAATTTCAATTCAACATACCATCATCAAAGTGATGAATAGGTTGAGATTTTTAATAGGATCCTTGGAAATATACTGAAGTGTTTGGTAAGTGATCATCCTAAACAATGGGATCAGGTTCTTTCTCAAGCTGAATTTGTATACAATGATTCCATGAATAGAAGTAAAAGACTAATCAATTTCCAATTTTTTTATGGAATCCATCCTAGAGGAGTATTTGAACTCAAACATTTGGGAAAAGATGAGATAAGGAGAGTTGAAGGTGAAGAGTTTGCTACAACTATTTAAGATCTTTGTGAACAAGTAAACATGTAGTTAAATCTATGTGCTAACCTTGAGTACAAGAAGTATATTGATATGAAGAGGAGAGATATGGATTTTTAGGTGGGAGATTTGGTGTTAGAACACCTTAGAAGAAGATATTTCCTAAGGGAAAGTATAATAAGATGAAACTCAAGAAGATAGGTCCATGTAAGATCTTGAGAAGTTTTAGCTAATTCTTATGAATTAGAACTACTAGTAGGCTTGGGAATATCTCCAATTTTTAATGTATCATACCTTTATCCGTATAAAAAGGATAGAGACCTAATTTAGATGTAATTGAAGCTGAAATCACCATTGATTATGAATATCAAATTCCTAAATAAGAGAAAGAATAACTTGAAGCTATTTTGGACAAGAAACTTCTTAAGAAGAATAGAGTAAAAGAGAAATTTTAGTACTTAGTTAAGGGAAATAATCATGATGTGGAGGATGTAACTTGGATGACCTCCACTGAGATAGCTAAACATGGTGAACATGTTGAAGAATTGATGGTTAGGACCTCATGAAATTTTTGTATTATGGGTGTTTGGTGGAGGGGCATCCTATGTAAATATGCCAAAAAAATTATTTAAGAGGTTTAGGACTTCATTTGGTCTAATAATACATGATTCTATATCATTATCCTTTGTTAAGTCCCTTAAACCATTCAAAATATATTTTCCCTCGAAAAATGGGATTTTAAAAATTTGAATTGTAGATCAAGGTTTAGATTCTTTTTTGAGGTCTATATCTTGTAGTTTGGTCATGATATTTCATGAGATTTTAAATGAGGACTAGTAGTGTGTTTTCAAATGTTTTGAACACTGTAACCTTGATCACATGTGTAACTCGAGACAATTACAACCTTGGTTAGTGAAAATTATTATGGTTAGACCTTGTAACTAAAATGTGATACAATAACTGATTAAAAATGATTCATTGAAAATATAAATAATCCAAGAGAACGTGACAACACTTAAAATGGAAATAGGAGAAATTTCAAAGCCAACACTAAGGGGTTTCTTAGAATTTCTTGTCTCATCTTGAGAAGAACCCATAAAATAGGATTTGCATTTGTTTCTTGGATTCTATGGCTCATGATGAATGGTACAAGGGTGTTAGGGATCTAATAAAGGTGAAGAAAAGTTTCTTGATATTATTCCTCCTTTTTAGTCCTTATGCCTTTAAATGTTATGAGAATCTATATTTCCCTATGATGCTAAGATTTATTGTGTTTTCTTATATTTCTTGATATGTGGAGATGCAAATAAATTGTTAGAGGCTTTTTAAACATAAAGAGGTATGTGGATTATGATATAAACCTTGTATAAGTCCTTGCATATACACTTGGAATGAAAACATTCAATCTCTACCCGGATAAAAATTTTCTCGATCCAGAAGTTTTATTGTTTCTTTTTATTTTTTCATGTCCTAGATTCACGACCACAATAGAAGGGAGTGTTTAACACCTTATAAGTTCAAGGTATAATGGATTTAGGGATAGGTTAATGTATTTTATGATATATTATAACAAAAACCTTACTAATCTTGCCTCCTGTCATAGTGAAACCTTGATTTAGGTTTGTGAATAATATCTAGACAATTGTCGGGAAGCACTGAAACCTAGTTGTCATCATCTTGGTCTCCATAAGAAATTTGAGAGGGAATATAATATAATAATGTGAGTACATTTGGAGATATAAATACTTTAAAACCATACTAATATACCTTGTGATAGTGATAGTCGACTTGGCTCTAAAACCCTCTAAATAACTCATTCCCTATTTTAGAATAGAAGGTTTGATTTGATCTTATTTGCCTCCATCAAAAACACGAGGTGAGTGAAAAGGTAGTGTCCCAAGTGCCACACATGGTGGTGGTTATATGTTTGCACTTTAGTATATCCCGTGAAATTCTATGGAAGATGAAATGATCTTTAGTGTATTATATATTTTTAAAGAAAACATTGAAATAGATTGGATAAAAATCTAGAGACATGTTTGAGATTGTATGTTTCACGTTATCTTATGGACACATTTCCTTATGAAAGTGCACTTTATATAATGATTTCACTCATGAAAAGAAGAGGATTCACTAATACAACAACCAAGAAAGATGATATTAATATTTATCATACAAGTGGATATTCCTTTAGATGGTAGATACTAATGTCATTTATGAAGAATGAGTTTCTCAAGGATTGTTTCAGCTACCTTAGTTTTAGTTTGGTATTCATTAAAAGTATTTATTTCTCATATAAAAATGTTACAAATATATATTTGTGCTCTTTTTGCAAAATTATTTTGATATCCCTATTTTGATTTACAATTTTGTTTTTATTTTGAAATTGTCCTACATATATCAAAATATAAAAACCATTGAATTTATGAACACAATATTTATATTAATATAAAGCCATAGAATCTGTTACATAAATTTGAATAATTTACAAAAATACAAAATATATCAATTTACATTTACAACTCAATTATTTTATGAGAATTACATATTATGTTGTGGAGCTTGTTTTCATGTGTGGAAATGTTGAAGACTATACACTATCTACAATTTATGGGGTGATTTTGGCCCATGGTTTTGGTACCCACCGTATTGTAAAACTGCTTAAGAAACTACTTATTTATGTGGTTTTGTGCATATGGTAGGGATGTTGTAACATTGCAGATGTGTGTGAGTTCAATGTGAATTCTATAGAGTTTGTTGAGCATAGATCCAAACATATATGGGTATTGTATTGAGAGAAGAGGTGGCTTGTAATAAAATCTAAGAAAGTGATTCTTGGTGGTCGTAGCCCAAATTGGGTGAACCACGTTAAATATTGTCTCTTTGTGTTGTGTTTTTTTTATTTTCTCGCACTTTTGTTTCGTATATGTAATTTTTTTTTGCATATTAGTTTCTACTATTGAAATTTTGTGAGGGATTGTTCCACATATTTTATCCCTTATTTCCTAACATTACAATATTAGGAAACACAATCGGTTGTCCTTTATGTTATTCTTTTTTTATTTTGATAAGTGGCTTTGGTTTCCACTTGTAGTAGATGCTTTATCCTCCTATCTTGTATTGTATTTCAATGCCCCTTATTTAAGAAGATCCTCAACTATAGAGTTGATACAGAATGGATTTCCCAATCTTTATTGGTTACATCACATACTAGAAGTAAACTACGATCCACATCATATTCTATTTGAATAATATTTCTAGATCCATGTCGTATTCCTTAATTATTTTCTTCAATGTGTTTTTTTCATTTATTGAAAAGCACATTTTTTCCTTCAATGAAATAACATTGTTTAAACATTTCCGCACATTTTGAGGTGGTCATCTAGGAAAAGTGATCCATTCTTTAAAATTTCATATTTTGACTACATTCAAACAAACAAATATACTTACCTAATAATTAAAATGCGTAGCATGTAAATGTAAAAAGAGTACAACTTACCGAGCCTTTTATTTTTGGGTATGTAAAATTATAAAATGATATTTGTCACTATCCCATTTTCTATGGTAAGATTGGGATTCAACATTTGAATTCTCCAACCTGTTTAACATGACATCCATAATATGATCACCGTAGTCATTACTTACATAAATGACATATGATATAACTTTATTCACTAATACATCAAGCTTTGTTGGTTGATTTTGAACTAATGAATATAAATTGTTTCTTTGGGAATGGCTATGAAAATGGGCATTTATTTCCTTCATAAAACTTCATCTCAAAACTCCCATATTTTTAAAATAGTTATATCTTGAAGAAAAATGTCATTAACAATCACATAACAACTATGCACCACTATGTTATGAAATGGAAATGAATTTATTTAATCATCAAATTATGGTATATGTAGGGAGTTGGTCCATTGGATGGTGAGCTAGGTATATATGCTTTCATTTTTTTATAAAATGGGCTTAGGATGGGGTAATTATGAAGCCTAAATCATATCATGTGGATTAAAAAAATTAATTGGGGCCCCACTATAAATCCCAAAAAAATCATTTTTAAGATCAAATTTTTACAAAATTGTGGTGCCTAACACACTAAGAACACCACCAAGAGAGATATTGAGAAAATATTTAGTTACCAAATTCACCATGCCACCAATTTAGGCTAAAAGTGATATTCATTTCTAGTCCGAATGTTGTTGGGTTGTGGTGGTGGCAAAATTTGTTTCTTGTGTGAATAGGGAACTACCCAAAAAAATGTAAAATAAAAATAGAATTCAATGTTAACTTAAAATATAACATAATAAATTGATAACTAACATACCTTGCTATTGAATTGGATAATATTGTTCCTTGGCTATTTTTGGTTAAAACTTAAGGTTTTTGATGTGGGGAAGCTTGATGAAAAGTGTTTGAGGATTCCATAAAGACTAAATGTGTAATTATTAAAATAAATAAAGTACCAATTAAAATATGAAATAATGTATTGTTTTTCATTATTCATAGCTTGACATTAGGAATACTTGTAACTAGTGAGAAAGTTTTGTGAATATCCAATAGAGGGGGAACAACAAAAATGTTGGTCATTGTGTCTAGTATTTGTCATTGATGTCAAAGTAAATTGATGGAAAATGGTTTGTAGATGTCATATAAGTCTCCATGAGGTTTTATTCATTCTCAAACATGAAGGTTGATTGGTAGTGTATTGATTTGGTGTGATGTTATGGTGTCCTAAAGCATGGTCTAGTGTGCATGATCATAGTATGAGTCCTCCTAAGGTGGTTAAAGGTATTAATGATGTCAAAAGTGGTTAGTATGATGTTTTAGAGGTGTCAAAAAGTCTGTATGTGGTCATCACCGCGGTTCATGAAGAATCAAGTGGTGAAGTGGTCATTCTAAGCCTATTCCTAGACCTAGTGCATGGTGGATGATATGGAAGCATGAAGTATGGATCAAGGTTATTGTAAAAGCATGAGGAATGTTTTATGAGATGGTGTGGCACATGTATGAGGTGTTTCATGTCATTACTCATAGGTTTTTGATGTTTCTAGGTCCTTTGAAGTAAGAAAAGTGAGGATAAACCAAGTAACACATGCAAGTCACCGTGGATGGAGATATTCATAATAATTTGAGAAATGAGGTGAGTTTTGTATGATATAGTATGGTGTGATGATGCTTCATGCCAAGTTTTAGGTCAAGTATTATGATATTTTCTCAAGATATAAATTTTTACCAAAACCGGGTTTCCAAAGGTGAGAATTTGAGGAAAAGTTGACTTTTTGATACTCATTGTGGGTTGCATGATTTTTATGGGGACCTAAGATATTTGGAATATATAATTAGGTCAGATATGAATATTTTACAATAATAATGAGGTAGTTTTATCATCACATTTTTATGAATGATCGTTAAGAAGGTAAACAAGTTTGAAACCCTCCTTAAACCTTATTTAAGCAGTGACTTGACTTGAAGGAAAATGCTTATAGTGACCTATTTTTGATTTATTTACAAAAATTATGATTGCATGTTGTAGAGGACTCCTAAAAATATCTCCAGTGTAATTTATATTTTTAACAATATGTGGGCCCCACTCAAAAATGTTTGTTTATGGAAAGTTTTAGTTTGTGCAAAAGTTTCCCATTGAACCTATTAACTAATTTATCATTTATTGAAGCATGGGAGTTTTAATACATGTAATTGATGATTTCATATCGTGTTTGAGCATATAAAGTTCAAAGTGTGCCCTATTTATGAGGACTGGTTTTAGGCAATTTTGGGGCAGTTTTGAGCAATCTGTGATCAAAGTGGTTTGAAGGAGCTACACGTCAAATTAAGACTTGGTTTTAATTTTTCATGATCTTGGTTTCAATATATTTCCAATTATATATCATACTTGATTTTTTTCTAATATTTGAGAAAGTTATGACCTATTCTTTGAGGGTCAATTTTTAGGGTGCTTGGTTATGCATGCTCTTGAGTTATTTCATTAGTTTTTTTATTGTTATGAGTTTTTTCATGCTTGTTGGAGGTTTATTAGTGCTTATAAAACATATCTCAGGGTGTTCCATGATTTTATGAAGTTTTATTTTCTCTAGTTTATTCCTTCTAGTCAAGAATGTTTGTTTTGGGGTTTCAAGGCTTGTTGTGTCCCAAAAGGTGGTCTTGGAGAATTTAGGAGTTTTTGGTGACCTACATGGACCTTTTTGTGATATTTTTATGATTATAATATGATGTGTAAAGTATTTTTCTATACGAAGGATGAACCAGGTGTTTTCTAATGAAGAGACAAGTATAAAGGCAAGTTAAAAGCTTCATTTGTGCTAGTTGTTTGTATAGTGAAAAAGTGTGACCTAGAGGGAAGAGTTTGGAGCTTGAAGGAGGTCTTAGTGACCATCATGATGAGAATAATTTGATGCTGTAATATTCAAAATTAAGATTAGGTAATGGCGAGATAGGGAAAAGAAGAAATCATCTTGAAGATGAAGGAGATTTGAGTAAGAAGGAGAGAGCTTGTTTTGAGAGGGTTTGAAGAGTTGTGAGCTGAACTTGGATCACTATTAGTTGTGTGAGTAACATATTATCAGTGGTAATTAATTTATAGGTGGTTGATTTGGTGCTTTATCACCTTAGGGGTTTTATCCTCCTTGTGGGGTTAGTGCCTCACTAAACTAGGGGTTGGTGCTCCTTATAGGGTTGGTGCCCTACTAAACTAGGGGTTCATGCTCCTTATGAAGTTTATCTAAATTACTTGGTTTTGTGTAATATAAGCATAGGTTTTAGAGTTTTTCTTACCCTTAATGGTTTCCCACTTAAATTTGGTATTCATGTGTACTCTCTCTTGTTTATGTTCTTTTGAATGGATGTTACACACATAATAAGTTCATAATTGGATATGGATGTTGAATGAATGGTTCAAATGTTGAATACATGTAATAGAAAATGAAATAAAGGTTTTGTAGGACTGATTCACTCCCCCTTAGTCCATTATGCTTCTAAAAAAATCCTCATGCATTTTTTTCTAGGAAATGAAATAGGATATGAATTTACATTCATGTCTACGAATTTGTATAGCCCTCAAGAGGTTGATGGCCTCTTATAATAACTTGTCTTATTGTATAGTATGCAATGGCTATCTTTAATAAGAAGTGAATATAATATTAGTTCTATTAATGTTAAATAAATAAATGGAATCATTTCAAAATAATTTAATTTAAAATGACCTCCTAGTATGTAATTGAAAGATATTTTAGTTTCATATTTTCATAGAGTGCAATTGGAATATCAATATTACGCAACTCATAAAATTCCTCACAATATTGATGTCGCTAGATTTCACCCTGAAATCTAGGACTACCCTATGTAAAAAAATTCGTACTTTTAAAATAATGGGTCGATTTTGTGTTTTTATTGCCAGAAAGTTTTTGTATTGTGTCAAGATATTCCCAAGGAGCCATATAAGCCATTTTTGACAAATACCCAGATGCCCAAAATTGTTTTATTCTATCGCTGGGGTTTGCCTACGGGAAATTTGTATTTAATTATTTTGAGCCCCATTTGAGGTAAATTGTGCTCCAATTTAACCTGTTGTGATCATACATGTCAATATTCCCATATACTAGTAGGGTTTTAACCAAGAATGAATTCTGGGCTTTATTTGTGACTTCTGGCAACATTTTGTGTTTTTGGTGTTTTCCCATTTCATTTTCTATGAAATTTCTCTAGATCAATTCCTTTTCCAGTTTGGTCTGATTCTTTGCTGGAGTATCTGGAGATCACCTATGCACATTGTGCGAAGGAATTTACCACCTAGGGGGTCTGGTTATCTCGAAACGACAAAGTCACGCACCAAAAACTTCTTCAGGCGGCCGCATTTTTGGTAAAAGAGGGTTTTAAGTGGATCATGAGATTTTGGAAGCAAAGTAGGCAAGTGGGAATTTTGTACCTACCTAGCAGGTACTTTTTCCCATGGAAACAATGCCACTTAAGTCATAATGGGAAAATTAGAGGCAACGAGGCAGGCGAGAATTTCTTACCTGCCTTGCAGGTAAAAATTCCCATTGTGAAATAAAATAAAAATCACTTAATGCATTCTTTGGGATTTTATTACTCGCTGGGGTAAATAATCCCATTATGAAAGTCAAACAACTTAAGTGGATCATGGGATTTTTGGAGTTGCAGTGTAGGGTGAATAATCCCATTGTTAATTGGCTTTTAAAAATAGAAATTGACTATGCCAAAAAGTGTGACCCCTTTGGGAAGGAAGGGCAACTTTAAATGCATTAAATTAATTTATTTCTTCTCTAAAATTGGCGCCCAGGTTTGTGGAAAAGTCAACAAAGGGAAAGTGGATAAAGGGAATTGGAATTAGAAGTTCTAAAATTAAATAAATATTATTTATTTAATGCAGCCCCTTCATGTCAAAAAGTGCGCCCCTTTTGGGAGAGGAATAATACTTTTTAAAGTATTAATTGATTTAATTAATTCCTATTAATTAATTCAATAGCAAAGAAGTGCAGCCCAGATAAAAAGTGCGCTCCGATTTGAAGAGGAATTTTCTCAAAAGAAGGTGTAATTACTACTGAAAGCTTCTAAATTTGGTGCCTAGGTTTGAAGGAGCTTGCTTTGTGTCCGAATAACTATCTACATAGTGGTAATACAGTGCTCGGGTGAAGTTGGTAAAATTCATGCTTGCTTTGCATGCAAATAAAACATCAAATTTTGGGGCAGGCTTGACATATGCATATTTTTATGATTAAAATCCTTTGTTCATGTTCCAGTTTGCCATCTTTGTATCGAATTAATTGTAGGAATTCATTACAGGTGCTTTTATGAGAGAAAGGGAGCTTAAATCAATGTCCGATACATTGAATATATCCTCCGAATCTGAAGAATTATCTAGATCTACACCGGTTGTGAAGAATTTTAGCCGAATAAAGAGGAAAAAAATTGTTCAAACAAAGATAGATACTGCCATGGAAAAACGGGATGAAAAAGAAAGCACAACAAAGTCATGCATCACTTATAAATTTTTAGATAGTGGAGACACAGATCTAGGTCCTGGAATCTCTTTCCGAATTGATTGACAGATCCAGAGCAGGAAAGACTTCCCTCATGCATGTAGTCAAAAGCAGTGGAATCATTCAAGCTGCAACATTTCCATTCACATCCCAGTTGCCAGAGTTCATCATGGAGTGTGCTAGGTCTTACCATCCATTATCCAGATCAGTCCGAGATGCTGCAGGGAAAACAATAATCCGATTGGATGCTCAGTTCATCAATTATTGTTTGAAGATTCGACATGAAAGGTGGTGACTACTATTAGCATACAGGATGCCGACAACAGATGGGAAAAGCATAAAGTTGACTACATAGGCATAATGAACAATAGATACATGAAGAAGCCCAAATATCCTAGCAAGTTCTTGAGAACTCTTCCATAGTCCAATCTGGTACAAGAGGTAGATGATATTGCCAAATTATTATGTAGGGTAACGACGAAGCTTAACGCTCACAAATTCCACGCATGGATGTATGCTCTCATCAAGACCATTGAAATCAAAAAAGAAAATTCAATAATCAATTGGTCAAAAATCATTAGTGACAACATTGGTGAGTAGCTCCGGAGCATGAGGCATACTTACAGCTTCAAAATGACTTCCTATTTGGTATATGCAGCAGCCTCACAAGGCATCTTCTCCAAGCTGGATAGATGTGGTGTTCTTTCCAAGGACCCTATTTTCGAGTGCTACCCATAGCTTACTTTACCTACGTGTAATAAGGATATCAAAGTGGTCAATGATGGATTCTTCTATGAATTCATTTACAGGATGGACGGTGATCTAAAGGCCAACAGGGTGAGCAAGGAAGCATGGGAAGTTGTGTCCAGGATTGACAGTATCTTCATTCAGTTTGTGGATTTCACATACTTCAGGGTTACCAGATTTTTTGGAGAACTAGTTAAGTTGCCTAGATATCCGAATGATAGATTGGTCACCATGGAGCTGAGTAGACAACTTGTGGAGATGCATGACCTACAGTTGAAATGGCACAAGTCTACAGGATTCTTCCCGATCACTGTGGGCCATTATAGCTGCCAGAGCATTCATAAGGCCCAAGGAATTGAAGCAGAGATGTTCTCTGAGTATGAGCAAGAGTTCTTCCTAGCACGACTGAAATTTGATCCATTTGGAGTGGCAAGGAAGATAATCTCCCAAGAGTACACGCACATGCCTTCATTGGAAGATTTCTGGATGAAGTGCAGAAGTGAGTACGAGGTTAGAAAGAAAGATTTCAGCAGGTTATCAGCACGACAAGTGTTTGACTTTGGATTAGCACGGATACCTATGGATCTTAAAGATGATGGGCCTGTGTTACTTGACACATACCATCAGATGGGAGGAGATAGAGTTGTACTTAAGAGAATGTAGGGGGCTGCCATACGATTGAGGAAAGGTCTGCCGCTATTTTGGTCAATACTTCAAACTCAAGTTCGTTGATGAAAGGATACTACCTTGATGAAGCATTGATGAATCAAATCACGGAAACTTCGGCACAAGAGATTCCCTCAAGAGGAAGCACGGAGGAGAAAGCAGCAGAAGGCCTGAGAAGATTAAAGTGCACAAAAGGTCTCATTCGAAGGAGAAGATCACTTCTACGGCCATGATGTTAGTTCCAGCTTCTCCAGCACCAAGCACTTCACCGACTATTGCACCTCAGCAAGATACTGCCATTCCTCCATTGAATCTAGCAACATTCATCTTCTCTCCTTAGCCACTCCATTTAGCGCCTCTTCCGAAGAAACGTTGAAGCTGCAGATGGCTGAATTTGAAAGAGCTTTATCTTTGGATGACTCAGAGGATGACAACCACAACACTGTAGCAGTTTCAGATGGGGAGGAATTAGAGCGCAAGATAGTGGTACACTCAGTAACTTCTCATTCTCTAAGAAGTAATTTCTCAGAATGGTTGACTTCACAGTTAGTTCTAGAGGCTAGAGAAGAAATCAACTTGGAGGAACATGACTTGCAGCTGCTCTTGAATCTAAGCGGAAAGACAAAACCTAAAGTTGCTAAGGTAACTTCAAGGTTGATCATTGAGGAGTCGGGAAGAAGTTCACTGAGATGTCAGTTCCGGTAAAAGGAAGAAGGAGGATGAGCTCACGGTAGAAGACATAATAGTAACCAGAGTACCCATAGGTCAAGCCACCACAGAAGGATTGAAGCAAGACACGCAGACATTGATAGATGCTCTATTCCTTAGGCTTGACAAAGAAAAGGTGGAGAAAGTTGAACTTCAGAAGTAGGTATCTCAGTTGTGCGAGATCATTGCCAAGGTTGCTAAATCTTCCACTCAGCCCATTTCAGCACAGAAGCAGGTGAGTGATCATCTGATGTAGGAAATGGAAGATGTAAGCAACCAGGTTAAAGCTATCGATGAATGGAAAATTTTGATCATTCGTCAAGATTCTGTACAACTCAAAGAGGTGCCAGCCCACCTAAAGGTTATGAAAGATGCATCAGATCAGCTGAAGCAACTGGTAACAAGCACGATAGATATGAATACAATTGTTGAGAGTAACTTGAGTACTTTGGCTGAAATAAATAAGCTGTCGAGAGAGGTGTTGATTGCGAAACAGATTGTGCCAATGAGATCAGTTGAGAAGGGAAAGTAGCTTGAGTTTGCAATATCTTTCCATTTGGAGATCTGTAGGATTATGCTAAAAAGGATGCATGCACTTGAGAGTATGGCATCATCTTTACCGGAAAATGTCATCGATTTCAATAATGAGGAAGTGGTTGGGAACATTACTTCATATACACAGATCATTCCTAGAAAAGTGCCTAACTCCCTACAAGGATCTCTTCTGATGGTGTAAGGGTGAATTGATGGAGCTGTAAAGCCTTTCACGATGAATTCCATCAGCAAACTGGTGGCATTGCAGTCAGATATTGAGAAGTTTGGGCCTAGCTTGGAGGAGGTGGAAACATGTATCAAGGTGTTGAATGAAGGATTGTTACAGTTCAGGATAGAAAAGGAAGTTGTGGCTAAGACAGATGGGAAGATGTTGAATTACATGTTTGACAAGTATATTCAGTATCAGAACAAAAAGAAGATATAGATGTTACAGTTGGCGTGTCTTTCTCCTTCTACTTTTTCTTCTTCTATTTTCCATGTTCCTGGATGAAATTGTAAAACTTTAAAGTTATTGGTTTTAAAACTATTACTTTAAGTTATGTGGAACAATTCTATTAGTTAAGTGACAATTGTGTCACTTGAAGAGGAATTAGAGGAGGATGATTGTCAGATGTTATCTTTACCTTTTGTTTATGTTTCAGTTCAGTTGAGTTTCCCATTTGTACTTTCCCTTCTACATTCTATAAGTAGGAGAAGAACCTTCAGGTTAAGGATTAGAATTTGTAAGCATCATTCTTGTGTTCTAGAATTTTCACGAAACCCCGATAGCTATTTGAAGCAAAGGAATACAAAGGAGCAGATTTTCGGATAACTTTGTGTCATGGTGAATTTTGTCTTAGATCCACTTATAAACTTTATGTTATTTTAGATCTAGATCTGAAGCTACCTTTGCTTATAATTTTGTGTGTTGATATCTTTTGGTTTCTTCTATGTGCATGCAATCAACTTTGTTATCTATTGATTGGGTTGCACATCTTCCCTATTTCTTCCTTGTGTTTTATTATTCCCTTCTTCTTTAGAATTTCCTTTCTTTAAACAATCTGTTTACTTGCTGCAAAACTATACAGCTATGGTTCATGAGCTGCATGGTTAAAGTAAAACTCCCATACTGAGATACTAGCATATTTTAATTGACAAATCTAACATGGGAGCCTCACCCGAGTAAATGAGGGAGATTTATCTCATGACTACCTAGGTTTTTAGCTATGCAAAAATCTAGCCAACAAATATAATGCAAGTAAATAATTTCTACATGAAAATATAGCGTTTTCATTTCGGATAACATATGTTAAATCACTTTTAATCATGTTGTATAAATATGTACACCAATCATATTGTTGGCCACTAAGAGAACAAAGGATGTAGATGACAACCCATTATGGAATATCTATTCGTATTCCCTCGTAGGACTATTCTCTCTTGGAAATTTTCAATCACAAATTACAAAAATGTATGTGTTATAGCTTTAAAATATATTCCCTCTTTGATCAATTTTTGTTAGTTATACAAAAGAAAATAAATATTATTGGCATTAAAAAACACAAAAATACCTTGAAATATTAATAAATAAAAATATTGCCTTTGATATATAAGTTGTAGTGGGATTTGTAAATAATTTATGTCTTGATATGAGAGAAAATATTTTGTTGTGACATGGTTCAAATTCATATGTGGCATCCATGTTAAGTGGTGGATGTCATTTGACATTATTCCAAATGAAAATTTTCATGATAGGAGCATGATGGTGATATTTGACTCTAAACTAATGTAATTAGCTAACAAAAGACTCAAGAAACTAGTATCGATGTCATATTGAGGCATGTAAACAAGTGCTCGAAAACTACATTTTTCCATGTAGTCACTTTGAATGTTTCCTTGATTTTCATAAGGTTGACATTTTTGGGAACATAAATTTTTTGAATTTTATTTTTGATTTTGATAATGTATATGTGGAATCCCATTTTTGTTGGAAAGGAAAATCTACAAGGATATGTTTTCATGTCTCCTAGTGCAGGAGGTACAAGTGCTCGATAAAGAAACATTGTAAAAGTGATAACTAGAGGGATATGCATATATTTACAGGCCAACATGGACATATGACCTCATGTGAGTGTCAATTACATCTATAATATTATATATGAACTAGGATCCAACCATTCACTTACACTTATAGGCATCCAACCATCCATGCAACCAATTAGGTGTAAATACAACTAGAAAACGAGAAAAGTAACCAACCAAATGGTTGTAAACATAGTTAGACATCTAAAAACACAAAGATGACTATGATTACATCCAGGACATCTGTAATCATAGATTAAAAATTATAGATTCATATGGTTGTATGTATAGATAATCATACAATCAGTCATACA
Organism: Taxus wallichiana var. yunnanensis; assembly: GCA_018340775.1. Lineage (NCBI taxonomy): Eukaryota > Viridiplantae > Streptophyta > Pinopsida > Cupressales > Taxaceae > Taxus > Taxus wallichiana. The sequence goes on from CM031237.1 coordinate 851,956,681, forward strand.
CATTTATAACCATACAAATGGGCATTTTCATTTAGCACCCATATATCAAAGCTATATAAATAAACCACCACATTTTCCTACCATTTCATGATTTAAAAATTGATTCACTGAATGAATATACAACTTTTACACTTATTCAACATGAATTAGAAACCAATTTTCACAAATTTTCCAAAATAATCCAATGGGGTTTTGGTAAGGGCTCTTAAAATTTTCCTGAAATCAACAAACACGATAGAGAATGAATTTCATTTGTGTGCATGGAAGAATAAACCATGGATGGTGGTAGGATTCTTCATGTTCTCGACATCCAATATGAATTTCCAATTGTGTTCCCATTGTAATGTACTTGAATACCCTCTAGGAAAACATAGTCACAATGGGAGTAGTCCTTGCATGGACCACCATGGTCAATCTCAAGAATCCCATTGTGTTTATGGAATCATTTGAGTACCCTTGATGTAATAATTTATTTTTCCTCTCATTGGTATGTTGATTGTGGTGAGGATATTAACATTGGTAATATGCTCATCTACATCATAGATATTTTCATTTGTAACAATCATGCCCATACCCTTATGTTGGTCACTATGATCCCTTTTAGTAGGGCATCACATTCCCTTTATTATTGGAAAATAAAAATTAATCACAAACTATGTTTTTTCCCTTCATCGGATTGGGATCGAGGCTACCTCTAAGGAAAAACATTAAACGATTACAGTGGATGCATAAACCAAAGGTAGAGACATTTACAATTATATATATTTTTACTCATAGGTAAAGGTTCCTCTATATATTTCTTGGTTTCCCATGACTATAGATGTAGAGAAATTTCTAAGGCCCTCCAACTATCTTGTAAGATGATATATTTGCTTCATATTGTTCCCCTCATAATGATGCCATTAGGATCTAAGGATTAAATTTGATTTCTATTAAAACATTTTTCATGATTTCAGCTATAAAATACCTGCACATATTTGAAGTAATTGTCTCATATAACCATTATGTGTGTGTGTGTGTGTGTGTGTGTGTGTGTGTGTGTGTGTGTGTGTGTGTGTGTGTGTGTGTGTGTGTGTGTGTGTGTGTGTGTGTGTGTGTGTGTGTGTGTGTGTGTGTGTGTGTGTGTGTGAAATATTTTAATATCGATAATCATATAGTAATATAGTAAAAATAGTCAAATAAGCATATATTAGTCTTTTATTTATTCTCAATATCATATGAATAACATTGTTTCACATTTATGAAAAATAATATTGAAAAATTATAGGGACTTAAATGTTTTTGACAAGCATAGGTGGTCATCAAATTTAACCCCTATTGGGAGATATATTTTGTTTTACGATTTTGTTAGTACTAGGAAGATTGCAATTATTGTCAAAAATAATGTTTACATAAGTTGTTGGTGCGGTGAATATGTGCACATGTTTATCATTTTAAATCTTTGAGTAACCTTTGAAGATTCAATTTTTAAATATTACTTTGGTATTTTTGCCTTTAATTTTTGATGGGTTGTATGTTAGGAGTTAACATTCCTTGGGTTATGAAATAGATGAAATATATTTTATTAATAATATTTAATGTTCTATTTTTTTACAACCCTTACAATATGTGTCGAATTTATTTTTAATGGTAGATATGTATGTAACTATAGAATCATACACAAAGCATAGTGTTTGTTGAAGGTTAGGCATGCTAGAATAAGAAACTACAATATGCACGTCTAAAATTAAAAATGATTTCATATAGCCCCTCTCGGGACTATGACATCCTCCCGGTTGTGCAAAAATGAGAACTTGGAATAGGGCTTGGCCAACCATCAAAGCATGGAAGAAATAGAAAATTTTGTAAGTATTAATTATAGTAGCCATGATAGATATGTATGAAAACTACGGGCACATAAACATGAAATGGGATATGCTCAACTATTATGCCTAAATGGATATGTAGCAACGTGAAGTGCTATGATTGCAAGATATGTAAAATAAACGATATTTCAATCAACCAATATTATGAAAATACATAGAGGAAGGTGCAATATGAGTTGGCATGGTATGAAAGGTCGATATTGAATGAATAGTGCCTTATGCCCAGTATGCTCCCTTGATTCCATTCATTCTATATATAAGTGCACCCCAACATTTCTCCACCAAATGGACATTTTAAAGTATCCTCCACTCATAGATAACTCATCCTACTTTCCATGTCTCACTTCCACATTTTTTCCCACTTCCCAATGTTCATTTCTATCCCTATAACATATCCATCACATTGCATGGGTATTATTGTTAGTATTACTATAAACCAATGAAGTCAACAATTTCATCATAGATTTTATATTTTCACACACTATAAAATATACTTTTTGTTTGAATAAATGGTGTTAATATTTTTGTTCTAGATGATAAACCAAGAGTTGTGATACACAATGTTGAAGGAAAATATTGAATAGAGTTTATCCAAAAAAATGCTTAAATTTTTTCATTTTTGCATGCTTTTGTTGAATAAATGAGAATGAGTTGGTTGAGAGTGGCGGGTTCTTTCCAACCCACCCACATTCAAATTTACCACTGGATATAATGATCAAATGTTTGATTAGCTCAAAAATAGTTTAATTATAGATAATGGTGTTTGTCTAATCACAGGGCCATCAAAAATCCGCATTTATCTCATTAGAACTTTTTTGTTTTCTTTGTTGAGTAGAAACTATTTACTAGTGATTGCCGTTAATGTGCAAGGATACACCGAGAGTGACGAACTTGAATTTTTATTATTTTTTTGCAATTATAATAAATTGATGTAAAATAATAAGACTCGAAAGTAGCTAATTTTATATGTCAATACACCCAAAAGCGTAAACATAAAACCTCAAAACTAAAGACCAAAAATGAAAACCTAAAGTTCCTAAAAACACCAACACAAAAACCTATAAACAGAAAAGTGCATTTATATAAAATTGTGCGTATCTTATTAGAACCTTGAAGAAGTATATGTGAGATTTTTCAAAACAAAAATCTAGTTTGATATAATACATGGATATCATATTCAAACATGAAAAGCATTTATTAATGTCATAAATAAAAGTTATCTTTAGTTATAACATAACAATCCCTAAATTAAGAACCCAAAAATATAAAAAGTAGATCGATATAAAACATGACTATCCTATTCAAACCCTACAACCTAGAAATTACAAAAACTCAAAAATGTGAAAATTAAAAATTTGATGACCTCTATAACCCAAAAAAATCAAAACCGAATCCTAAAATAAATTAATATGAAAACCTCAAAAATTGAAACGTGAAAGCTATAATCTAAAAAACAAAAACATGAAACTTGAGAATATAGAGTATAGAAACCCAAAAAAATATGAACCCTAAACTAAAAGGTTCAAACCTAAAAGCGATGAACCTACCTCCCATTGATAAATTCTCGAAACTAATAATTGAAATCCATAGACCTCAAAACACGAAAAACCATAAAACCTCCATAACTAAAAACTTGAAAGCATAAACCCAAAAACATGAAATTACATAAAGTTGATTGATATAAAGCACCCTAAAACTAGAAAATATAAAACCAAATACATAAAAATGACATGACACACAACCAATTTTTAGAGTCTCATACATTATTTACACTTACATATCCTAAGTAATGATACAATCATTCTAACCCTAACCTTAGTTTACTTTATTTAGCTTTCAATATTTGTATTTAAGTATATATTATCAGTATATGGTTTAGAATTTGTATATTTATTATGTCTAATGTATTTATATTCTCATTCATATAATGTACATTTAATAGTTAGCATTAATTATATTAACCCTAATTTTGACATTAAATTTTGGTGAACCAACATATTTTACAATAAATGTCAACCTAGCAGATTCATTCTTCACCCTTAAGGTTTTAGATTTGATCTCTTCTAAGACTTGGCCTTCATATTTAAATCTTGATTTTCCTATATTTCATAACTTAAATCCAAGAAAAATTTAATGGCGAACATTCTTACTTAGGTGAATAGTAGGAATTTTGGATTAGATTCATTTGGTTATTTGGTGAGTATGTCACTATCCAAATTTCACCTTAAAAACACAAACAATAATTTTTCCCATGCGAATAGCCAACAAATCTCTAACACCAACGTGTTTTTATTTTATTACCACGTAATCGATTAGCTAGGATTTCATAACATTCTTGGATTGCCAAGAATTATATGGACCATTTGGTCGTAATCATCGACATTTTAGAGAGAAATTTTGAAACTTGATTAAATTTTCCACTTATATATACATAGATCTATTTAGTATTTACTCTAAAGAAAATGATTTTTTTATATCTTTTCTGATTTTCAAATTTGTGATTTGGGAATTATTCCAAGTAGTAGAAAAGGATTCAACATATTGGCTACAAAAAAAAAAAAATCAAGGTCTTGTAGGATGCAACACAATTTACATCTTATAAGTACATGTAAGTCTATTTAGAATTGATCCAATTTAAAAGCTATTTTCTATCATGTAACATCACTTTATCTGATTTTGTAAGTTAGGTTATTAGCAATGCTATAATCTATGAAATTATGTCACTTTTTATTTTACGATGCCACTAATATATGTGCATTGTTTCTAGTGTCATTTTTATTTCCATGTCGTGTGATATTGCAATGTGTTAGGTGATTTTCATCTCATCAAAAACAAATCATAAATAGTCCTTACAGGAAAATGACAACTAAAAAGGGAACCTCAGGAAAAAAATTCGGTCTGCAACACTTTTCTCGGTTACGCATATAAAAAATCACATATTATTTTAAGAAACCATCTATGGAATATCATCCTTCTATAACATTATTAAGGGATAATTATTACATTCAAAATGAAAATTAGAATGATTTCATTGATGATATGATGACTAATGTTGTTAATGATGAAGAAAATGAAATGCCTTCCCTTGAAGACATCCCCTTGAATGAAGTTGAAAGCGTGTCATTGGATGATTTAAATTTCCACCACAGTGCTTTAGAAATTGTCACTTTCTTGATTGAATGTTGGAAGTGAGAATTTTAGAAGTCAACAGAAATTAAATTCCACCATGCCAAATACTCAGGGGACACCTATTTCTAGAAGAAAGAGAAAGGTAAGAAAATGGGACTTGGGAAGGAGTTTTAGGTTAGAGTGGGTTTCTAAGTTTCCATTTATTGAACCTATTGAAAATGAAAATAAATTTGAACCTCCCAAAGAATGAAAATGTACAATCTGTAGCTAGAAATTGGGTAGGGACAAGACAATGTAACTTAAATTGGATACTATTGAGAAGCATGTAGGAAAGATATATGAAAAGAAAACTATAGATGGAGTTGTGAAGAATGTTTCCGGATATAAAATTGAGGATGATTATTTATATATTTGATATGATTTTTTTTTGAAGAGAGCAAAATAATGAAGGAATAGTTTTAGAGAATGGAGGGACAATTACATCTCAATTTAACAAGGTCATTCAAAATAGTCTTTTAGGTAAAACAATTCAGCTAACTACTATTTTTCACATTCTCAATGATGTCATCCTATAAGCTGATTTTCCGAACATAAGAAGATGTTATATTTTCTTAGTGTTCCACACTTTCATAGTTCTTACTAGTCTAAAATCAGTGGTAAAGATTGTGTGAAATACGTAGTCATGTATGAGAAAGAAGAATTGAAAGAGAAATTTAATTTTGCATGATACATGTATTTATTTATTGATGAGGTTACAATAGTATATAATACTTAATGGTTTTGTATGAATATTTATACTATTGAGAGTCATGTTAGACAACATCCCTTAATTCTTATTCAAAAGACGATAGAGAAATCCAATGTTGAAAACCTTTGTGAACTAGTAATAATAAGTTTGAAGGAGATCGATGGCATAAATGATTCTACAATTGTAGTAAAGTTGGGTCAGATTGGGAATATGTAATGCAATGTCATCATGATTTCTAGTGTATAAGAATCCAAACATCTTGTTTCTTACATATGATTCCCATTCATTGTGTGGCTCATATAATGAATCTAGAATTTAAAATAGTCAAAAAGTAAAACCTATAGAAAAATTTGAAGAACTTGTTCGAGAGGTGCATGCTTATTTCTATTGTAGGCCTAAAAGATTAATAGAAATCCAAAGCTTTGTATAATGACTATAAAATAGGCATAAACTATTAAAATATGTTGATACTAGGTGGATCTCATTGTATCAACTAGTTTGTAGGGTATACGATGAGTATCAATCCTTATTGGGAGTATTGTGGCGAATCACATGGAAGTGGATAAGGCTCATGATTTGATACATCGTTTAACCGATATAGATACATTTTAGATTTTTTGTGGTATCCTTCCCATGTTGAATGAAATGAATCATTTGATTAAACAAGCCTAGGAAAGAAATATATGGGTAAGTGCATGGAAATGGGGGGCCAAAAGGGGGTAAAAAAGGGACACCTTTTTCCTGAAATCAGAAAAACTTAAAATTCATCAAATAATTCGGCATGCCTATGCTCAAAATTTGACAAAGTGATAAGAATAAGTACCGTAGAGCTCATAATCTAGTTTCTAAACTACTTTTTTTAAAAATGGTTGAGATTAAGAGGGTCAAATGTGGTGTGCACACAAAGTATGTATATTTTTGTGTCAAAAAGATAAGAACCTATTGTGTGCCCCCCACCCTCCCTTTTTTGAGTTTTATAAAAAAACTTCAAATCCCTTTAGTAGAAAGTTAGCTAAGACCATGTACGATGTCCCACTAATTATTCATAATTCATGGATAAATATATAATTTCTTATTAATTTTCAAAGTTCACATATCCCAAAAATAAAATATTTGTGTTCACCCCCATAACTTTGAGAAAAAAGTAATTTTTAGTTTTTAGCATGTAGAATGGATTTTAGAAAAACCACTTTTAAAAAATTAGATGAAAAAATCGTAAATTATGCACCAAAATGTGTGCATAGGTTTTTGCAAGAAAACAAGGAACTAGTAAAAGAAATTATAGATGAAAGCCTTAAACTAAATGGATTTTATAAAGAATTATATGGTCATCAAGGTAAAACCAAGCTTAACATTGTAGTATAATTTATTTTGAATATTATGTTTTAATGCATGAGATATATTGGGGTGCACACGTGAAATTTTGATGTTTTTGCTATACAAGGTTTTAATCGTGCATAACTACCCAAACCTTTGGTTTGGAAATCCAAGGAAAATCCAAGCATATGGATTGGGAATTTCAAACCCAAAAATATGATACGTGAGCATGCTATAACTCACTCGTACTTATAGCGTGTTTGCGTTCTGTTTGTTATGTGGTGTATGTGCTTATGGGAGCGATATTTTTACTAAAATAAATGGTTGAAGTATAAGGTTTTCTTTAATTATTAATTTATTTTAGTAAATATAAGATGTTAGGTTCACTCTGTACCTTATGGAGCTAGTCTCACAACTCCATCTATCACGGTTTAGAAGATAGCTTTTCAAATTCTAATCTGGTCATTACATAGGCATTTTTCAAGATTTCAACATTCAACATTCAACCTTCAAGATTTTAGGGTTTAAATTATATAATCAGTATTTGTTTTGTGAAATATTATAGTAATTGTTTAGGTTTTGGGGCATTTTGGATTGGTTATTGAAATTTTGTAAGAATTTTAAATATGTCAAAATTAGAATTAACAAATCTCACAACTCTCAAAGATAACGACAACTAATCAAATATATGGACTCATGAATTTTCTCATGAACATGGAGTTGAATCCCTAATGTTGTCTTAGAATATGGTAAAATAATACTATCAATGATTACATACTTTTCATGCTCATGGAATGTATCTTTCACTTCTGGTCAATGCTACATCCTTCCTCTAGCCATCCTGCTTCAAAGATACCACTCTCAACATGGATCAAAAGAAATTATTAACAATGTTTTTAAAAGTTTTTTTCAATGTGCAAGGATGATTGGATACAATGATTGATGAGTTTAGTGTGACTTGATGGAAGATAACTTCCTCTGGAGGCCTAAAAAGGCCATTTTGAGCTAATCAAACACCCTCTAGGAGAGTTTAAGAAATATATTAAGTATCTGGAGGTGATGTCTAGAGAATATTGGAAGTGTTGGAGGTAATTTAGGAATATTTAAGAATATTGTATAGGGATTGGGTTTAGTGTTTAGGGCTCAAGGTTTAGGTTTTAGGGTTTAGGGTTTAGGGTTCATGGTAGTAAAAATAAGATTTAGGGTTTAGGGTTTAGGGTTTAGTGCTCAGGGTTTAAGGCTCAAGGTTTAGAGTTAAGGGTTTAGGGTTTATGGGTTTACGATTTAGGGTTTAGGGTTTAGGGTTGAGGGTTTATGGTTTAGGGCTCAAGGTTTATGGTTTAGGGTTCATGGTTTAGGGTTTAGGGCTTAGGGTTTATGGTTTAGGGCACAAGATTTAGGGTTTAGGGCTTACGACTCAAGGTTTAGGAGTTAGGGTTTAGGGCTCATGGTTTAAGGCTTAGGGTTTAGGGCTCATGGTTTATGGTTGATGGCTTAAGGTTTAATTTTTAAGGTTTAGGGTTTAGGGTTTAGGTTTTAGGGTTTAGGGGTTATGGCTTAAGGTTTAGGGTTTAGGGTTTAAGGGTTAGGGTTTAAGGTTGAAAGTGGTAAAAATAGGGTTTAGGATTAAGGGTCTAGGTTTTGTGGTTTAGGGTTTAGAGATTACGACTAAGGGCTTAGGTGTAGGATCGACAATACCTCTCTAGGTTGATGTCAAAACCATTTGCAAAAATTCAAATTTTAGCGATTTTGAAAAATTCATCTCTCTTAAACTACCTTATGGGTTTTGTTTTAAAAAAATGGATATCTTGTGTATGAAGTATAAGATTAAAAACCCATTAAATTTTAGGAAAACCAAGACTATAGATTTAAGGATACAACTTGTTCTTGAGAAGGGTTTAGCTAGATTCTCAATACTAACTATGTCTCTAGTGAGCTTCCATGTTTCCTATAAACCATTCCCTTTCTTTAATAACATGATTTTTCTCAATATACCTCCAATCATAGATTCAAATTATCTCTGTTTATTTCTAATCATAGACTCCAATAAGTAAGAAAACACTCTTCTACCGACATTATTCATTTCATCAAACAATTAGTATGCATCCTTTCCATTTAAAACTAAGATGTGGAAATCTTCTCCAACACTATGGAAATCAATTCAAAATTGGTCTTCACCTTGGTCTTTGTGTTTTCATATATACATTCCTTAACATTCTATAGAGTAGTCATCATCATATAACCAACTATCCACAGAAATTTCAGTCTATTTAAAAATAAATATGAATATTTTAAACTCCTTCACACATGAGTAAGAACTGAAAACAGCCTCAAAACAACTCCCTGACACCTTGAATCCATCAAAAATATTATTGAATCCTATTTTAACATGGAATTGCATTTTCTTATAAGGTTATCAATCCCCACACGTTAAAGAAATGAAGCAAGGAAAAAAATCCATTTTTTCTGCCCATTTAAAGCCACACGGCTTAGCAGATTTTGGTTGTTTGGTTCTCTTTCTAGACACAAGCTCAAACTCTAAAAATTTGAAAACATGTTCCTTTTAAGATGATAAAATACTGGTGAAATTTTTAGGTAAATTCATTGGAGGAAATAAAAGTTATCTTTGTCCTAGTCTACCAAGGCATATACTCCAAAATGCTTGATAAAATTAATTTCCAACACACTTGTATAAGATATGCCCATTAAAAATTATTTTAAATTTGGTGAAAATATCACTCGAGATGTGACTATCAAAATCCCAAGTCACTACGGGAATCATGAACATGCAAAAACAAAATAATAAATATGCAAACTTTAATAATATCTAAAAAAAAACCAACAATCATCCACATGAGTTTTTATCCTCAATCCTTCTCCAACGGATTACATCCCAAATTGATCCCCTCCATGCATGAATTCATTTTTAAAAATGCCAATATAACTCCCTTTTAACTCTATAAAAAAACTTCCTAAAAAACATGCAACAGAGTCTTAACTTGGACTCTTTTGAACACAATAACTCCTAAAGATGACTATGTGGTTTCTAACCACCCTACACTTTCTCACCACTCATTCAAATCTTATAGATTTTTTCAAATGCTTTATTTATCATAAAAAAATAAGTTCACTCTTTTACATTATAGACACCTACCAGACCCAATTTAATTATTAGCTTATTATTTCTCCCCCTTTTTTTACACTTTTACATAGGTAAATGAATTTAAAATTATAAAAAGTACGTATAAAAAATAATAATTTTATGAATGATCCTAATGCTCCTACATCACAGTGCACCTCCCCTCTCGAGGATCATATTCATATTCGATGTATCACCGTCGAGTAGGGAAACCACCCTATCAAATCGGTTATTCAGTATGACGTGGAAGATGAACAAAGAAAATGAAAGTTGGAGAATTACATTTCATTGGTAATTAGTACTAAGTATCAACAAGACTAATATGGCTTAACTACTCGATTAGGAGGGCATGAAAATATTAGGATAATATTTCCTAGTCTCGTTCCTAGAACCATCATTGAGTCGATCATGCAAAATAAGCATAACAACAGGGGAATGAAAACAAAACACAAAGGGTTATCAATTGCCTAGGAAATATTTATTTTTAGTTCGAATGGGATTCGGTTGGCCTACGACTTAGTGACCTTCCATTAATTGATAATTCCTTCTATGATAAACCTATGGATGCTTTTAAAAGCACCTTAAAAATATAGGGGTAGTTATAAAGCCTAGTGAAGGGTGTGATGTGATTTCGGAAAAAAATTAAATGCATACATATTTAGAGGTCATAACATGAATTTACAAACATTTCTATTGTTATAAATGGAATCCAAGTAACGATGTCTCCTTGTATCAAGGATCGAGGGACTACCGGGGTTTGTGGTAAGATTGGACATTCAAGAATTATCGAGTGTCCGAATCAGAATGTCATTGTATGTGGAGAAACATTCTCAAACATTGGAGTAATGCATCCTAGAAAATTAAATTGAACCTAAAAATCCTTTCAAATTTCAGGTCTAGGTCCTAGTTCAGGTCTTGTTCTTGGTCCTATTTTTGTTTATGGTTTTGGTTCTAGTCATGGTCATCAAATATTTAGTCTTTAACCCTGATCCCTAAACCCTAGACCCTAAACCATAAACCTAAACCATAAACCCTAAATCCTAAGCCCTAATCCTAAACACTAAACCTTGAACCCCTGTGTCTTAATACTAAACCCTAAACCATATATTGAGAATAACAAGTCTAGTGGTAGGCCTGCTAACTCCCATTTAGAACTAAAAATGAAATATTTACTAGGTGATTGATTTAGGGTTTAAGGCTAAGGGTTTAGGGTTTAAGGTTTAGGGATCAGGGTTTAAGGTTTAGGGTTTAGGTTTTAGGGTTTAGGCCTTTGGGCTTTGGGTTTATGCTATAGGGTTTAAGGCTCAAGGTCTAAGGTTTAGGGTTTACGGTTTAGGGTTTAGGGTTTAGGGATTAGGGTTTAAGGATTAAGGGTAAGGGTTTAGGGTGTAGGGAACATGATTTAGGGTCCGGGGTTTAGGGTTTAGGTTTTAAGGTTCATGGTTTAAGGTTTAGGGTTTAGGGCTCACAGTTTAGGCTTATAAACTCACTCACTATAATTTTCTTTGTCTTACACTTTCTTATTAGTATTGATAGAGAGTATTCAACTAAAAATGGTTCATCTACTTTGTAGGTAGAACATTCAAAGAGAGTCATCACAATTTGATGCCTTTCATATGCTGATATTTTGAAGGAGGGAAATTCTAGATATCCAAGAACAATTCGGTAAAAAATAAATGCTACCCAATACACCAATCTCATTTTTTTCTATAGCTTGTGAAATATTTGGAGCTCCAAGAGTTTTATAAATAGAGAATAACAAGTTTAGTTCTAATTGCAGGTCTGACGGATTAGGATACCAAGAAAATTTGATCATTTTTTACACTCTTTTGAATAATTCTTTCAGTTGTAAGTTGTCGGGAATGAAGGTTTCATTCAAAGAAAAATCTTGATTAGTTGAGTACTTGTGTAGGATGGTAATTTGAGAGGATTTTGAGAAATTGGAAGTTTCTTGAGTGTATGCGTAATCCTTATTGAGTTAGTGAGACAAACTAGACACCTTTAAGGAAGAGGAGGTTCTTGTGAATATGAACATGTATCAAAGTGAATCATGAATGTGAATATGAGCATGTGGTTATTTTTTCCAGCTTTCAATGGGTCATCTTGGCTTGCATAATACCATACATGGAAATATGAGAGATGTGAAATTTGTTTCAGAGTGTGAATAAATTGGCATTCAAGAGCACAAGTATATGCGGGGAGAAACAGTTCGATAGATATGTGTAATATGCATTGTAAGACACAAGGTAGATTCCATATCCATTTAGTTACTTGTCCCACCTCTCATAAACAAGGTGATTCAATTGAGAGAGTGGCTTTCACAATGATTCAATACAATTGGAGTTTAAGAAGATGGATCTCACCCTCAAAAATTCCTTCAAATCTCATTCAAGGATCAATCCTTCCATGTAAAGGAGGAAACCTATTTCCATGAGGAGTAATCAAGCAAATATGCGTTTAAATACTAAAATCATATTTCCACTTATGTGATATCTTGCTCAGGGAAGTGAATTGTGAAGTTAAAAATGATGTCATCATGTTCAAAGGTGAAATGGGAAGCTCATAGAGTAATTTGAGGATCATCATATCTTGACTCTGCTACCATGTTCAAACCTCTTTAAGAAACAAGCCAAGATGAGATAGTCAAGATACTGAGGAATTCATAACCATTATGTGTGAAGGATCAAGGCATCATCTATCTCCATGAGAGGCATATGAGAAAAGAGGTGTATGAGTATCCTTGAAGTTCATTCCATCCGAGGAGAATTCTAGATCCAGGAGGGGTAAGAGGATGATATTCATATAGATCACCATATATGTAAGAATGAGAAATCATCTAAGTTAAACTTGATTTTTCACCCATTTGGTAGTGTATTAAACAATAATTTAAACCTTGTAGTGTGATCACACTTCAAAGGAGGAAAGACATTACAACGACATCATTTAAGTCTAATAGGTGGCCACATGACAAAAATATAATTTATTGATAAATTCTTCAATCTACATGGTGAATACCTATTTCAATAAGTGATAGATAATCAAAAAATGATTTAGCACCATGGAGTTGATTTGTGGTCACTAGGGTTAATTGTGTATGTCTTGAAAATTAAGAGAGTTTAGGGCCTCACTAAGGATTAGGGTTTAGGGTTTAAGGTTAAGGGTTTAAGAGTTTATAGTTTAGGGCTTAGGGTTTAGGGTTAATTTTAATAGTTGATTGGGCTTGTGTATAAAACATGAGAGAAGGATATGGGGGTTGGAAGGGTAAGTTTTATGTTGATTGTGCCATTTTTGCATATTTGATCTTATAGATCTTGTTGGAAAGACTTCTAAAAACAATATACTAATGAGAACGATTGAAATTGGTTGTTATGAGTTGATGAATGCATGTAAATGTGTTGGAGATTTTCATCACCTCATGATTTTTCCTTCACAGACCCCTTGATGACCATTCCCTTGATTATTTGAATTGATAAAAACTTGCATATATGTTTTGATTTACTATGTGTTATAAGGAATTACATGCGCCCATATATTTGAGAAATTGTTGCTACATTTGAGAGTTGAGAAATTGTTGCTACATTTGAGAGTTGTGAGGCTTAAAATATATAGTTTTGACACATTTAACACTCCTACAAATTTCAATAACTAATCCAAAAGGCCCCAAAACCTAAACAATGACTATATTCTTTCACAAAATATATATCAATTGTATAATTTAAACCCCGAAAGCTTGAAGGTAGAATGTTGAAACTTTGAAAAATACCTATGTCTTGACCATATTATAATCTTAACAACTATCTTCTAAACCATGTTAGATGGAGTGTGAGACTATTTCCATAAGGTGTAGAGTAACCCTAACATCCTATATTTACTAAAATAAATTTCAAGTATAAGAAATAATAAAATATAAAACATTTATTTTTGTAAATAGGAGCATGCCATAGGCACATATACCACATAACACATTATAATGTGAGTGTGTTATGGCTCGATTTATTGAACCATAACGTGCTCGTATTATAGCGCATTTGAGCCATAACGCAAGTATGCTATGGATAAAATGGCCAAAAATTGGATTTGTGTCTGTTTTTTGGTGCCCCATGTTTGTGCACTTACCCATATATATTGTTGATTTTTGTAGTTTGAGGAAACATATTTTTTCTAGAAATTGAATATTTTTTTCTCAATGAGACTACTTTTTTAGGTCCAAAGTTTGAGATTTGAATTTTTTTGATAAAGATTAGAAATCCAAGTAGGTTTTTGAGGTTCAATTTTTTTGGAGAAGTATGTTGTGTTGTACATGGATATGAGATACCAATGCACTTCTTTCAAATATTAACAGTAAGATTAAGAAGGTAAATGTCACAGGGATGCTCTTTAATAACATCATATCATCAACAAGGGGAAGGTTAAGAGAAATTATAGATTCCTTACTAGAAGAAACAAGAGAATGTTTTAGTATGGATTCTTGACTTGAAGTAATTAATTTAGTAAATCCCACCTATTGGAATAGTGTCTAAAATGAAATATCTTTGCAAGAAGACTACCACAAAAGATTGAGTACATTGATTTAAAACATTTGTAAGCCTATTTATATCAATAAAAGGGATATACAAAGAATTTTAAACAAGGAAAATTTGATTGATCAATCCCATGAATTTTCCTCTATAATTCTTGAGAAATTCAAATGTTTGGATAATTCCTTAGAGTGTGGAGTAATAAGCTGAGTTATGGAGAAAAAATGGGTTAAGTATTATTTTGTAGGAAACCATGACCAAGTTTTTTTGATTGGATGATCTATGTTAAAAATGATTTTGGTTTTAGTTGAAGATGAGAATTTTTCAGTGCCTTGTCCTTTATATTCAAAATTATGAAACAAACTTGAAAACAGTTTGGAAAATTGTGTGAGAATTTACACATCACACGGTATGAACTGAATACCTTTCCCTATGAGAGGGATTTGACAATATGGAAGTCGATTAAAGAAAGGAGAGAGGATGATAACAATGAAAAATATAGAAGATGACCATTTGGAGACGAGGATGGATCTATTATACCAAATGAATGTCAAAAAGTTAGATAATTTGTCGGAAGAATGATAGAGATGATTTACCATCAATACATTGGAATATTCAATTAATGGATATGCAATATAGATGTTTAGATAATATATGAAAATAATCAATACGTTGCTCGGATAATATTTTTTACTTATTTATACTTGATGATAAGCTTCAAAATCTTGAGTAACCAGTAGATGTGTAAATTTCTTAATCTACATAAATAACAATACTTTGTTTTGCTTTGTAATTGCTTGAATTGGGACTCCAATTGCTCTATAATATTTTGAATATTATGTGTTTGAGTATGAAATAATTTCAACTTATTTTAATCTTGTTAATTCATGTTAAAATGGTAGTATATTATTGCAACATTTATGTTTAATCAACCATTTATACGTTTTGCATTGATTTTGAGCTACTCATGGCTTTTACAACTAACGTGGATTTAAAACACAACGTTTCTTGATTATCCATCTATTTCCATGGATTATGTATATATTTTTACCTCGAAGTCTCGTTAATTCCACGTGGTGAGATTTTATAGCTTTGTGTATTGTCTTTGTAAGAACCATGTGAGAGTGTGAAAGGTGAGTCAATAAGAAGGTTACATGTATATACAGTTCTTATGGGCCCCTTAGTATTAAATGATTTGTTTTTCAAGTATGTTTTAATGTGAAGAAAAAAATCAATAAACAACTCCACACATGTACAATTTTGGTCGTATTAGAATCTAGACAAACTTTATTAATCATTGCACTGATGAACCAATAAGAAAGTGTTTATACTATTGTCGGAATGTTAATTGCTTAGTAGGTCCTGTAATTCATTACAAAGTGTGTACCAATAAGAAAGCTCCAAGTTACTTCGTAATTTGAAATGTTTGTCCTTTGATAACCTTTTCGGTTGTCAACCAATAATAAGAATAATCCATGCTACTTTGCATTTCACACAACCAATATCTACTAAGATTTTGTTAGAAATAGTTATAAAGCGAGCAATAAGATAGCTATGTGTTGTTCAAAAACTATAATTTAATTCCTTAGTAATCCTTTTGAATATGCAATTATGAGAAGAACACAAGAATGAATAGATTATGCATAGGTTCATTTCTTTAGAAAAGTTAGGGTTTATAATATTTATGAGATATTTATCCTATGAATTTATGAATAACAAATGACTAACAACCTCCACGTGGTTTTAGAGCTGTCAAAACTTGTCGGGACCAAAGAGTATCTATTAAAGAGTATAAAACTAAACATAAGGAAACCACATTTCTTCACAAACTATAAAAACTTTTAGAACTCGTAAGTCAAACTGTTAATAAAAATTGATGGGTTAGCTAATAATGTGATGATGGTCTGCAAATTGTCATAAGAAAATGTCCATTTCCTTGGAAAATAAAAAGATTGCAATGTGATACTTAAGACCTCGGTTTTGTTAAAGCATTATTAGTCCAAAACTCATAAGTTAAATAAAACAACATGACAAAGTTGTAACTAGAGCATAGTTGTTTCTTATAAGAAAAAAACAAATTCAATATTTTTCTAAACACATTAAAAGGGTCACCATTATTTCAATTTTAAAGCACATGGAGGTGTTTCCACAACACATCCTAACACTTTTACAACTTAACCAAATACCATATAAGTAATCTTCACCTTCCAATATATCTAAATCACCTAAACCTACAAAATTGAATAACAAATCTACAAATATAAGCATAAGAGACACTAAATAATGAAATTACGATTAATATAGCTCAAAATTCTATTCCTATAAGATTCAACTGAAATTAGAAGTGCAAACTCTACTTAATAACATAAATATATTTGTTGTGTAGGACCAACACATGAATCAACAATTAAAATAATTCAAAACTCACAAAACCAATATAAGGAAATTAGTTTAAATGACTAATGATATTTCCTTTTATTGGTAATAGATTAATAATGAGGTTTTTGATTTGAAGTTTTATCATGAGTTAGACTCCAGATGTGGTCTTAAATAGTCACTTAGAATGAAATTCATAATGATATCTAAAAATGCATCATAAATTCATAAGTGAGATAAACATTAGAGTCACAAGAAAGATTTTGTATTTTGATATTCCAAGTGAAAAGATGGCATGTGGGCTTCTACTCTCTTATCTTTTTCCAATCACTCAAGATTATGAATCCCCTTTGAGATAGGATGAGCGTAGATGCATGTATATAGGAGTACAATTTTGATTTTTGTTTTAAATAAGTGTTAGAGATCATATATTTTCTATTTTAAGATTTTCCATGCTTTGATTTGCATTGTAATATTCCTTTTAGCTTGTTTCTCATTTTCCAACCAAAACTAAAATTTGAAATTTTAAACTAGTTCTAGGAGGCTTTAAGAACTTATCTCACTTCTAAAGTTTGATTTAGTGTTGATCCTTTATGGAGGGTTAAAGTAGCTCTTAGGCATGATCTAGAATAATTCAAATGTATTAAACCTTATATGTCTATTTTAACCCCACTGAGCGTTAAGTCTTAATTAGGGTTATATAGACACAAAATCATGCACTTGGGTACATTTATAGGTCCTAAAAGCATACTAACATTTACATGATACCTAAGAAAGAAAACCAGTGGTTAACAACTATATTTGGCCTTTTTTCTTTGTTTCTTGCTTCATTTTTGGTCTTACACACCCTACATCCTAGTCATTACTTTACTTCTTTATCTTCTATGGATTTAGATACCGACATCCGGCTAGGACAACAACACCTAGGAGGTCTTGTCCCCTATGGGCGCCCTGAAACTTTCTTATCTTACTCTATCCTTTCTGGTATCTTTTATATTTTGGACATATTTTTCACTTATGGGTTGACATTTTAGTTGTCAATTATCAAATTCAAACAAGGGAATCATATAAATACATAGTTATGTTTTCAAAATGAAGGACCAAGCACTAAGCATTACTATCATCACCTAAGCTTACATCCAAAGGAACCTAAAGCACTCTAAATCATCCATTTAAGGGAAAAGGGACCACATATTATAATACACTACATATGAAGGTGAAGTTAATTCTATTCCATCCACACATGCTATACATTTCTACATTCTATATCTATCCCTCTATCTAGTGCAACTTGCACTAGGGCACCATTCCTACACACACTCACACCGAACTACATAGATTCTAAGATGTAGTGCGAAACTTGGTTGTAATTTCACTCTTGAGGTGATCATGGGGTCATTCGACTCCCCATATTACATCTTTCTTTTTATATTTTATGTGTTTTGTGGGTTTTGTAGGTGAGATTATGTTTTACTGAGTTACATGTTTCATTGACGATCAAAGAGAAAACAACATGCAATCAACATGAAGTAAGTGTGAAAATATTGTGACATGTCAAAGATCAGATCCTAAGCTCCTATACAATAATCGACACCTAGAAGATGTCTTTATCCCAGGACACCCTACACTATCCCAAGCACCCATGTCTAACTTCATCCTTACGTGGAAAAGTGCATCACTTTTCCCGAGTTCGAGATCAATCCTAGGTCGAGTGTAAATCAACTAAGTTTTCTTTCTCTATATCTTTCTTAGGGTTTATACTTTACATTCTTATTTACTTGTGTCATATTGTATCTTAGCATTTGTAAGTAATTATTTGGTGAACCCCACTCATGATCATATACTTAGATCCTCCTTTCATGCCTCTTAAAAATTCTTTAGTCTCCTTGTATTAATTGCTTCAAATGCACACACATTGCAAATATGTTCTCTAAAATCCCTAGACACTATGTACCTCCCTAGAAATATACCACCCACTCAAGTAAGTTCCATTTTCGATCGTCTATCTGATGACTCTATCGGTCCTAATCCTCCATCCAATCAACCCATCTTAGAGTCCATTCAAGATTTGCATTGTTTATTTCAAGATAAAATTCAAGCTATGGAAACAATGATTACATCTCTTAAAGCTGAAATCCAACATCTCAAGGATGCTTCTCAAGCCCATGTTTGTTCTTCTTCTACATCTCATCCTACTTCTATGTCTTCTACATGTGCTCATATCAGTGAACCTCAAGTCTTACCACTACCCACACCTCTCAAGTTTGATCTAAATAATAAGAAACATGATATTATTCCTCATATTCTCACTCACCAATTGATCAACTTTCCAACTACTCATTATTACCCTCCTTATCGATTTACCAAATACCAAGGTCACCCATATTGAAATTATCATCGAATCAATATACATAATGGAAATGATTGCTATGTTTTAGGAAGATGAATTAAACACTTTGAGCATCGGGGTTTAATTTCATTTTCTTCACAAAACCTTGCTGCATCTCCAATTTATAATCCCCATTGGGATCCTAAATCTAGTCCTTCCATGTCTAATGAGCATCATTCCATAATTACTAATGTTCCTCCTTCGGTCAGTCAAGAGCCACCTGTCTAACCCATTCCAACTAAGAAACCTCCTCTAAAAATTAGTCCATTACCTCCTCCTCTCAAGTCTTCTACAACGTTATCAATCCCAAATAATCTACCACCATTCAAGGTCCATCCCACCCTACTCCACATCCGCGTCTAATTATCTTTTTCAAACAAACTAATCCTTACATTGATGGTTGGGAAACATTTCAAATTTTTCACCACTACAATATCTCTTTTGTATAGTCACATAGATCTCCATCTATGAAACACTTGGGGGCATCACAACTTCTTCCCCCTTCATTACTCTCAAAGTGTCTACTTATACACTTCATGCTCTACGCTTAATGTATAAATATTTCCTAGCATTCACACATCCCCTTTGATACATGCATTGTATCATCATTACCCTATGACACACTCTAGTTCCACGGTTCATACTGATTGTTGAGGGTCTAATTCTGAAATGAACCTCACATTGTCTACATCTCATCTCTACACTTCATGGTACATACTTATAGCATCTACTCACACAAAACAATTATTTCCTGATGATGCACTCTTGTCTATGGTTCATTCTTGATTTTTGAGGGATATCTTATAAATGAACCTCATCTCATGCATTTTTTTTGGGGGTCACACTACCCCTACCATATTCACACTTTACATACCATTCCATCACACTCATACGTTAAGTTTTCGTATATTGGTTGTATATATTTTTTATAGCTTATTATATACTTACATGTTACACTTTTTTATGCTATCTGATTCTCGAGTATGTCATCATATTTCTATATATACACATTCACATTCACATGGTATTTTGAGGTTAATGCAGATCTCTTATAGGTCTTTACACACTTTGCAATGATACTTGACGATGTACCTTTTTACCATCCCAAAAATGCTCCTGGGGCATCTACTTTTACTACTATCACATATTACCTAGGTTCTATTACTACATTATTCACTACTTTTCATTTTAGTTACTTTACTTTTCAATGATATATACATGCATTAAAATACTATTTATCTTTCTAACATGATAATAGGTGTTTCATGTGTAGTATTTTCATTGCATGACTATTTTCCATCATGGTTTTCTAATACATTTTACTTTCCATTATTTTTATTGTATGGCATTGTTTATGAGCTATGCTCTATATATTATTTGATAACTTCTTGTATGCTTTTGGCTGCTTTGACCCTAATTTTCTTGTGAAATTGTGAGCGATGATGTCCCATGTATGAAACTCTCTTTTTGTAGTCTACTTTTTTTGCACAATTTCTCGATTACATTGTATTCTATTTCATGCTTACTAATTGTTCTACTAAAACATGTTCCTAACCATTTTTTTGCATGTGCCTTGGTTTCTACCATGCACATCCCCACCCCCTACAAGTATCAATATAAAATTAGCATTGGGTCCTCTCTTTTGTGTTGCACACTCCTGATTGTCGCATGTAACCAAAACAAGGGGGGACATATATTGGGTGAAAACATCATCCTTACAACAACTCGAGTTACATTTCAATTCAGTATAGTATAGAAAAGGCACATGGAAACAGTCATAGAACGACCCAAAAATAGACTTGGGTCGGAGTTATAGCACGAAACTAACACCAAAACTCAAACAATAGTGCACTAGGCACTCCTAACCTCCATGGGGGCTAATTTCCTAGGAGAAGATATGGTTATCTTCTCATATCAACAAATTTCACATAAGTCTTGAGATAAGTTTTTAAAGTATAGACATAATACTTCAACAATAGAATGCATTCTATCTCCTTTAATTAGTACAACTCGAGAAATAATTTGAAATAATTAGGATGACAAAAGAACTAAATCGAGACGCACCATCTGCATTAAGGACTATTTGGTAGAGTTATAGAAGGAGATTAAAACTAGAAATATCTCCTTAATATTATTGGCGTGAGAGGAAATAAATGAGATCACCAAAAAAACTCGTTATTAGCGCGAGATCACCTAAAAAACTAGCCCTACATAGCATTTTAGGAAACTTTCTATCCTTTACACTCTTATATATCAGGTGCACACTTTCCTTTACACAATTTTTACATACTTTTACATACATATGCACATTTTTCTCTAATTTATCATATACATAACTTTGACTACATTATTGTTCTTTTGTAGGTCTATCCTTATAATAATAAGTAACCACAAGATACGAAAAATATGTAAATACAATGCACATGTTGCACCCCTAGGGTCACTTTCCTCTCGTATTCTCCACGCTTAACATTACATCATTCCATGCTTCACTTGTCCACTGGCACACTACTTTCCACACACTCTATAAGATCATAAGGTACACATCTCTTATCTACTTTATATTATCGATTATTCACTCAACAACATAAATTAGGGGCCAATGTATACATAAAACCACACACTTAGGTACATTTCTAGGTCCTAAAATAATACTAGCATTTACATGATTCCTAAGCAAGAAAACTAGTGGTTGACAACTATATTTGGCCTATTTTCTCTGTTTCTCACTTCCGTTTGGTCTTACACACCCTATACCTTAGTTGATACTTTACTTCTTTATATTTTATAGCTCAGGCACTAACACCCCACCAGGATAGAAACACCTACGCACTCTTGTCCCCTCTGGGTGCCCCTCACCCTTTCTTATCTTAGTCACTCCTTTTGGGTCTCTTTTATCTTTTAGGTATCTTTTTTACTTATGGGTTGGCCTTCCAATTTTAATTACAAAATTCAAACAAGGGAATCATATAAGCACATAGTTATGTTTTCAAAATCAAGGACCAAACACTAAGCATTACTATCATCACCTAAGCTTGCATCCAAAGGTACCTAAAGTAATGTAAAACATCCATCTTGCATCCATTCAAGGGAAAAGGTACTTCATATTCCGTATATACTACATAGGAAGGGAAGTTCATTCTATTTCATCCACACATGCTATACATTTCTACATTCTATATCTAGCCTAATATCAAGTGTAACTTACACTAGGGAATCTTAGGGCACCATTCCTACACAAATACACACTTTAAATACATATATTTTGAGATGTAGTGTAGTGCTCAGTCATAATTTCACTCTCGGGGTGAGTTGTTGGGGTCAATCGACTCCCATATTACATATTTCTTTTAGTATTTGATGTGATTTGCGGGTTTGGGTAGGTGAGCTTGCATTTTGCAGGCTACAAATTTCATCGAAGATCAAAGTGTGAAAAACATGAAGTAATTATGAAAAACATATGACACATTAGAGATCATATCTTGAGCTCCTACGTAGTTACTAGTTCTTGAAGATGTCTCCAATGCCTAGGCACCCTTTACCTATCCTAGGAGCTCATATACGGCTTCATCCTTTCTATCAAAATTTACTATGTGTAGTGAAGACGATCTTCCCAAAGATGTCTGCATCACTTTTCCTAGTTCGAGATCAGATCACAAGATGAGCATAAATCAACCAAGTGTTCTTTATCTATATATTAATTAGGTATTATACTTTACATGCTTATTTACTTGTGTTATATTGTATCTTAGCATCTATTATCAATATTTACATTAGTTACTCTACAAAAGGGTTTAATAAAAAAATGTTTTTGTTAAATCGGGTTACGTCAAATTAGTTGGACAATTTGAGTAATTTTAAGAGTTTTGGAATGAAAAGGAGAGAAGGAATTTTTTTGAATAAAGCTGAAGGAGGGGAGTTTTTTGGAAAATAAGGTTTATATAGACTATGTAATATGTTTTCATTAAAAATAATGAAAGAACGATAATTTGATTTCCATTATTAAACTTCAATCTTGTATCCTATGTATGTGAATGCATTTTTATTTTGAAATCATAATTGTTTTATTTATAATATAATCCATTCATATTGTAAGGTTTAAAATACAACACACGACCAATATAGTCTTAAAAAGTGCATCTATAGTCAAGAAAAGTTGTCTTTTTATCACCTTTAAGGATTGTTCAAGGTGTCTAAGTGATTAAAAAAGGAGGAAAATTGTGAGGCAAATATTTTCCAACTGAAAAGATTCAAAAGTATGTCATAAAATTTAAATTCTCTATTTTTAGTGCTCTCGTCTTATGTACATTCTTACTTAGGGTTTGAAAGGCTAAAACCACTCCAAAACAAAAATGAATGCTTAAAATTATATGAAACTTTTTAGAAAGGTGAAAGATATTGTTTGTAAAGTGATTTAAATGGTTTTATGATTTTTAAGCATCTATAGAAGAAGATAATACTAATTGTCAGTCAACATACCTAATTATAAAGTCTAGAAACCCCTATTTTTACATAGCCCAAATTTTCAAGATAAAAAAGGGTAAAGATCAATAAGAAGGGCGGATATACATTAAGTAAATGTGATAAAGGATTTTATAGTAATAATATTCCTTGTTTGATCTCAAATTACTATAAATAATTTCAAGAAAGCTTGTAGGCCTCCTCTTTCTTAAAAGAAAACTTATAAATTTGATTATTTCTTTATCCCATCACCATCATAGTGGTATCGAGAATAATTTTTGGTTGTACTTAAAGGTGACCTAAGGAGAAATATTTAATTGAGATAAGTGAAGAGAAGGTTTTGAAAAGAAACTTGCAATAAAGCACAATAATGACACAAAAAGGAGTAGTCAAAGGTGGTGTTGTAATAGGTCAAAGAAGACAATGAAGAGATGTTTTACTAGAGGAGATAAGAAACATGTAAGAAAATTTGGAGACAATATAAGTCACTTAAAGAATAGGTGTTGTGATAGTTTATGTGAGTTAAGGAGAGGAATAACCACAAGAATAAGTTCAAAAGACTAAGATGAAGAAAGAATGGAAGAAAGACTTGTGAAAGCATTCATAAAATAAGATCTGACCCGAAATTGGAGGTTCCATTATACGAAGGTAGGCTAAATGTTGAAGAACTTATGGATTGGATAGCTTGATGGAAAAGTATTTTGATTTTGAAGGAATAATAGAAGATAAAAGGGTCAAGTTTTCTGTACAAGATTGAAGGGACATACCTATCTTTAGTGGGATAGTGTACAAGAGAAAAGAAATAAAAGAAATAAAGAGAAGATCAAGAGTTGGGATAAAATGGTAGTCAAACTAATAGGAAAATTCATTTCAAAATATTACCAAACTAATCTATTCTATGAGATTCAAAATCTCAAGAAAAATGACATGACAGTGAATGATTATATAGAGGAGTTCTATAAATTAACAATTAGGGTTGGTCACATATAACAATATGTGGAAAAGGTGGCTAGATAGATTGATGGATTAAATGTAAACATATAAGATGAAATTATTATTGTATCACCAAGATCAATGTAGTAAGCATATCAATTTTCCTACAGAGAGATTATATTGATTATATATATATATATATATATATATATATATATATATATATATATATATATATATAGAGGGGGATTAACCAATTTTTCTAGATGTAGAGGCAATTAAGAAAGCTACATAGGTAAATTTGGCTATCTCGAGTGCTAACTATATATGCCCCAGTTCTCTATAGATCCTCCCGAGCATAGCATATAGATAGAGAGTCCCGTCGGTATATATTCTCTGGGGGCCTCTCTACTCGCCCCCACTCTCTCTATATGATAATTATATATGAAAACATCCTATATATATATATATATTAGACCTCCACCTCTATATAGATAGCTGTATAGAATTCTCCCCGGCCCCATAGCCATCTATCTATAGGGGGAGGGGCTCCCACAAGTAGAGGAGAAACTATCTAAGAAGAAGACTCAGTATTCAAGGGGTATATGTAAATTTTTTTATGGGTATAGGATAATAAGGTGGTATAAACTAGTTATAGGTTCATAATGAAGTGATAAGTAATTCAAAAGTTAAAATTAATCTACAAGAGGTGGCTATTATTTTAGAGGCAGAAAACCATACACAAGAGGCGAGAGGACAAGGGTTTTGGGGAAATTTCTTGAAGTGTAATAGGTATGTTGGACATAGGTCATATGAATTCCATAAGAATCCATGTAATAGCTGAAGGAAACAATCAAGTTATTCAATATGAGGAAGAGAGTGTGGGGTCACCTTCTCATGAGAATGAACATGTAGTAGGAGAGTATTTTCTTATGAGGAGTGTATCACTCAAACCCAACAAGAAGATGAAGAAACACATGAAAAAAAATTATAACCACTTGCAAGTCAAAAGGTAAGTGCTGAAAAGTAATTATAGATAGTGGAAGTACTGATTGTCTAGTATCTTCATAAATGGTTGAAAATTTAGTCTTGAAAATGTTAACACATCATACTCCTTACAAGGTTTCATGGCTGAAAAAGGTCTCCAATTATTGGAAATAAGAAATGAAAAGTGGAGTTTCGAAAAGGAAACTATAAGGATGAGGTATTATGTGATATCTTGCCCATGGATGTCTACTAAGTCCTATTGGGTAGACCTAGGTAATTTTATAGTAATAAGATTCCTTGTTTGATCTCAAATTCTTGTAAAGAATTTTAAGAAGGATTGTATGCCTAGTATTGAATATAAGTAAAATTAAAAACTATAATATTTATTTATCCCATCACCATCACAATAAGAGGGTGATAAATGTAGTTTTTCTTCTTTTTTCCTTTTCCACGGGACTGATGTCATGGAAAAATTGATATGCAATCTCCTAGTTAGCTAGTTTTTCGAGGACAAACTGTGTAGTCGAATGGAATTGAAAGGATGCATTCTACTATGATCCTTGTATAATATGGTTAAAACTAGAAAGCTACCTAAGTTATTAAGGTGTTAATATCTCTTTGACAAACCCTATGCATTGTGGTGTCATGTATGGCATTGAAGATCACTAGATAATAATGGTTGTTGATTACCTCAATGTTATTTCTATAGTTATACATGTGCATATTGTTAAAGATCCTTAAAAATGTGTGTTGATGTTGTGGTGACCAATTAGGGACTCACTAAAACTACTATAATGTGCACAATGCATCAAGAAAACAGAACATCATATAGAAATGTACTCCTTATTAACATCTACCAAATTGTTGTAGAGGTTGTAAGATATAACCTCAACCAAAGCAAAGAATCCTTCCATCATTTCTTGTCATTTCTCTAGTAAGGTAACCAAAGTTTGATTGACATGCATAATGTCAGGTGCTCTAAATATTCTATTCATCAAGGCCATTCCAAATAGTCTATGGATAATTGTATCGAGTAAACCCCCATTAGAAAAAATCTTACTATTCCCAATGTCTTGCATGAGATTGTTATCACACATCCATATATAGAAAATATTTAAATAATAACAATTAAAATTAACAAATTGAAGTTGCTTATGCACAATTCAACTTAATGTTCTTGAAAGATAATGATACATCTTATAGTTCAATCAATTCCCACAAATTACTAGCAAAAACATCCACTCAAATATGCACATTCAACACTTTGTTAAAAAAATTAAAACTAATCAAATTTATGATTATGTAAATAAAATATAAACATATACAAATTTAATGACAAAGAAAATTATACAATTATTAATCAATCAAATAGATATGAGAAACTTTGTAAAATAATTGAGAAAGCTATATATAGAAAAACATGAAAGGTTCGAGCAATATGCAATGAATTAAACACAACAATAATCTTCATATGTTTCATTACACATGCATGTAGGTATATATACAAATATATAGGCAAACTATAGCCTATAAATATGGATTCAACAACCCATGATTCTCTCCTAGAATTGTGTGGATGTTAGACCCATAAACAAACCACAATAACCAAAACATATATATGAGTTTGTTGTAAACAACCCATATAACAAAAAATACTACTACCATGCAACGTAATAATAATTCACACATATAAAAATATGTGAGCACTAAATATTAATTTCCTAACATTCCCCCCCTTAGTGCGAACATGGGGAAACTGCCTTGTCTTTATGCAATGCACCACTACATAGCCTACTCATGATTTGGATGGTTTCAAGGACAATACCAATAAACTCTGTATGGTTTTCCAAGTGGTTAACCAACAACCACACAACGGATGGTTTTTTAGGACAGAACCAATAACCTCTGGATATTTTTTCTAGTGGATAACTAATAACCACAATATCATGATGTTGCAGTAGTATCATCGACTCTCATCACTATCTCACTTCAAGGAATAACATAGGAAAATATGTTGAATTATGTTTCTCATACACACAAACTAAAAACTAGAAATGGAACATTGGATCATGTCCCCCCCACAATGTGAAATTTCCACTTATTTTGCAAACAAAGAAATCAAGAACACTGAAATCTGAAGCACACCACACATAACTAAAAAACAAAATGAAAAATGTCACCAAAACTTTGGTGCGGCCCCATCATTGGTGACTGACAAGAGGTCATTGATTAACCTCCAACCTTTGATGCCTATGACCTCCAATGCTGCTAGTTCAGTTGGATGTGGTCATGTGGCTCAATGGTTGCCAGGATGTCGGGTAACACCAAAAATGCATCCGTAAGGAATTTTTATTTTATTTTCACAACTTTTGACTACACAAGAATAATTTGACTCTTAACAATGAGATGATGAATTTGATGACACATTATTTTTACAATGACTATTAAAAGATCCTAAAATCACCTATATGACAATGTAATTGACCGACTCTTTTGAAACTTGACTATTAACTTGATTTTGACCTTGAATTTTCAACTTACAATACACATTGACATAACTCAATGACAAAAAAACATAACAAATTTTAAACAAGGGCTCTATAAATGACTACAAAATATAGTAATGACCCAACTTCAACAATAAATTTATAAATTTTTTAATAAAATCTCTTTTTAAGACAACATTTACTAGACTATACAATATATATATATATATATATATATATATATATATATATAAATAATATGGAGAATTCAAATAACTTACTATCTCGAACATACAAATATGACAAGGATATTTAACTTAAACATAAATGCCTTAACATTAAAGCACAATACGTTTGTACTTGCATACATGAGAGAATGAATCAATGATTATACTACCTAATCAACAAAAATAAATAAACTCTAGAAACTATTAACTTGAAGGAATAAATATTAAAATTACTATAAATTACAAAACTAAACACCTATTCTTTGTGAACAAATAGTGAGATATGTTTGTTTGTAGGATCTTTTCTCCTTGACTGGTTCGAGGCCATAATGTAGAACTAGTTGTGTTTGTTGAGTTTGCAGATTAAGAATATATATATATATATATATATATATATATATATATATATATATATATATATGTAAAGAGTGGTAGATTTGATTAGGTCACCGAATGTCATATTATTAAATTATACATACATGCACCCATTTTTGGTATACAAACACTAGAAATTATGATCACTGGAAGCTTGCAAGTGGGTTATTGTTGTATTGAGGAAATTGATTCCACAATTAGATGAATATATCTGAGCTTGAATGCAGGTGTAAGGATCCAAATAGATGCAAAATGAGATGCCAACAAGTGTTTGATTTGCATGATAGGTCTGCACATGGGAAAGCTGCAATTACACTGCTCTTCAAAATTTCCTTAACATGACATCTCTTCCCTTATATGGAAAGTTGATCCTTGAATGGAAGACATACTCTTTCGCAAATCCAAGCTCAGATGCCTAGAAGAGGGACTCATATCACATATATGCTTAGATCCACACTTGAATGGCGAGTCTTCAGACATTGTACCAAATACACAGCCAATTAAACCACTAGTCAATATAAAAATTTAGACTCTATAATGAACACATGATGTAAATAGCTAGATTTTGATAGAGCTCTTGCATATAATTCTTTCATGTAACGAGACTACCAAAAACAACAATGGCTCTGCCCCTTCACTATATTCAAAAATTCATATTTTTCCACCGATTTGATCTAATTGCTCGATACCGGATAAAAGGTTAGAGTAATATGAAATGAATTAAACAAAATAATAATGTTCATATGTTTCATTACACATGCATATAGGTATATATAAAAATATATAGGTAAACTATAGCCTATAAATATGGAGTCAACAACCCATGATTCTCTCTTATAATCGTGTGAATGTTAGACCCATAAAAAAACCACAATAACCAAAACATATATATGATTTCATTTTAAACAACCCACACAATGAACAATACTACTACCATGCAACGTAATAATAATTCACACATATAAAAATATGTGTGCACTAAATAAGTAACAAAACATTCATTGAACAATCTCGATACTATTGTTATCTGTAAAATTGACAAGAGGAAATTTTGTAGATAACCATACCAAAATTTCCATTTGGTCCCCGTTGAGGTCTCTTAACATTTGGAATGACATAAAATCCCTTTCCAGAAAATATAGCTTTTAGAACTTGGTCATTTTCAACCTTTTGGGTTAGGAGCAGTTTTCTTTTACGTTACATCAAACAAAATTGCGCCCCCCTATTCCTTTAGCACAAATATTTTTGTGTCAACACTCTAGATGTTGCGCTTACAGATGTTGTGCCACCCAATGTTGCGCTTCTCAAATCGGTGCCGAGGGCATGCGCTAGCTTGTTAACACCCCAAATGTTGCACCTCTCTAAGTTGTGAAGTGGGCGCTGAAAAAGCAATGTTAACACTCGCAAAGTTGCACCTAGGGTGCAAATATTTTCATTTCGACACCCATTTTTGTGCGCCTTAGGAAAAGTTGGTGGCACATTTATTTCACCTTCTGCTATAAATAGGCTCATCCTACCTGTCATTTTCACAATTGAAAAAACGTGAAAAAGATTATTCCTCTGTACTTGTCAAGCGTTCCTGTCAGCCCCGCATGTTGCTATTTGTTGCGTTCGTGGACCCTACATCGTCTCCTCTATCTTATATATTCCTGGTAAGTGGTCCTTGCTTTTCTTGTGGCTTTGTTGTGGTTTCTCTATTGGTCTAGGTGGTTAGTGTTATTAAAAATAACAATGAACCTAAGAAGATAACTTCACCCCCAATACATATGGCAAACCCACCTTCAAACTTTTTTACTCTCCTTCCAGATCTACTAACCTGGAAGGCCCTTCCTCATAATAGACCCCTGTCCCTTTTCTCCTCCATTCCCCTTGCTGTCAAAATATAAGTTGAAAGAGTTAAAAACCTCGAAACCTACCAAAGAATGAAAAATCATATATTTTTGCAAAATAGACCACTGTCTTTTCTTTGGCACAAATTCCATTTTTGTTAGACGAAACACAGTCGCGCCATAGGCACACTGTCCCTACATGTGGCATAAGCCTTCTTCGCGCCTTCTAAAAACTCCAAAATTCCTAAGGTGCAAGCGCACATACCATAACAACAACATCTGAATGTTGTGCAAGTCCTTCCCATGCCATACAAAGCTTCATTTCTTGGCACACCTTACCTTGATGTTGCATATTTTGAAACTGCACCAATAGCACACCCTAAGACCTTACTACACCAAATAGATTTGCGCCTTGGTTCAAACCCTTCATATGGTGCAAGTGCACATCCATTGACACCAACATCTGAATGTTGTGTGTGGCCTTTCCGTACCCTGCGCCCCCTTTGGCACTATTTTCTCCCATGCAACACGTTTCTAGAGTGTGCCTTGCTCTTTTGAGACCACAGCCTGCAGTGATAGAGCTGCGCCTTACGCCTAGAGACTCATAAATTACTAACTTTTCATTCTGTAAGCTTTGATGGATGACTTAACAGCTAACATGGCTCTTTTGTGATGGACTTCCCTGATTCTTCTTACAGATCAACAGTTGAACTCAGATTTACACATGTCTTCATCGAGCAAGAAGCCAACCAAGTCCAAGGGTAAAGTCAAGCTAACAGAAAAAGAAATGAAGTATAAATACCAAAGGGTTAGGATGCCTGAATCCCTTACAGAGTGTGATCTAG
This sequence comes from Taxus wallichiana var. yunnanensis, assembly GCA_018340775.1. Lineage (NCBI taxonomy): Eukaryota > Viridiplantae > Streptophyta > Pinopsida > Cupressales > Taxaceae > Taxus > Taxus wallichiana. Next base: position 851,988,304 of record CM031237.1, read on the forward strand.
ATATCGAGAGATTCAAAACTCGGCCACATTGATATGGAGGACTTTAGGGCTAGAACCAAGAAGGTCATAGGAAACCCATGGATTGACAAATTGGTTGGCGATGGTGTACACTTTGCCATACGGATCCCCGTAAGTGCAATCAATAATGAGTTCATGATGGTAGTGGGCCATTATTACAATAAAGACACTAGATGTGTCTAAAATGAGAAGGGAAAGGTAATAATCAACCTCACTACCCAACATTTTGAGATCATGTTGGGTATCCCTCACCACCAACATTTTGTAGCGGTAAGACAGGAGGATTGCATGAAGACATGGAATGAAAATGAAAACAAATGCATGCAGCTGATGAATGAGGTATAACTAAAAAACAAGAAGGTGGTAAGCAGATGGCCACAATTCATTCACCGTAGTGACTTTTTAGAAGAGTTGAGTGACACCAGCACTTTCCTAAGTAGGGTGTTTGGACTTCATGATGCCCATTACTTTCATAAGTGGATGCTCAGATATCTAGAAATAATGAATAAAAATGTTCCTGATCAATGTTTTGAATGGGCAGAGATTATCAGTAGCACCATCTCTGAGCAGCTTCAAGAGCTTTCAACAACTGGGATGTTCTATATGAACTCCTATGTGGTATATGTTGTTGCCTCAGAGAGGGACTACCCAGCATTGAATTGATGCGGGGTATGGCCCCCAATCAGGATATATGAGTATTATCCAGAGTTAAGACTAGAAAATAGCATAACACTTGATTCAGCAAAATCAATGATGCCTTCTTCTACGATGTCATCTACCTCTTGAGGTCCAATATGACTCACGGTCAAACAACCAAAAGCATGGTCACTACCATAGAGAAGTGGGGAGTGTTATTCACGCAATTCCCCACTTTCACCTATTTGAGCCGCTAACTTCTTGGGAGAGCCCACCAAGTTGCCACGGTATGAGGGACCCAAGATGATCCTATTGGAATTGTCTAGATAGCTTATCACATACCGTGAGAAGTTTCTGAAAAGAAAGAAGGGTTGGATTCCCCCATGAGCAATGGAGGGTTGGCTTCTTTTTTAATGCCACCAACAGCGTCTCGACACATTTCCCCATGTCCATTGTATTTTCTCCTTCTTCCACCCCCGTTTCCTCTTCTTCCTCTAGTCCCACTCCCCTAAGTCCAGAATGGATCTCAAAACACCTGAGTAAGCACAAGAGGAAAGTCCCCATTGCACCTATGGACTTCTCTGTTATTCCAACTAAAGGGGCCAAGAAGAAAAAGGCTATAACCCTCTTCTCTCAAAGCACTTTGGTGAAAGAGATATGGAGATCGTGTACCCTGATCCCACAAAGGAGAAAAAGGATCTGTCTCCTACAGATTTTACAGTGACTCAGGTCATAATGGGAACATTATCGAGAGCACTGCAAGGAGAGGCATTATCACACGGTGGATGCCCTTTGCAAAAAGCTTCAAAAGGCAAAGGAAGAGAAGAGAATATTAAAAGAACAAAATAAGCATCTTCTCCAAGCCCTGCAAAAAATGGGCAATGCACCTCATGTAGTTGCCACCGAAACTCTTGAAGCTCTTAGTAAGGAGAAGATAAATGAATATGCAAAGATTGGTGAGAAAGGTGTAGAAGTGTCGCTTTGGAGAGAACAGATCCTCAAAGATAGTGAGGAAGTGATCACAAAGTTCACTGAGCTGTATCAAAATATAGATCAAGCTAACAAGGAACTCCAGACAATAGCAGGACCTATCTCCAAAGAGTTGTACCATGCCAGGTTACAACACGAGACATTCCAAAAGATGCTCAACTACCCAGTCGATGACTTAATGAAATTTGGTGTCTTCGATCACCCGAGAGCTCCCCATAAAATCCTTGTTGCTTTAGACTATTGGGTTGACCAGATGAAGTTTGTCTTGGAGAAAATAGAAAAAATCAAGGAGGAAGCCACTGGATACCATACATCAAATGGAGCAGATCATCTTAAGAATGTCTTCATGTCTGCTCACCCCATCATACACCCTGAGGAAGGCGTATGACACTATTTGGCTTTTCAAAGGAATCATGTCGCAAGGTTTAGAGTTAGAGGCCTCTTTTGATATATAATATATCAACAACCTTCGGCCTACCGCAACTTTGTTGGATACGATGGAGGCGGGTAATGAATACTTCAAACTCTGGAAAGAGTCGGATATGAATGGGAGACTTACAAAGTTATCGGGATCACACCAAAGGTCCCACTCGGGATCAACTTCAAAAGATGGTTAGCAAGTTCATGGAGTATCGGGCTCAATTTCACATTTCCTCTCCCGTAGCGAAGCGGGACACGTCTTTCCAGCCCAAGGATTACGACGAATAGGCTCCTTCCTCATGGGACTAATCCCATTTTTGTAAAAATATTTAAAATAATGTTGGCACAAATGATGACATCACCCATGTTGTATCATGAGATGTTGTTATCCATGATTACCTCAAAGTTAACTTTTGAATTTTAAATATTTTGTAAATGTTTTGTAAATAGTTGTTGGCTCCTTTTTGTCTTCTTTCTCTTTCTCCTTCTATAAATACTTGGATACTTGTAGTATTCCATGTGAGCAAATTTGTATAAAAAAAATAGAGGTGAGGATAGAAAGACTTTGAGCCTTTTTGTAACAGAAGAAAACATTAATACAAATATTGAGACTTTGTGCTGAATTCATGTGTTATATGCATTGATCTTTCTTACGTCAGATCTGTGTGTTTATTCTGTTAGATTCACCTATGTTTTTTTCATTTGTTTATCAGTATTGCTTTGTTTTGTTTATGTGAGTAAGTTTGGCTCTGTTTACTACCAGCCTAAAACATAAACCCTCTGACCTTTCTACTTTGGAATTCATTTCTTTTCTCCCTTCAGATCCACCTTTCTTCATTTCCTCCCTTCATTCCTCTCTGTTCTTCGTTGGAACTATTTCCACCAGGATGAGATCGAAAACCCCCTTGAAGGTAGAATACTATAAGACTTGCATAGATTTATCCTTGGTAGAATAGCAATAAACTAGTTTCGCTTTCTTTGTCTCAAAGAGGGCTATGCCACTGCACACTGCTGCTAACTGTCATCCATAGATCTTCCCACCCAATAGATTTTTAGACCAACAGTTTTTGGCAACTCCACTAGGGACCAAACCAGATCTATGTGAATGTTATGTTAGCTAAGAGACACCAATAGTTTCTAAAAAGTTCGTAACGAGACTAAGAAAATAGATAAAACTGTAAAAATCACTACCTATTTGCAAATCTTAAACTCTTTGTTTAAAATCTAAATTTTTGCAAAAGTGATCCAAACTAAAAATTTTCTTTAGAGATCCATAGATCTGGACCAGTTAAAAACCTTTAGTTCGCTGAGTTTTTATAAAAACCCGTATATTTTCGTAGATCTGAGATCTTGATATTTTTACAAATATTTTCAAACCCTTACAAAAAGTCAAATCTAAGATCCGAAAATCAGCTTACTAAGTTATCCATTATTTTATCCTCACTAATCTTTGTCATTAAAGCTGCAATCGGTTTTGAAAAGAGGGATAAAATTAAATATTTAGAAAAGTAAATGCTTGCTGATTTTTGTCGAGAAAAATTAGAAAATCAACAAGTACAAAAAAAAAAGAGTTTTAAATCCACTCTAAAATCATTACAAATATGAAAAGATACACCGATAAAGCGAGCTATTTACCCATAGAAGGAGATCTGTGGAGAAGCTGATCCTATTTTTGATCTACTTCAACGACACAACTTCAAGATGTACACCAACACGCTTCACGTCACGAGTTGACTAATCGGTCGGAGAAGTGCCTCGCCTCCACAAAAAAGCTAGTTTTCGCAAGGAGCCTCCACCTCCCTTTGCAGTGCTCTGTTAATCTACGGAACCACATTTCTAGCTCACATCCTCTTTCCAGTTTTCAAATGCAAAGTACCATGGGGAAATGCTATGGGCCCTCTTGCATTACCACATCGGTTCATGCACTCCCTCATGGAAATCGCAAGAATTTTCCAAGATTTGATGGGAGTGGAAATCAAAGCATGGATTCACATATATTTGTATTTATTATGTCATGCAGCATCCTAGATGTGACCCATTAAGACGTGTCGGTACGCCTCTTTCTAGAGACCTTGCAAGGGCCCACAACAGAATGGTTCTAACATTTCTTTGGTCAGATCTATCACCAGTTGGGCCATACTACAAACTACTTTTGAAGACAAGTATAAGCCTTCAGAAGATGTATTTGCATTACTATCAAAGATCACTCACTTGAAGAAGGAGGCCAATGAAAGCATGCATGATTTTATCACTCGTTTCGATTCATTGATTAAGCGTGTCTTTGCTTGCCATGTTGCCAACACCAAAAAATCAAAAGTGTTTCTTTGTGAATGCCATGAGCTCAAGAGTAAGTTTCTTACTACTACAAGAACAAATCACCACCTTGGTCCTCACTCAAGCTGCGGCCATTCAGATATAAGACAATCTGCTTATATCTGGCAAGTTAAAATGAGAGCCGTCCAAGCCTAAGGCTTCAACTCCTTCTCAAGCCACTTCATCAAATCCGGCATTCCAGAAGATGGCAAATGACTTGCTCGCATTAAAAAATCAATTAGCTCAAGCTTCATCCTCCTCTCCATACCAGGATATTCCATGGAGCAACTTCACTCCCAATAACACCCCACAAAGACCACGTTTTCCTACGGCTGCTGCACGGTTGGCACTTGAGGCTCCTCCGGTCAATGCCTGGTTGAGATCAAAGAAGAGGAGCAAATTTATGAAGAACCTTCATTGCAAGGTGGGAATGATCAAGATGTTGGTGACCGCAGCTAGCTACTCTACTATCGGTATATGGAATTTGAAGATGAGGAATCTGATGAAGAAGAGGGTACCCAAGGGTATGCAAGCGGAAAATCATATGTTGTTTTCACCTGCTCACAAGGAAAAGAAGTAAAAGTTATTGTTAGGATACAAAGAGAAAAGACTGTGTCGAACACACCTCTAACCATTACTAAAAGAGGTAATCCTCTTCTGCTCAACCTCCTATTAAGCCTTTCATGAAGAAATATTTTTCTCCCATCTCTCCTCCAAATCAGACTTCTTGCATTTCCATAAAGACCAATAACCCTACCCTTCCATCATAAAATGAAGGAATCATTCCTTCATCAACGTAACCCTTGGTCGCATTCGACATAATCGATCACACTAAAAAGACCAGGATTCAAATGTAAGAAGTGAATATCTTTAGTCTAACCACGAGAAGCTTGTAAGATTGACTAAATACATCCAAAGCTAAGCTGGCGTACCCTCTCATGTCTCCCCAAATGGAATCCTTTCCACTCCTCCTGCATCTTGCATAAACGTTGCCTCGACTTCCGCATAAGGTAAAATTGAACCTTTTAACTCTCCCTCCTAATCAATGGTCACAAACTAAATAAGCGCATAATTGATTCTAGGGCTTTCGATAATGTTATGCCAGCGAAGGTCACTCATGCTTTGGGCCTCACTCTTACCAAGCCTTTCGGTAGATGTTACTCCATGGAAACCAAATAGGTCCTATTAATTGGTCAAATCAAAAATGCACAATTCACGTTTGCAGCATTCCCAGAGAAAAGGGTAAAGATGACCATCCTCGTTCTTTGATATCCCGGCCAACATATGGAATTCTACTAGGGAGAAGCTTTTACAGAGAAGTTGGTGGAGAGATTCACATGGAGTGGTCCAAAGCCAGAATCCTGTCAAGGGTGTAATGTAGACATTGGAGCCTGAATCACAAAAGAAGTACCTAGTCACCAACTTTGATGACCCCAAAGCCCAAATTCTCTTCGAATCATCAGGGATGGGGAACTACTTCTTATCCATTGAGTCTGATAGAATGGATGTTCTTGTCCAGGAGGAGGACCTTAACAAGACATGGACACTGTAGTTTGATGGCATTTGTGCAACAAGTGGATGTGGCGCTGGAGCCATCCTAATATCCCCTGAAGAAGAGATTTTCCCTCTTTCTTTCAAATTGTAGTTTTTCAATACAAATAATACTACTGAGTATGAATCTTTGTTACTCGGTATGCAAGCTGCAAAAGAAAGAGGAATCAAGAACCTAAAAGTACAAGGTGGCCGCTGATCATCAACCAGGTAAAAGGGGTGTACCAAGTGAAAAATGACAGACTCAGGCACTACCGCAACGCAGTATGGGACAGCATTGAGGAATTTGACGCTTTCTCAATAAAATCCATTCCAAGAGCTCAAAATGACATGGCTGATTCATTGGTCGTCTCAACATCTCTTATGCTCCCTCACCCAGGGTTGAAAATAGACACATATACCATTGAGGTAGTCTTTTACCCAAGTGTGCCAAACAATTTCAAGCCTTTGGTAGGTATTCAACAATGATAATCAAATTATTGCCTTCTAGAGAAAGCGAGAAAATTTTAATGATCTCCATTTTGAAGGATCTACTTTTGCATCTTTATTAATCTGTCACTAGTCAAGCAAATGAATTAAAAGAAGGCGATGGCATATACTAACTCGGGAAATAAAATTCCAAAGGGTTTAGTCTCTCTGGAATGATTGTTTGACAAACATGATCGTTTTGTTAAAAAGAAGCAACAAGATGATCCTAACTCCTCTCTAGAGACCGAATCGGTCAACACAGTCTTGTAGAAGATCCACGGTTTGTAAACATCAAGAAATGTTTTACACCCAAAGAAAAGTGGAAGTTTTTCAAATTGCTAAAGAAATATATAGGCGTATTGGCATGGTCTTATGCTGATCTAAATTATTTCAAGCCGAAGAAGCGTTCAACATGACATCCGTTAAAAAGATGTCAAACCCTTTCGCTTGATTCAGAGGCACTATAATCCCAAGATCTCAGGTACCATACCATCCAGGCAGAAATATAGAAGATCTTTGGATGCGAGGATTATCTTTCCTATTTATCATAGTACAGGTCACAAACTTCATGCCCGTATGAAAGAAGAATGGTGAGATATGCATATGCATAGATTTTCACAATCTGAATTAGGCATCCTTGAAGGACAATTACCCGCTGCCCATAATGGATCAAGTTCTACAAGGCTAACCGGTTTAGAGATGTTGTCCATTCTTGATGGCTTTTCAGGCTATAATCAGATTGAGGTCTCACCTAAATACCGATTCAAAATGGCGTTCACTACTCCTTGGGGCACATTCACCTACAACAGGATGCCTTTTGGCTTGACCAATGTTGGTGCCAACTTTCTGTGAGAAATTGACTTCGCATTCAAAGGTATGATGGGAAAGGTCATCGTAGTTTATCTAGATGACTTGACTATGATCTCTAAAATGTAAAGTGATCATTGCGATCATTTAGAGAAAGTATTGAGTAGATGTTGAGAACACAGGATTTCCCTAAATCCAAAAAAGTCTATTTTTAGGTTCATTAAAGGAAAGTTGTTGGGGCACGTTGTCAGCAAGGAAGGAACAAAGATAGACGTCGAAAGGGTTAAGGCTATTCAGAGCCTTACCTTACCCACAAGCAAGACTAGTGTTCACTCTTTCTTTGGAAAGGTGAATTTTCTTAGACACTTTGTTCCTGAATTCTCTGAAAAGACTCGTCACATATCAAATATGATGAAAGGGTCACAAACATTTCGGTGGAGAGAATAAAAAGGCTTAATTCGAGGATATAAAAGCCTCCATTGCCCATGCACCCGTCCTGGTATGTCCCGACTTCTCCAAAGATTTTATCATGTACAATTATGCATCTGTGCATATTGTATCAACCATCTTAATGCAAAAGAACTTTGAGGATGTTGAATCTCCAATCACTTTCATGAGCTCCCCTCTCAAGCCTCATGAATTAAAGATGTCTCAGTTAGAAAAACATGCCTTCACAGTGGTCAAAGTAGTCAAGAACTTCCAGTACTACATCCTAAACTCTCATACGGTAGTGTTGGTTCCTGACATGACAGTTAAGTCTATCCTAACTCAACAAGAGTTAGGGAGCTTACGAGGGAATTAGATCGCGAAGGTCAGGAGTATGATCTAGACATAAAACCAACCAAGCTAGTAAGAGGCAAGGGCCTATGTCAGCTTATGGCTGAAAACAAGGATTCAGAGGCCCCTAAAGAGGAAGTTGATTGCATCGACAGAGTGTAGGGTTGGCTGGTGAAAAATGATTCTCTACCTATGATCCTATTTGTTGTAACCAGAACGAATGGTATTGGACATTTCCTTCTTTCTCACTTACGGTGAGTGCCCACCTCATCTAACTTCAAAGGAAAAGCAATCTGTAAAGCTCAGGGTAGCTAGATATGTCATATGGGATGACGGTTTATACAAGCGTGGTATTGATGGCATATTTTTTGATGCATTGATAAACCACAACAGATCAAATTGCTTGAAAGTTTTCATGACTTGGTCCACGGCGGTCACATATCCTTATGCCATGTAAAGCATATAAGATCATCTGGGCTAGGTACTCTGTGCCAACACTATTTCGGGATACGGTACTGGGTAGCAAAATGTGAGCTCTGCCAATAGTTTGTTGGCAAACCAAAATTGGTTGCTTTTCCCCTCAGGCCCGTCATTATTGATGAACCATTCAAGAAATGGGGAATTGACTTCATCAGAGCACTACATCCCTAATCAAGTTAGGACATAGTTATGTCCTAACAGCAACAGATTACTTCACCAAATGGGTGGAGGCCATACCTGTTAAGAATTCCACCTCTGAAGTTGTTTGTAACTTCATCAAAGAAAATATCATCGTGAGGTTTGGCATCCCACACAAGATCATTGTTGATAATGCTTCCAACTTATCCTCATGGGAAGTTATCGGTTTTTCTATGAATACGGGATAACCTTGGCCCATGCCTCAGATTATTACCCCCAGGGAAATGGTCAGGTAGAATCCAGTAATAAGAACCTAGTGACCATCATACGGAAGCTAGTCGATGAGAATCAGTGGTCTGGCATAATTCATTGTATGATGCTTTGTGGGCAGACCATATTACTCGAAGAGGTCTCTCGGTATGTCACCTTTTCAAGTGTTATATGGAATCGACGCTGAGCTCCCCATTTCGCGGAACTCCCTGCTCTACGCTTGGCATGAGCGATCGAGGATGAGACTTTCTAGAATTCTCTAGAAAAGAGGATCATGTATCTAATAGAACTTGAAGAAAAGAGAGTAAGGGTGGTCGACAGGATCACCGAACATCAGAATCAAGTCAAGATATTGTTCAATAAAAAGGCTAAGCTAGAGGAATTTCTAGGTGGGAGATCTCGTCCTTTTATGGGACAAGCGAAGAGAGCCAAAGGGCATGCATGGGAAATTTGACTCTCTTTGGAGAGGGCCTTTCAAGATCAAGTAACTCAATGGAGAGAATAGCTTCTATCTCTCATATCTAGACGGAATTGAGCTCCCGCTTCCCTATAGCGGGCAGCATCTCAAAATATTCAGGAAGTAGAGCTTGCTCTCTTCTTTGTATAGTTTGCTTTAGTTGTGTGTTTGTTTTTATCATGTGTTTACTTTTGTTGGTTGTGTGTTTTCCTTCCTTTTTCATCGCCCTTGTTTTTGACTCTCCAGCCCAATGGATAGGCACATGTTGATCTGGGATTCTCTACCCTTAAACTTTGCTCAAAGTTAGTCCCCAGAAAGAGCCAGTTGTTATCCTGTAAAATTGACAAGGGAAATTTTGCAGGTAACCATACCAAAATTTCCATTTTGCTCCCCCGTTGAGGTCTCTTAACGTTCGGAATGACATAAAATCCCTTTCCAAAAAATCTAGTTTTTGGAACTTGGTCATTTTTCAACCTTTTGGGTTGGGCATAGTTTTCTTTTATGTTACATCAAACAAAACTACGCCCCCATATTCCTTTGGTGAAAATATTTTCGTGTCAACACTCCAGATGTCACGCTTACGGATGTTGCACCACCCAATGTTGCACTTCTCAAATCAGCGCCGAGGTGCATGTGCCAGCTTGTCAACACCCCAAATGTTGCACCTCTCTAAGTTGTGAAGTGGGCGTTGAAAAAGTAATGTTGACACTCTCAAAGTTGTGCCTAGGGCGCAAATATTTTCATGTCGACATCCATTTTGGTGTGCCTTAGGAAAATTTGGTGGCGCATTTATTGCACCTTCTGCTATAAATAGACGCATCCTACCTGTCATTTTCATAGTTGAAAAATGTGAAAAATATTATTCCTCTGTACTTGTTAGTGTTCTGTGGGTCTCGTGTGTTCTTTATTTGTCACATTCGTGGACCCCACATCGTCTCCTCTATCTTATATATTCTTGGTAAGTGGTCCTTGATTTTCTTGTGGCTTTATTGTGGTTTCTCTGTTGGTCTAGGTGGTTAGTGTTATTGAAAATAACAATGAACCTAACTTCACCCCCAATACATATGGAAAACCCACCTTTAAACTTTTTACTCTCCTTCCAGATCTACTAACTTGAAAGGACCTACCTCAGAATAGACCCTTGTCCCTTTTCTCCTTCGTTCCCCTTGCTATCAAAATCTGAGTTGAAAGAGTTAAAAACCTCAAAACCTGCCAAAGAATGAAAAATCATATATTTTTGCAAAATAGACCACTGTCTTTTCTTCGGTGCAAGTTCCATTTTTGTTACACGAAACACAGTCGTGCCATAGGTGCACTATCCCTACGTGTGGCATAAGCCTTCTTCGTGCCTTGTAAAAACTCAAAAATTCCTAAAGCACAAGCACATGTGCAAGCACACATACCATAACAACAACATCTGAATTTTGTGCAAGTCCTTCCCATGCCGCACAAAGATTAATTTCCTAGTGCACCTTACCTTGATGTTGCATATTTTTAAATTGCACCAATGGTGCACCCTAAGACCTTGCTACACCAAATAGATCTGCGCCTAGTTAAAACCCTTCATATGGTGCAAGCGCACATCCATTGACACCAACATCTGAATGTTGTGTGTGGCCTTTCCGTGCCCTGCACCCCCTTTGGTGTTGTTTTCTCCCATGCAACATGTTTCTAGAGTGCACCTTGCTCTTACGAGACCCTCTGACCTGCAATAAATTTGTGCCTTATGCCCAAAGACTCATAAATTAATAAATTTTTGTTACGTAAGCTTTGATAGACAACTTAATAGCTAACATGGCTCTTCTGTGATGGACTTCCCTAATTCTTCTTGCAGATCAATAGCTGAACTCAGATTCACACATGTCTTCATCGAGTAAGAAGCCAACCAAGTCCAAGGGTAAAGCCAAGCTAACAGAAGAAGAAATGAAGTATAAATACCAAAGGGTCAGGATGCTTGAATCCCTTACAGAGTGTGACCTGGATATTAGAGATTCAGAACTCACCACATTGACATGGAAGACTTTTGGGCTAGAACCAAGAAGGTCATAGGAAGCCCATGGATGGAAAAATTGGTTGGCAGTGGTCTACACTTTGTCATAGGGATCCCCGTAAGCACAATCAACAACGAGTTCATGATGGTAGTGGGCCATTGTTACAATAAAGACACAAGATGTGTCCAAAATGAGAAGGGTGAGGTAATAATCAACCTCACTGCCTGGCATTTTGAGATCATGTTGGGTATCCCTCACCACCAACATTTTGTAGCAGTAAGCCAAGAGGATTGCATGAAGACATGGAATGAAAACGAAGACAAATGCATGCAGTTGATGAATGAGGTATACCTCAAAAACAAGAAGGTGGTAAGCAGATGGCCACAAGTCATTCACCATAGTGACTTTTCATAAGAGCTGAGTGACACCATCACTTTCCGAGCAAGGTGTTTTTGACTTCGGCGCCCATTACTTTCATAAGTGGATGCTCGGATATATAGAAACAATGAGTAAAAAGCGTTCGATCAACGTTTTGAATAGGCGAGAGATTATCAACAACACCATCTCCGAAAGCGGTTTGCAACAACTTTCAACAACTGGGAGGTTCTATATGAACTCCTATGTGGTATATGCTTGCCTCAGAGAGGGACTACCCAACATTGAATCGATGCGGGGTATGGCCCTAGGTCAGGATATATGAGTATTATCTAGAGTTAAGACTGGAAAATAGCATAGCACAATTCAACAAAATCAATGATGCCTTCTTCTACAGTGTCATCTGCCTCTTGAGGCCCAATATGACTCATGGTCGAACAACCAAAAGCATGGTCACTACCACAGAGAAGTGGGGAGTGTTATTCACGCAATTCCCCACTTTCACCTATCTCAGAGCCGCCAACTTCTTGGGAGAGCCCACCAAGTTGCCGAGGTATGCGGGACCTAAGCTGATCCTATTGGAGCTGTCTAGATAGCTTATCACATACCATGAGAAGTGTTTGAAAAGAAAGAAGGGTGGAACTCCATTCCCCCTCACAGTGGGTAGGTACACCTGCACTTCATAGAGAAAAGCCGGGAAATGTTTGCAAAGCTTGAATTGCTCAACTTGAAGCATAATTTCCCAGCGAGGCCAACCTTTGATCCTCGTGATTGCCTTCCAAGGGAAAATCTCAATCCAATTCACGTCCGTCAGATCGAAGATATCTACATCGATCTGTATCATGAAGTTGAGCTCGGATGAAAGGATCACTCCAACCTAGCCCCTGGCAGAGATCATTCAGTATGGTGTGGCCATTGTCCCAAAGGGTTTCAAGTAATCGATCAAGAGGTTGATTAAGTTTATCTAGACACGAATGGGGAAAATTTGTTGTTTGCTAAAATTGATAGGAATAAGGCACCTCGGACTATTAAGGAAAGGGCCAAAGAAACTCTACAACGCACTTTGAGCATTAGTGCAAGAAGAATAGTCTCATCTACCTTGGAGTAGACTTTACCATGTCTCCTTTGGGTAATGCACTTACCAAGCCAAAGCAATTTCCTAAAGTCAAAGGAAAAGATAAAGAGGGAGAGACAAACACTGCTCAGGAGGAAATTCCTGAGAGCCCTCCTTCCACCGCCGAGGAGTAGGTAGTAAGCCTAATATCCCTAGGAGAAGAAGAAGTGGTAAGTGCTCCAACGGGCACATCCACTCAGGATGTTGCCACTACTACAAATAGTGAGGTTCCCATTATACCCTCTCCGCTCTTCCTTCCTTCCTCCTAAAGTCACTCGACCAACCACTCCTTTGGTTGTGTCTTCTCCCCATCTTCTACTATTTCCTCTTCTTCCTCTCGGTCCCACTCCCCAAAGTCTAGAATAGATCTCCAAACACCTAAGTCGACAAGAGGAAAGTGCCCATTACACCTAAGGACTTCTCTGTTATTCCAACTAAAGGGGCCAAGAAGCAAAAGGCTATAACCCACTTCTCTCAAAGTGCTTCAGGTGAAAGAGTTATGGAGATCGCGTACCCTGATCCCACAAAGGAGAAAAAGGATCTATCTCCTACAAATTTTACAGTGACTCGAGTGTCACACCTGGGAACATCATCAGAGAGCCTACAAGGAGAGGCCTTATCCAGTAGTGGATGCCCTTTGCAAAAAGCTTCAAGAGGCAAAGGAAGAGAAGAGAATATTAAAAGAACAAAACAAGCATCTTCTCCAAGCCCTACAAAAGATGGGCAATGCACCTCCTGTAGTTGCCACTGAAACTCCTGAAGCCCTTAGTCAGGAGAAGATAAATGAGTACACCAAGATTGGTGAGCAAGGTGTAGTAGTGTCTGCCTGGAGAGAACAAATCCTCAAAGATAGTGAGGAAGTGATCACAAAGTTCATAGAGTTGTATCAAAATATAGATCAAGCTAACAAGGAACTCTAGGCAATAGCAGGACCTATCTCCAAAGAGTTGGACCATGCCAAGTTATAACATGAGACATTCCAAAAGATGCTTTGCCCCGATCGATGACTTAATGAAATTCGGCATCTTCGATCACCGAGAGCTACCCATAAAATCCTTGCTTGCTTTAGATTATTGGGTTGACTAGATGGAGTTTGTCTTAGAGAAAATAGAAAAAATCCAAGAGGAAGCCACTGGATTCCATACATCAAATGGAGTAGATCATCTTAAGGATGTCTCTAGGTCGATCACCCCATCATACACCCTAAGGAATGTGGATGACACTATTCAGCTTTTCAAAGGAATCGCGTTGCAAGGAATCTATCAATAACCTTCGGCCTTCCGTGACTTTGTTGGATACGATGGAGGAAGGTAATGAATACTTCAAACTCCTGGAAAGACTCGAAGATGAACGAGAGACTTGCGAAGTCATCGGGGATCACACCAAAGGTCCCACTCAGGATCAACTTCAAAAGATGGTTAGCAAGTTCATGGAGTATCAGGCTCAATTTCACATTTCCTCTCCTGAGCAGAAGTAGGACACTCCTTTCCAGCCCAGGGACGATGATGAATAGGCTCCTTCCTCATGGGACTAATCCCATTTTTGTAAAAATATTTAAAAGAATGTTGGCACAAATGATGACATCACCCATGTTGCATCATGAGATGTTGTTATCCACAAATTACCCCAAAGTCAACTTTTGACTTTTAAATATTTTGTAAATGTTTTGTAAATAGTTGTTGGCACCTTTTTGTCTTCTTTCTCCATCTCCTTCTATAAATACTTGGATACTTGTAGTATTCTCGTGTGAGTAAATTTGTATAAAAATAGAGGTGAGGAGAGAAAGACTTTGAGCCTTTTTATGTGAAGAAAACATTAATACAAATATTGAGACTTTGTGCTGAATTCATGTGTTATATACATTGAACTTTCTTATGTGAGATCTGTGTGTTGATTCTGTTAGATTTGTAATTTCACAAACGGGACGGAATCTGTATAATTTATTAATGTGAAATTGATTAACCATAACAATGGAGTGCTACAATATTTATACATATTGGACAGCAATGTGCAGACAAACAAATATGTTGCACATGTAAAACCATACTTACAACTGCTTCCAATAATACATCCGGGAAGCATAAATAAATGTAACAATTATCCCTGTGAGATAAAAAGACAAGTATGGTTTAAAACCATATAACAACTTACATTTATATTATGGTTTATAATATAACCATATGATTATTTAATTAATTTTATTAATTAAATAATAGATCATATAATGCATAATTAATATTTTATCCTAACATTCCCCCCCTTAATTGTGCATTGTCTGAAGAGATGAGGAGAGGAAATATCTGAACAACTCAAACTTGTCACGTGCAAGTGACTTTGTGAAAATATCTTTCGTTATTCATTGAGTTGGACAAAATTGAAGTTGGATGTTGTGCTTCAACACATGTTCACGTATAAGATGAACCTGAACCTCAATGTGCTTTGTTCTCTCATGAAAAACTATATTGCAAACAAGTTTGAGAACACCTTCATTGTCAACATACATGGTGGTCGGTTTGCCTGTGGTATTCAAGTCCTTCCGGTATGCGCGTAGCCAAATCGCTTCTGAGACTGACTTCTTCTCTCTGAGCGATGCTCGGCACGTGGAAGAGCGAGAAACAAAGTGTTGTTTATTACTACCCCATGATATCAGTCTAGATCCCAAAAAGAATATAAATCCAGGAAGTGGATTTCCTATCATTAATGTTACTGCGTGATGCGAATCCGAATATCTAGTCAAGAAGAAGTTATCATTCTTCTTGTATTCTAGACCAAGATCCACTTGATCCTTTGAGATATCTCAAAATCCGCTTTACTACTTTCGATGACAAACTTTGGGTTCTTGCATGAACACTGGATAGATAACTTATTGCAAAGCTGATATACGGTCTAGTGTAAGTCGGGTAAATGATACTCCCGATCATTTGCCCGATAGAGAGTGGCACTTACCTCGGGAGATGGATCGAACGAGATAAGCGTAATCATTCTCCATAGGTGTAGAAATTGGTGTGCAATCCATCATCCTAAACTTCTCGAGCGTAGTCTTGGTATATTTCATCTAAGAAACAAAAATATGATTCTCTTTCTGCCACACTTCTAATCCAAGACAATAGTGCATCAGCCCGAGATCGGTCATGTCGAACGATCGATTAAGATCTTTCTTCATTGCATCGATCATCCTCCTTTGAAGCGCGGTGATGACGAGATCGTCGACATAGACAACAACAATCACCATCTCCCCCCCTTGCTTTTTGAGGTAGAGATTGGGATCGTATGGATTTCTAACAAATCCATGTTGTACGAGATGCTCATCAATCTTGATGTACCATGCCCGGGGTGCCTGTTTGAGGCCATACAGATATTTCTGAGTCTGCATACCTTTGTTTCTTGACCAGGTACAACATATCCCTCAAGTTGAGTCATGTAGACTTCTTCTTGTAAATCTCCATTTAGGAAGGCACTTTTTACGTCCATTTGGTGAACTTTCCATCCAAACTGAGTAGCTAGAGCAAAGATCATCCTGATCATTTTGATCTTAGTGTGGGAGAAAATGTCTCCTCATAGTCAATGCCTTCTTTTTGTGCATACCCCTTTTCTACAAGTCTTGCTTTGTACTTGTCCACTGTCCCATCTGCTTTGTATTTAGTTTTGAATATCCATCTGCATCCAATGGGTTTCTTCCCTGGTGGAAGATCAACAAGTTGCCAAGTGTTATTCTTCATCACTGAGTGATATTCAGAATCCATGGCATCTTTCCAAGATTTTGAATGTAGGGCTTCTTGGACTGTAGAGGGCTCATCGATTCAATAAATCTACTCATCAAAGCAAAGTTAACTTCTTCTCTTGCTTTACTGTGAGTCCATGGTCCAGGAGTGGATGTATCCGGTGGAGCATCCAATCTTGCATCTCGTAATGTACTTGTACACCATTTAGGCATACGTTGAACTGTTCCCATGGGTTGTGGTTCTATCTGATCAACACCATCATCCCCATCATCACTTTCATCTTCTGAGGGAACATTAGCTTCGATTTTTACAACGGGTGAAAAATCTACATCATGTGAGTCGGGGAGGAGTCTCTACTTCCTTCTTCTGAAAAAATCAACATCTCTGCTTGTGTAGACTTTTCTGGTCTTAGGATCCATCAATATATACCCAAGAGTCTCTTCACTGTACCCAATGAAGATGAGTTTTTGTGACTTCATGTCCAATTTTTTTCTGTTCTGTTTGGGTATGTGCATGCTTGCTTTGCACCTGAATACTCTGAGGTGTGCAATGGATGGTTTCCTTTTTGACCATGCTTCTTGTGGTGTAATTCCATCAAGAGCAGTTGTGGGCGCTCTGTTCAACAACAAATACTGCATTGTTTTTTTGCTTCTTTCCAAAATGTCTTTGCAAGTCCAGAATCATCGATCATGCATTACACCATTTCCATGATAGTATGATTTCTTCTCTCGACAACACCATTTTGCTGTGGTGTGTGAGGAGGAGGCATTTGTCGATGAATCCCGTGAGTTTGTAGGTAGTCTCTGAACTCATCACTGGTGAATTCCCCCTCAATCTGAGTGAAGAGTTTTGATGTGACGACCAGTTTCTTTCTCAACTGCTACTTTGAACTTTTTGAAGGTTTCAAACGCTTCACTTTTCTTGCGAAGACAAAAAATCCACATTTTCCGTGAATAGTCGTCAACACAAAGCATGAAGTACTGGAACCTAGAATGACTTGGCTGCAGTGGACCGCAAAGATCGGTATGAACCAGGTCAAGTTTACCATGAGCTCGGAATGTACTCCTCTGGAATGAAACTCTGTGTTGTTTTCCTGCTAAGCAGTGAGGACACTTGTTTGTATCCTTCTGAAGAGATGGTAGCCCATGTACCATATTACACCGGTGAAGTGTTTCGAGATATTTGAAACTTACATGACCAAATCTCTGATGCCACAACTGGGATGAGGTGGAGTTTTTAGCCATAAGTGATTGATCATTTTTGTGAATGAAATCAAGTTGAAACATACGTCCCACATTGGTGGATTTTGTAATTATTTTCGAGCCTCTTGATTTATCTTGAATCAAACACATTTTTTTTTCAGATTGACTATCAAATTCAATTTTTAGGTTGTGATCTAGGAGTTGACTAAGCGAAAGAATATTCTTTATCAACCGGGGACATATAGGACATCTGATAGTTTGCATTTGCGTGAACCAAGGGGTAGAGAGATGTTCCCAATCCCCTGAACTGTATATGAAGAATCATCTCCCAACGAAACATGATTTTTTGATGGCATGTCCCTTATTGAAATAAACCAGTCTCTGTGGCCGGTCATGTGTTGAGTGGCTCCCGAATCAACATACCAGACATCACTAGATGACGTGGATGGTTCACTTGATCAAGCAGTGAACAAGAAGTCTTCATTGTCTGATTGTTCTTGTTGCTCAGCAATATTACCTTGCTGGTGGGGTCTTCTTTTCCAGTTCCCCTTTTTCTACCCGTGATAGTTGTTAGAATGTCCCTTGTAAGATTTTTGTTGTTGTGGTCCAAAGTTGCTTGATGAACCTTTCTTATAAGTGTTATACCAACAATATTTTAAGTCATGTCCTCTTTTGCAAATTGGACATTGCTTCTTCTGTTGATTGTCCCCATGATACTGATTCTGATGTTGGGACTTCTGATAGGATTTAGGTTTTCCTTTACCTTTTCCTTTCCATTTTTGATGTGAAGAAAGTGCCTGCTCCTCTTCATCATCCTTATTGTGCATTGCTTCCTCTTGTTGTAGTAGGTTTACCATCTTATCAAAACTAATTGTCATATCTGAAAAGTTTAGAGTTGTGACAAAAATGCGGTAAGAAGAAGGGAGAGCTCTCAGAACAATGGGAATGAGAGATTCATCTTTGACTTCTTCTCCTAGGGCTAGAAGTGAAGCCCTCAACTCTGCAACTCTTCTTAAGAAAGCTTGATTTTCTCATTTTGCTTGAACTTCAATGTATGTAACTGACTCTACAAATTTAGTATGACATTCTTGTTCTTGGCCTCATATATTGTGCTCAACTTATCCCACGCTTCTTTTGCTATTGTGGCATCTCGAATGTGGGCTTGCACATCGTTGGACACTCCAAACAAGATGATGAGTTTTGCTTTCTGATCTACTCTATCAAACTTTCGTTGTTGTGTTGTATCAGTTGGTGATCTGGTTAGAGTACCAGTCACAACAGGCCAGATTTCTTCAAACTCAAGTTGTGTCTTTATTTTTGTCTTCCATGCGGCATAGTTGCTTCCTCACGAGAAATTGTGAATCGGAAGAAAAAAATTTGGGGCATTGGTGCCCATTTTGCAGAGATCAGCGCGGGGTTTGGCTCTTATCACTCACGTATTAGGTCTCCCAATCTATATACCGTCGGTCGATATACCGAACCTTTCTATATACGCGCCCTTCCGATATACCCGTCGGTACGTGGAAGAAGCTCGCCCTTTCTATATACCTAACGATACGTGAAAGAGGCATTAACGTACGTGAAAGAATTCAATACGTGGTACCAAGAGCAGATCTTGATGGGGTGCGTGTGTGATTATTGACACTGGCTCAAAGAAATATCCTCATACGCGTGCGTAACTTCACTATATACTCGGATAGTTTCTCAGTCGGATTTATGTCTTGCAATCGTTCACAGACGGATGGGATGGTTCATAGTGTGTGCACTGTGACCTTATTACTCCCGTCGATTTATAGGGACGATGCCAAGACGACGTTGTTGCAGCTATATTAGGCGTTAAGTGCAGTAGTAGTCATGACGGCTTTACCCGTAAGTGCTTCCCAGAGGCACCGTATATACCGAACACTGTGAATGAGATCTAGGATCTCGTGAGTGTTACAGAACCAATTTTTTTATTGTTTTTGATTACAATTACGCGGTTTAAGCGGTTACAAAATTTGCGATTGACTATGGAAACCTACAAATTAGTACTGAATATGTGAAGATATATAATTTACATTCAAAAAACTGGAAAATTTGAATGGTAGGAAAAAAAATTCTATTTCGCGGGTCCTGGTGGCCTCCTGAGCCCAATACGACCCAAAATGCTAAAAATTGCAAAAAAAAAGAAGCTGAAGATGCAATTTTTAGATGGGTCTCCCTTTGCAAAAAATGTCGAAATGAAAAAACAGACCAAATGGGAGAAAAAAAATTTTTTTGCCCTAACTTAGGGATTCCTCCGCTAAATTTAGTTAGTTATAACTAAATTCAAATTTTGCCACTAAATTTGGTAAATCCACCAAATATTCCGCTAAATTTCAAAAAATGAGTTTTTGTGTGTTGGGGCAGGATTCGACCCCCACACCTCTCACTCCCAAGGCGCATTCACTACCCAACTTGGCTCACATGGGCGCTTGGTAGACAAATGAAGCAAATAATATTTATTGAGTAAAATAAAGGATCTGACCTGTTAAAAAGGAGCGATTTGGAATAGCTGAGTTGGAGTCCACGTATTGGGGGGATTTAGGGTTTGCTTTGCTCAAAATACGGATCAAAAAACACCTTTTAATCTCCTTGTTCTGATTTCTCCACCGTTGGTTTTATTTTCACCATGTGTATTTCTTGCTTTAGCCGCTTTTTTTAATACTCTTCCACCGTTTTTGTCTGAGTCGAGCCGCTTTTGTTTTGTTTTCTTGTGTGCAGGTGCGTGGAGTATTTGGCATGAAAAATTATATATTGCAGTCGTGTTTGTGCATGCGCGAGTCATTTAGAGTTTTCCACCGATTGAATATTCTCCACCGATTTTTTTTTTTTTGGTTTCTTCTTTGTTGTGCCACCTGATTCATTCAAACTTCACAAATCCATACACATACAGGTCCACATACACACAGACCTCCAAATCCAGTGGTCTGCTAAAATGTAGCAGAGACTAAATAGCCTCTCTAAATTAGAGACAAAACCCCTAATGGGGAATTTTTTTTTTTTTTTAATTCTTTATACCTGCAACAAATTTTCCTGGTGCTGAGTGCACCAGGTCAAAAAAAAATTTGCGTTCCAAACACCTGGAACTGAACAAGAGGTTGTGGGTTTGCAGGGGGTTCTGGGAAGCTACAGGAGGCAGCACTGGCTCTCCTTTTGTTGCAGATTTCTCCTCCACGAATTCTCCTTCTTCTGCAACCTTCTCCAACCTTGCCAGGAGCTTCAATTCGCTCTGGTACCAAATGTAATTTCACAAACAGGGACGGAAGCCTGTATAATTTATTAATGTGAAATTGATTAACCATTACAATGGAGTGCTGCAATATTTATACATATTGGACAGCAATGTGCAGACAAACAAATATGTTGCACAGGTAAAACCATACTTACAACTGCTTCCAATAATACATCCAGGAAGCATAAATAAATGTAACAATTATCCCTGTGAGACAAAAAGACAAGTATGGTTTAAAACCATATAACAACTTACATTTATATTATGGTTTATAATATAACCATATGATTATTTAATTAATAAAATTAATTAAATAATAGATCATATAATGCATAATTAATATTTTATCCTAACAAGATTCACCTATGTTTTTGTCATTTGTTTATCGGTATTGCTTTGTTTGTTTATGTGAGTAATTTTTGCTCACATTTACTACCAGCCTAAAACATAAACCCTCGACCTTTTACGCTTTGGAATTCATTTCTTTTCTCCCTTCAGATCCACCTTTCTTCCTTTCCTCCCTTCATTCCTCTCTGTTCTTCGTCAGAACTATTTCCACCGGGATGAGATCCCAAACCCCCTTGAAGGCAGAATACTGTAAGACTTGCATGATTCTTGCTTTGGTAAAATAGCAATAAACTAGTTTTGCTTTCTTTGTCTCAAAGAGGGGCTATGCCTACTACACTTTGTTGGCACAATCTATCCATAGATCTTGCCCACCCGACATATTTTTGTACCAACAACTATCAAGTTTTTTCTTTATAAAAATATTTCTCCTTAGAGGGTAGATAACTAATATACTTAAACAAAATTACCATGACTATGGGGCTTAAAAATAGCTCGTTAAAAATAGATCAATTTTTTTGTGAGTATCTAATTAAAAGATAACAACTATATCTTCCTTGCAAGAAAGTGACACTCCCTATTTTAAGGTTACCTTTTCAAGATCTACATAGAGATTCCTCTTAAATTTACATGTGTAGACAATATTTGACCATACTAAAGTTCGAGTCACACATACTTTTCAAGAAGCCATTATCAATATAACCTAGGTCCGAATAGGTGACCTCATTAGATCAGGTACTTCTTGTATCAATCTTTGGAACTCTTTTATGGATAGAGTTAGAATTTTCAATCATAAATGAAACTTTATCCACTTTTCCATTTATAGAATTCACCAATGCCATAATATCTTATGTCTTCCTAGCCATATTTTCTGTGTAAATATAATAGTGAAATTAGCAATTAATTCTTGAAATTATTGATTAAAAAAGGGATTCTAAATTAACCTTCCTTGTGGCTAATGCATAGAGATAATATGAGATTCAACTAATAATTCAATGGCCTTCTTTTCTCTCCCATATCTCTCTTATAGATCCTTTCATTATGGCCATCCAATCACCTAATTCTTTCAAAAAAATTCCTATGCAAATCTTTATTTTATTTAAGTTCGGCTTTTGATTCACAATACATTGAAACAAAGACCACTTTTTATGATAACTAGTACCTTGTCCATCATGGAACTTATCCTAGTAATAAATTTGTATTGGCCTTGTACATGTTGTAGACCTTTCTCTACTTCATATTGATGACTTTTATAACAACTAATAGCTCATACAAAGTGAGGCCATTTTCACATTGGTAAAAGTGTTCTTTACCACATTAAATTACTTCTAAGCATTAAAAACATCAAGAAGAGTTTGCATTATTTTAAACAAATTGTTAGAAAATAAGAGATAAAATATGTGGAATAATCCCTTACAGAATCGCAACAGTAGAAACTAATATGCAGAAAATATTACAGATCTCAAATAAAAGTGTAGAATAAATAACACAACACAGAGAGACAAGATTTAACATGGTTCACCCAATTTGGGCTACGTCCACCAAGAATCACTTGCTTGAATTTTATTACAAGCCTCCACTCTCTCAATACAATACCCAGATCCATTTGGAGCTATGCTTGACAAACTCTACAGAATTCACACCCAAATTCAAAAAACATCTGCAATACATTTGCTTGCATATCTATCATATGCATAAGACCATATAAATAGACAATTGCTTAAGCGAGTTTTACAAAACCATGGGTATCAAAAAAATGGGCAAAACTCATCCTATAAACCTATGGGTCAAAAACTCGCCCATATGAGAAAGAGCACGTTTCTGATATGTTGGGTGCATTTTTGAGGCCAAAAAAATTTATGCCTAAAAAAATTGCCGCCCCAGGACCCCCACTCGGGGCCCGGCCCCCGAACCCAGTGAGGATACATGAAAAATGTACAGTACTCTTAGTGTACAATCTTCAACACTTTCACACATGAAAATAGGCTCCACAACCTAACAATATCCCACTTGGAGACTAGTTTTCCTCGAGCAAGCTTATCAACCCTTGACTAGCTTCGTGAAGACCAACCAAAGTGAACACAACTTCATTTTTTCCCTTGTGCCCACCTTGGTCATCATGTCTGCACAGGATTCTCGACTGGTATGAATCTTCTCAACTTCAACTTATCTTCCTCCAAAGTTGTCATGATGAAATGGTACCTTAACTGTATATGCTTTGTCCTAGAGTGGAAAGCAGAGTTCTTAGCTAGGTGTATAACACTCTGAATATCACTATGAAAATTTCCTTCCTCTTGCTTATGCCCCAACTCCTCAAGTAATTTTTGTAACCAAATCATTTCCTTTCTTGCCTCTGTGGCAGCAACATACTCAGCCTCCGTGGTTGACAAAGCCACCAACTTCTGTAGTCGTGAAATCCAGCTTATTGTTGTTCCACCTACAGTGTAAACATAACCTGTTGTGCTCCTCCTGCTGTCTACATCTCCAGCCATATCTGAATCTACATAACCACACAAAATGGTGTTTGATCCACTGTAGCACAAAACTATCCCCATGGTCCCTCTCAAATACCGAAGGATCCACTTTCTTGCTGCCCGATGATCTCTACCTGGATCACTCATAAATCTACTCACTGCTCCCACTGCATGGGAAATATCAGGCCTAGTGCACACCATGGCATACATCAAACTGCCAACCGCTGATGAGTAAGGTACCTTGGACATTTGGTTTCTCTCCTGCTCTGTCTTGGGACACTGCTCCTTTGATAACTTGAAATGGCTTGCCAAAGGAGTCCCAACCGGTTTAGCATCCTGCATATTAAACCTCTCCAAGACTTTCTTAATGTACTCTTCCTGAGATAAAGTTAGCTTCTGTTCCTTCCTATCCCGAGATATCCTCATACCAAGGATTTGTTTGGCTGCCCCAAATCCTTCATAGCAAAGGATTCACTTAGTTGCTTCTTGAGTACTTTTATTTCTTGCATGTTTTTACCTGCAACCAACATGTCATCCACATACAGACAAAGGATAATATAACTGCCATCCTCAAATTTCTTTTTATACATGCAATGGTCAAAATGACATCTAATATAACCTTGCTCCATCATGAAGCTATCAAATTTCTTATACCATTGACGTGGAGCTTGTTTCAAGCCATACAAGCTCTTCTTTAGTTTGCACACCATCTCCTCTTTACCTTTGACCTCATAGCCCTCTGGTTGCTGCATATATAGTTCCTCCTCCAAATCACCATGGAGAAATGCAGTCTTTACATCAAGCTGTTCTAAGTGCAAGTATTCTACTACAACTATTCCTAGAACAGTTCTAATAGAAGTCATTTTTACTATAGGAGAAAAAATCTCATCAAAATCTATACCTTTTTCTGTGCAAACCCCTTGACCACCAACCGGGCCTTGTATCTTTTCTTGCCTCCTTCTTCCTCTTTGACTCTGAACACCCACTTGTTCTATAATGCTCTTTTTCCTTGGGTAGCTTTACCAAATCCCATGTCTGGTTCTCCATGAGAGCCTGATGCTCCTCATCCATGGCTTGCTCTCACTTCTTCCTAGCATCTACCTGCATTGCTTCATCAAAGCTCTCGACTCTCCACTATCAGTGAGTAATAAATAATAAAGAGAAGGAGAAAAATGTTCAGGTTCTCTTCTTACCCTAGAAGACCTCCTCAATATAGGAGTTTGGGGTTCTTGTTGAGGAGGTTCCTGAACTGATTCATGTGTCACTTTTCCATCGGAAGATCCTCTACCGCTGCATATTCTTTCTTGGATTCTTCCTGTTTTCCTGCAACTGCTGCTTATACATGACTTTCTCATTAAAGACCACATCCCTAGACCAAATGATTTTATTGTCTTTAATACTCCAACATTTAAATCCAAAGTCATTACCACCATAACCAATAAAATTGTATTTTTCTGATTTAGCCTCTAGCTTGGTCCTATCATCCTTGTCAATATGAACAAACACCTCACATCCAAAGACGCTAAGAAATGAGTAATCGACTTTCTTACCGTACCAAGCCTCCTCAGGTATGCCTCCATCCAAGGAACTTGAGGGTCCTCTGTTTATCAAGTACACAGCTGTGCTCACCGCTTCTGCCTAAAAAGAAAGAGGCAATCCTGCATGTAACCTCATGTTCCTAGCACGTTCCATTATTGGTCTGTTCATCCTTTCTGATACCCCATTTTGCTGCAGAGTTCCTGGAACCGTCTTTTTCCTGCGGATTCCATTCTTAGAATAGTAATCATCAAATTCATTGTTGCAATACTCCCCTCCATTATCTGACCTAAGACATTTTAGCTTAAGACCTGTTTCATTCTTTACCAAGGCTTTCCATTTAACAAAAGTGTCAAATACATCAGATTTTTTTCTAATACAATAAACCCAAACTTTCCTTGTTGCATCATCAATAAAAGTAACATAATAACTTGAACACCCAAGAGATGATACCTGAGCCACCCCCACACATCAGAATGTACCAACTCTAAATTACTCTCTTTCTTCGTAGGTCCAACCTTGAGAAACCTTACTTGCTTCTGTTTCCCATATATGCAGTTCTCATAGAAATCCAAACCTTTTTTTGTATATCCAGGCAGATTCTTCTTTATGATGTCCATGCCCTTATGGCTCATATGACCAAGCCTATAGTTCCATAATGTTGTATCTTCATTTGAAGCCACAAGATTACAATCATTAGTACTATCAATCGTTAAATACAAGGTTCCAACCTTCTTACCTCTTGCCACCACAAGAGCACCCTTGGTGAAGATTCATTTGTAAATATCACAAGTCAACCATCACTTCCCAATTGCCCCACCGATATCAAATTTCTCCTTAATGTAGGCACATGTTCGACATCCTTCAATAGCCATAAATTCCCATTACGCATCTTAACCTAAACAAAACCTTTTCTAACTATACTACAAGGCTCATCATCACAAAGAAAAACATGCCCAAAATCCCCTTGAACATAATCAACAAAATAACGCCTATGTGGAGTAGCATGAAAAGAAGCCCCTGAATCTAAAACCCAAGATTCATTAATATTATGTAAAGAAAGAATCAAAGCATCCTGGCATACATTACCCGATGCCACATTTGCCTCCTTGTTTTCTTCTGTTGTTTCTTCTTATCCCGAAGCTCCCAACAGTCCTTCTTTGCATGCCTAGGCTTTCCACAATTCCAGCATACAATCTTGTTCTTGGATTTTGACCTTGCCCGATCTTTTGATTTTCCACGGTTTCCTCTATTCTTTTGTCTCCCTCTAGTTTCCACTGTCAAAGCATTCCCTGAAGTAGAAGATTCCCCAGAGATTTTTCTTTGCATTTCCTCGCTTAGAATCACCCCTACAACATCCTCAAACTTCAACTTCGAGTTAGTTGGAACCGAGTTACTTACCGCCATTACTAGGCTATTCCAACTTTCAGGTAAAGAGCACAAAATTAATAAAGCCCTAACTTCTTCATCAAATTCTATTGTAACCAAAGCTAGCATATTCACAACCATATTGAAATCATTTAAATGATATGCTACTGAACTATTCTCAGACATATTCATATTAAACAACTTTTTCATTAAAAATATATTATTAGAGGAAGAGGGTTTTTCATACAACTTCCCTAATGCATCCATTAGATCTTTTGTAGTCTTTTCCTTTGAAACATTAAATAATACCGAAGATGCAAGACATAGCCAGATTGTCCCAAGTGCCTTCCTATCCAGAAAATCCCATTCTGCATCTGTCATACTCGAGGGTTTGTTCACCTTCTCAGACAACGGAGTATAAAGATCCTTTTGATAAAGGTAATCTTCCATCTGCATCTTCCAAAGATTGAAATTCTTCCCATTGAATTTATCAACCCTAGATCTTCCTTCATCTGCCATAGCTCCCACTCAGGTTAAAAACTTTCCCTACGATTCAACACTTCAGCAAACCAAACCAGGGTCTGATACCAATTGTTAGGAAATAAGAGATAAAATATGTAGAATAATCCCTTACAGAATCACAACAGTAGAAACTAATATGTAAAAATGTTACGAGATCTCAAATAAAAGTGTAGAATGAATAACACAACACAGAGAGACAAGATTTAACGTGGTTCACCCAATTTGGGCTGCGTCCACCAAGAATCACTTGCTCAAATTTTATTACAAGCCTCCACTCTCTCAATACAATACCCAGATCCGTTTGGAGCTATGCTCGACAAAGTCTACTGAAATTCACACCCAAATTCAAAACACATCTGCAATACATTTGCTTGCATATCTATCATATGCATAAGACCATATAAATAGACAACTGCTTAAGTAGTTTTACAAAACCGTGGGTATCAAAAAACCATGGGCAAAACCCGTCCCATAAACCTATGGGTCAAAAACTTGCCCATATGAGAAGAGCACGTTTCTCGATATGTCGGGTGCATTTTTTGAGGCCAAAAAAATTTATGCCTAAAAAAGTTGCCACCCCCAGACCCCTGCTCGGGCCGGGCCCACCACAGAACCCAGCGAGGATACATGAAAAGTGTACAATACTCTTAGTGTACAGTCTTCAACACTTTCACGCATGAAAATAGGCTCCACAACTTTAGTGCCACCTTAGTGCCTATAAGAGTATCATACTTTAGTGCCACCTTTTGGTTTTTCGGTTGTGCCATTGTAGAAACCCTTGGTTTTTTTCCCACTAGGAGGAGTCCATGTTCCTTATGTAGTAGTAAAATAAATTATGGTTATTGAAGGCAAGGTAGAAGAAATAATTACCACTTGTGGTAAGGTTGGTGGTGTCCAAGAAATATTTGGTCGAGCTTGAACATGTCCCATAGGGTATATGAGATGTCTCAAGAAACTCAAGTGGCCATAGGAATAGAAAGAATAAATGATAATGGAAGAGGGAATTGGAAGGAGTGACACATGCATACAGTAAGAAATTTGGGAAACATATGGTTGGATAGGAGGAAGCAACTATGGATGAAGAGACCAACCATATTTATGATAAATTAAAGAGAAAGGAAATAAGGAGAATGTTGCATTGTTTCCTTAAACTTAGCTTTGAGAATGTCTTCTAGCAAGAGTTCTAGATGATGTTGGAGCTGAAGAAGATATAATAGTTAGAGGAACAAATGAATAATTTGTAGCAAAATAAATAATTTTTGTAGGTGATACACTCATTGATTATGATATTGTTTTAGTAACTATAACATGATGAGAAGAAGTGACTGCAATGACTTAGGGACAAAATGATACAATCATTAGTGATGAAAAAAAGGAGAAGAAACAACTGAAGAAATGTATGAGTAAGAAGAATTCATGTGAATAGAAACTTGTGCTAAAATAAAAGAAAAGAGAGAAGGAGAAACAATGGGAGAAGTAGAAATAGGGGAAGAGAAAGGAGGAGTTTGAAAACCAATAGGATCCAATATCCCATGATCTCCTCCTACCTCATATTCATAAGAATAACTAGTAGAAATGAGAATACTACTAGTGAAAGGTCATAGGGAAGATGGAATAAAAGAAGAAGAAACCATGCCTATATAATTAGGAGCTAGAGAAGTAGAAGGAAAATGAACAGGTATAAGAGGTATAATTACAACAATACTCACTAGAGGAATACTAATAATAGGACTAGTTTCTTATAGACTTGTGGTTGTCCCAATAGACATTGCAAGGATTGTCATTTGTATGCTTGGAGAAGAATCATAATGAGAAGGACCGAATTTTCCTTTTGATAGAGGAGGCACACTAACAATAATATAATTGATTTGACTTGTAGTGGTCTCTTTATTCTATTTCAGATTTACCTATGCACCTATTAGACATCAGACTAGATTTGGTGGATTAGAAGTTAGGAAATGACAAGAACTAGAGACAAAAGAAGAGGAAGAATATTAAAATGACCTAAATTCTAATTGTTTCTCTTTTCATATTCTTCCTCTTCTTTTGTCTCTTGTTCTTGTCATTTCCTAAATTTTAATCCACCAAATCTAGTCTGATGTCCAATAAGTGCATAGGTAAATCTGAAATTTCTCATATTAATGGCCACCACTTGGTCATTGAACTCATCCTTATAAACTAGGTCATCCTTTTGGGGTTGATGTTTGTAGTTGAAAGTGGCCATGCCAAGAGTGTGCTTGTAGAATTGTTCCACTCTTCCTACCAAGTCAAAATTGAACTTTGAGTATGATAGTCTAAGGGGAATGATGTCATATGGGATGCTACACTCTTGGTATTTTTCAATAATTTAAAAATATGGAGCCAATTGGGACATAGAGAGGATAAATCATGTAGAAATTGAAATTATTAGTCTTGATATCCACCAAATTATTGTAGAGACTATAAGATAGAATTTTATCCAGAGAATGGACCCTTTCATCATTGATAATCATGGCTAGTAGGGGCACCCATATTCGATTAACATGTACAATATCATGGGCTCTAAATAATCTATTCATCAAGGCCATGCCTACTCTCATCCTTGTTTTGAAGGATCCGATAGACATCTTAAGCTGTGAAGACTTCGATTTAAAGCTAGTTGGGTCCTCTTCCCAATCCTTAAGCACATTATGTATATTATTTCTCCTTCCCCACACTCTTCAATTATCTCTTGATAAAATTTAATAGTATGTGGGGAAGATGAAAATACATATCTATAACATCCTCAATCATATTTCTAATTAAGTAACCTCCTTTTGACTTCAAAATCCATTTATAAAATTTACATTATCACCCAAAATACCCTAGAGAAATTAAATACAAGGCATTACCTCTAGTTTTCCAGCTAGGACATTCATCCCAATATTTTGAATGGATACCAAGTCAGCCATATATTATTCTTTGTCTTGATCATCATCATCATCGTCGTCATCATCGTCATCATTATCGTCATCATCATCATCATCATCATCGTCATCGTCATCATCATCGTCATCGTCATCATCGTCATCATCATCATCATCATCATCATCATCATCATCATCATCATCATCATCAATTAGTTTGTACTTCAACCTCCATTTTTAAATCATTGTAATGATCTTTCCCAATGATAAAAATACAAAAAACCATGTCTCTAAAGAGCTGGTTTGTGAGGAAAGTGTGCAAGTGAGCCATTATTGATGATAAGCTACAAAATATTTGAGAAACTAAAGATATCAAAATATTTTAATTCATGAAAATAGAAATACTCTGCTTTAACTTATTTTTCCTACCTTTTGAACTCAAAACATTTTTAATAACTCATATCATGTACTTGAGTATGAAATTATTTCAAAGTATATGAATATTTGGAATTCATGTTAAAATGGTGGTATACCTGATAATGTTGTAGCATTAAATTTTATTATGTCATTTATACATTTTGAATTATTTTTTATCTACTCATATATTTTATAGTTGATGTGGCTTTAATACACCACATTTCTTGATTCTTCACATATTTCCATAGATTTTATCTATATTTTCACCTCTAAGTCCCATTAATTCCATGTGGTGAGCTTTGATAGCATTGTAAAGAAATTTAGGATGTCAGTTTGTGGTAAGCCATTCCAATTTTCAATGATGTGAAAAGCGAATGAATGAATAATTTCCATGTAGATTCCTTTCTTTGGAAAAATTAGGATTTGTAAGATCTGTGAGATAATTATCTTGTCAATTTGTGAGAAGTGAATGAATCAATAAGCTACATATTACTTCATAATTGTCAACACTTGTTAGGCCCAAAGAGTAATTTCCAAATAACATAGAATAAACAAAAGATTAACACATTGTTTCAAAATCCATAAAACCCGTAAGAAATTGTAAGCTAGACAATGAATAAAGATTGATGGTTTTTTTATAAAAGTAAAGAGAGGAATATATAGGGCATTGACCAATGGAAGTGTATAAAAAAACATATATATAATTGTATAAGATAGTAAAAATATTACATTACATTTCATATTTCATAAAATATTTCGTGAAGATTAGAAGAGGGTCCCAAAATGTTTCCTTATGGGATATAAACTCCCTGCCATCAATTATATTGAAGAAAAATTGGATATCTCCCACTATTTTATGGGACATGCCCAAATCCACTAGGTCACGAATACTAACTCAAGGGCCATTGAGGATTTTAACTAGTTCTAACTTCCACTTGAATGATGTAGCCTAATCTAAAATGTCAACGAACCCTTGAGGAATGAATTTTCCTAGAGAGGCTCTGTGTTTTGGAATTTCCAATAATCCCGACCCTATTATTACCATTCTCTCGTGTGATATGAAACTTCCTCTACACAGGTTGCAAGGCATTTTCATCGATTTCTCTAGGTCCATAACCCTCTTTTCCAGCATCACCAAAATTTGTGTGATTGATACCTTCTGCCACATTGATTACCCATGAGAAAAAACTATGGAAGGTCTTATTTGAGCACCTTTGAAGCAAAGTAGGGATCTCGAATATTTCGGTGCCTCAATCTTGATAACGGGTTAGCATGACAACCAAAATTTCTTTAGGCCATCAGGCTTAATATGGTCATGTGGATGTAGAAGTTGATGAAGCATGACCTAGAAGAATATGAAAGAGGGCATTATCCTAGCTATCTTGGTAATGAATTGCAACTTCACCACTTTAAATTTCAAATTTTGGATATGAAGAACCTTTTGATCTTGGATATCAAAAACCATTATAACAAAAACCTCTTTAGGTCCAAAGAGGTTGAAAATGGACTATAGTTCCTTAGAAGATAGCTCAAACATATTTATTTTCACCTCTGTAGAAACCATTATCGTGTTCTATACAACTCTATAAAATCTTGTTAAGGCCATTTTTTTGGTAAAAACTTGTAACTTACGTGTTTGGGTCGAGTGTTTATTTAAAACCCATCTCCAAAATCAGCATGTGCGAACTATTTCATTATCTTATGCCCAACACGCTTCACACCTTCCTTCAAATGATTGAAATGAGTGACACGAGAAGGCTAATAGGATACATGTGCATAGGAATACTCCCTAATCCTTCCCTTCATTATAATATGATCATCGTGAGGGTCACTTAAATTACCATAGGGATATGTAATCAAAGATTTTTGCAAAGTGACATAAATATCCTCGAGTTATCAAAGAATTATGAAGCATTAAGAATTTTCTTATTCTATAGTTTACAATCATCCTCTTATGATCATTCATTTTGAATGATTTCATTCAATCCAGTCTAAAAATTAATGTCCTTACTCTCAATTTTAGAGAATAAGGTAAGTTTGGTACCTACATTAGCTACAAAGTCCATTGCTTTATTGCCATCTCTTAGACAATGTTTCAATTCATACTCTTGATCTAAGAATTGGATGAGGTGGAATATTGGTGATAATAAATAATTTAGATGCCAATTTCTAGTCCTTCCCTTCTTAATTGCATTGATTACAAGGAGATAGTCTCCTTCAATGATCAACGGTGGTGAATGTTCTAAAAGAAACATTCTTAGTCCTTCTCTCAATGAAATAATTTCAGCTTCATTATTGGTTTCATGGTTAATAGAACATGAATTTTTCGAGATGAATTTTCCATCTGAATCTTTGAGGATTTCTCCAAATCACCCACCCCGTGGTTTCCTTTACAAGCCCTATCGAAGTTCAGTTTTAGATTTCTAGGTGGGGGTAGAAGCCAACGGATTATAGATCTATTTTTTGTAGGAATGTTACCATTCCCCTTCTCACCCAAGTTGATACTTGGCCATTTATTTTGAATCTATTTATCTTCTCTTTCCTTAAGTATATTCCCTTTTTCAAAAAAATATTCACCCATTCAAAAATAAATCCTTTTCGTCAATATTTGTTATTGGAGTGAATTATCTCTGAAAATTATTCTATTTATTTCTAGCCATAGGTGTCAGATAATGATGGAATGTTCTACCATTAGGAGATCATGATTGAAATATATGGGTATTTCCATTGTATTATTACATTTTTAATGTGGATGGGTGGGACCTAGGATAGATTTATTTTTTCAATGATACCATTCTAGAATTTCTATGATAAATCACAGTGTAGAAGAAGGTGTTCAACTATTTCATCATGGTTTGTACAAAAGTGACATATTGGCAGACCATACCATCCACGTTTCATGAGGTTTTCAAAGGTTAGAATTTTCTTGAGTCTTGTTATGCATGAAAATGCCCTTACACTCGGGAGGTTCGGATGTCCCATATTATTTTGTTCGGCATTTTTGTACTCATCCTTATCTTCTTGAGATACAAGAAAATTATATCCTAACTTTACTTCATAGGTGCCAAAGGGTGACCTAGCCAAGTAAGTGTATCCTCATTGGTTTATAGATGAATCCTTCTAATCACCAATATTATATTGAGAAGGTCACTTTGGTGAGGGGGACCATGTAGTTGATGGAATTATTTCCAATGATAGAACTAGATTCCATCAATGATGCCAAGAGTAATATAATTTACAAGATTTTAACCACATTACTCCTTTGTTATGTGTGCCAGGATCTTGAAAATTCAATTATATCATTAGTGGGAATATCCCATACGAGATTCGTCCCGAGAAATTGATTTTTAGATTGTTTCAAGGATGTAGGTTGTCTTTTTGTGTAATGAAATATCTGTAAGACAAAATAAATTTCCATATTTGTGGACTAATAATAGTAAATATCCTTTTGTTTGCCTCAAATTCAAGGTATTTCATCTTTATAATTTTGACGTAGAGTTTATCCAGATTTGTATTATTATCCAACTTAATGTTCTATTTATGCAAATCAATAATACAAGCACCCTTCTTGTCCTTGGGTTGCCACACTTTCTTCCAACTCAACAAATGGTATTTCTGACCTTTATTAAGTCCCATCCATAAGAATTTTTGAGAATACCATTAATATTATCTGCTACATTGGAAGGTATCTTGATAATAAACATCAAGTAAATCAAGTATTACTTGAAGCGCTAATTTTATCAAATTGATCCACCTAGCAAGATTTAACCTAGAAGGGATTCCCATAATTTTTTACCAATGGAACCCTTGAATAATGGAATTCCAAGATATTTCCCTAGGAGACAACCAATTTTGATTTGAAGAATGTTTGAGATGGATTCTTGAACCTTTGGGTTTACATTGAGGAAGAATAATTTTGATTTTTAAAAAAATATTTCTTATTTAGAGGCTATAAAGTAATCATCAAGTAATATTCTAATGGTCATCATTTCTTCTCAATTTTACTTTTCTAATAGAATTATGTCATCCACTGATAAAGAGGTGAGACACCGATGGAGCTCTTGGTGCCAATTTGATCCCCTCCAATAAAAGCAATTGTATAGCTTGATGGAAGGATTTTCTAAGATCCTCCACCATTGTAATGAACAATAACTATGATAAAGGGTTCCCTTGAAAAATTCATCTAGATGACTGAAATAATCCTTCAAGGATTATAATGAGAGATATTGAAAATGAAGCTATTGTAATGCATGACATTACCCATTTTACCCAATCTTGTCGAAACCCCATTTTCCTGAGAATTTTCTCCAGGAAGGTCCAATTAACCTTTTCATAGGCCTTGTTGATGTCTAACTTAATGATGACCCCTTTTATCATATGGATGCTTTCATGTAATGATAATGTCATCCAATAATTTTCTTCCTTCTACTCCACGTTGTTCACTAGAGATTACTAAAGGAAGTAAGTATTTTAACCTCCTAGATATCACTTTGGAGATGATATTGTAAATTGTGTTATAAAGAGATATCAATATGAAATTAGAAAATTATTTTTTTTTTTCTTATTTGAAATAAAATATATGAGGGTGTCATTCATCTCTTTTAGAATTATACCATATTTACAAGCCTTATTTACTATAGCCATGACTTCCCTTTCTAACATATCCTATAATTCATAGAAAAGTTTTATAGATATACCACCTAAGCCGGGAGCTTTGTCAACCTCCATCTCAAAGAGATTGCCCCTAATTTCCTCCCTAGAAAAAAGTTTCATGAGTTGTTCATTTGTATCCTTTGATATGAGTGTGGGAATGTTATTAATCAATTTGTCTCTATCTACCTAGGATGATGAATCCTTCCTATGCAAGATTCGTCTGAGAAAAAATTATTTTTTGATATCAGAAGGCTTATCTAAGATAAGGCCATTGTCATTCTGAATTTTTAGTATTCTATTGGATGATCTTCTAATCATAGTGGAAGCATGGAAAATTTAGTATTTTTGTCCCCTTTCATGAGCCAATCCTCCCTATATTTTTTTCAAGAAGATATATTCCCTTAGGTATTTTCCTCTAAGGATGAAACAAGGGATTTTTCAATTTCCATAAGATTGTCATTGAAACCATCTATAGACACCAAAAATCTACACGCAAATAGTTGAATCAGCACACCCGCCCACATACCATTTCATGATCTAAGTCATCCTTTCAATTAATTCGATTAACTCGCCATCACATCATGACATCTCTAAACCTTGGTCATTCCCCTTGCATTACTTTAATTAATTATATAATATCACATTCCCTAGGTCACATTACCCCTTTCACGATTGAATAATTAGTTAATAAATTAATTCACATATTCACCCATACACCTCACTCATCCTAACTCACTAGTTATGACTAATTCTAAATAAGAAACCTTCTAAATATATTATCCTAACCACCTCTAACCTATCCCTATGACAAGTCCTCACTTCTCACTATTTGTAATTTTTTAATTAGAAACCTTCTAATACACCTCCACATCTATCCCAAGTGACTTAATCCTAATCCAAGCCCATCCCACTAATCATCTCGACCTCATTCTAGTTAAACATTATCATATCCTCAAAATATTTTGCAAATCAAGTTCAAAATGGAAAGAAAACAAATTTTCATTCCCTAACTTGAATTAGCTAAATTCATCGGTGATTCCCTCTATTGCTGATGATCTATATAAATAGACTTCTCTACCTCTTTCAGGAAGGATGGGGGAAGGAATTCACAACCATTCACAAACATTTTGCTATGTTTCCGAGTCCGATATTTTGAACAGAGCACCATTACTGCTATGTTGCATCAAGGTGATCATCATATCATCTAGTGTTGTTGTCAAGACATCTTGGAGAAATTTCACTCATTTTCCACTCAAACTGTGACATTTTGTCAATCATCCACTAAGGTAAACTTTGTTTCATTTGTTTGTTCTTACATGTTTAGGAAATTTTTTTATTTTCTTATTACTAATATTATTAAAAGCTTAGAACCTATTACTATTCAAAGTAATCATCGGAGATTACTAGAATCACTTGTGATTCTGCTAGTTTTTTTCTCTCATAAATTTATCCAAATCTGTTTAAAAATCTATACCTATTTCCCTTGATTGCTAACATTTGATCAAGTATGGATGTTATCAGATGGCTATAGGAGGAATTGATCATCCCATCACCAATATCAACTCATTTCCAATTTTCTAGCATCCTCTTGACTGGAAATAATATGAACTCATTCGCACAACCCCTCTTGATAGACTTGAGACCATATTTGAGTCTACCGAGAAGATCTAAGAATCCAATGAAGAGTTCTGGGAAGCATATTATGAAGTACATTGCATACAATAAAATTTAGATGTGTTCGAATACCACCAAGAAGTAGGATTTGACATACTTGAAGACACCAACACCACCTTTGAGCTAGACATTGAGATTGCAGTTAGCCTTCTAGAATCTTATTTCGATCTTGCATGTCCGTATGACACGAAGGAGGAGATTTATAATTTCTTCATTGATGATTGCATTGAAGAACCCGACTCATACTTTACTGAATAGGATGACCTATCCTATTCGGTGGGTTCTAAATTTTATGAAAATCTAGATACATACCTAGATTATAACTTCAATTTTTAGATCTATCTCTTGTAATATCATTATTATTAGCTGATATATGTAACAAAATTAATAAGTGATAAAAATTTTATCACACTTTTCATCTATCTTATCTTATGTCACATTTTCATGAATAAAATTGAATTTATTTAAAAGCGGGTTAACATTCATGTAAGGAAGTACTTTGGCTTCGAGAACCTGGTCTTTTCGGGTAACTTGCCTACTTATTTCACTAATCCCATCATTTGTAGTGTTTTTGTTTGCAGATTTAGTCAAAGGAAAAAATCTTGATCCATTTTTCATGGAGTGCAACAATCAAAC
Source organism: Taxus wallichiana var. yunnanensis (assembly GCA_018340775.1). Lineage (NCBI taxonomy): Eukaryota > Viridiplantae > Streptophyta > Pinopsida > Cupressales > Taxaceae > Taxus > Taxus wallichiana. The sequence continues at coordinate 852,025,796 of CM031237.1, forward strand.
ATCCATCACCCTCATTTGTGGGTATGTTGGAAACCCTGCATGCTCAAGGTTGATCCAGTTTTACCTCTTGATATTATCAACTAAACTATAAGGTGAAATTGTCATCAACATTTTGGCATGCCCAGTGGGGACTTGTCCCTTAATTATTTGCTTCATTTCACCAACTAAATAGTATTTGTTTTTCTAATTCACTGTGTGGTAATTGCATGTGATTATGATAATCACTTGTGATTGGACTGTGTATTTTATTATATTGCTTCACAACCTACTTTCCAATTCTCGCTTTTTGTTTTCTATTTCTTCTATCATGTCTCGTAGGGCACTATTTTTGAGAGGCTTTGTCTTGGATTATCAAGAGTGCTTACTTTGAATTTTTTTCTAAAATCCAAAAAATGGAAGCACTCTCATGATAAGTCCTAAAACCTTCAGTTTTCTTTCACGTTTTGCATTATTGTTTGTCTATCTTCATCAAAATCAACATTTCATTTTGGGTCTTAAAATAAACCATTTACATCCTTATTGTTTCACATAGTCTAATTAGGAGGAAAATTCATTGCATTCACTGATTCTTTCCCCCACACACAACCAAATCACTTATAAATCAAAAATGCATTCAAAAACTCCCACCTAGGTGAAATTGATTAGGATTTCATCATCCAAAAAAGAAACCGACTTTTGCTCTGGCGAGTATAATCTCCTTTCTGTCGGTATATATTAGCTCAACACCCAACTCCCTTATCGTAGATGGACTATGAAGTGAGGGGGTAGGCCCCAATATAAATTCCCATACTAGCAAGAGTATAGAGTTGGGCCTCACATACCTTCAGGTATAGTGAGGAATCCGCCCTTAAACATACTCGGAACTAACCATACACTATCATTTCCTAGGACCCTTGTTAACCATCTTACACATTTCACTTTTTCATAATTAATCAAGATAAATACAAAACAATATTTTTCTTTCTTTTTATTTGTAAATCAACCCAATTAGTTATTTTTCATTTTCTAGGTGTTTGTGTGTTTGTTTACCATGGTACTTACTAGACAAAAAGCTTGTGGTTAAAATTCTGAAAACATGTCCACTCCACCACCTACATTTCAACAACATGTGCCATTTTATACTGCATCATTTCTGCAGCACTTCGACACCCACACATCAAAAAAATCATGTTATCAAATAATTACATTCGCTCCCCTTTCTATCACCCAATAGACTTAGAATGAATCATAGGCCAACTATAATGGAGAAATAGAACAATTATTTCATTCCCCACATCAATATCAATATCAAATTCTTCACACACATGGACTAAAAGAAACAGAACACCCGTTTTATCCTATTTCTCAATCAGGAATTCCCAAACCTCCTTTCTATAACAGGGGAGACCTGGTTTTTTAAGAAATGCTAGACTCAAACCTTATTGCCATCAATGCTTATCTAGCAGATAGAAATGTTAAAATGAAATCATTTACACCCCAACCCATTCCATACGCTTATAATCCATCATATACAATTTCACATCTCATCAGTCAAAATTGAGAACCATTCATTCAACAATTGTACCCATACACTTCAACAAATTAACCTAAAACATCAAATGTCAATATCTTTGTTCCTATTGACCAATTTGAAGCATTAAATGTTCAATATTCTATAGGTCAACCCGAGATGTTTGATGTCTCTCCTCTCCCTATTTATGACCTTCATATGATTTCATCGAAAAATACATCTTCACCAAGTCCTTCCACATGTTCCACACCTCCCTTAAGAAATACTTTGGAACTTCCTCATCTACTCCCCTGGTCTCTTTATAGGTAAAAATACCTCCATCGAGTTCTTTGGCCATATCTTCCACCGTATCTTCATAATCGATTTACTAATCGCATTCAAAACATAACCATGTCTATCCCTATAACTACACCACCATTCAATACCAGTGTCATTTTTAGCACTCACCTTGTTTCACAATACATACCATAATCATCACAACCATTAATATCCATGTTGCAATCTACACCTCTTCAAAACACTCCACAAAACAATATCCCATAACAAAATATTCCACAAAAATCACCATCCTCTATCACCTCTTCCTTTTCCTTCTAGTAATCACTTACATATTCACAACCACTTATTTATACATCCATGCTATTAATACCAAGACATACAACCCGCACAAAATTTAGCTTCTGAAAATGTTTTCCATATTATCAAAATACCCCACAATAAAACAACACTTATTAATAGAATATACCATAGTATAACATCCCTCAATACCATATACTTCAACAATACATACTTCAAAAAAACATTCCATATATAACATCTCATAGAAAAATGCCCCTTACAAACAAAATGTTCCTCGGAAAAGCATTCCCTAATAAAACATTCCTCGCCAGTATTATACATACTTGCAACCTAGTGATCTTTATTCTAACATGGCTAATCCTCACAATAACAAGCTCAACTTGATCCTCTCTAAGCACTTTTGAATCACATATCCAGTCTCAAATCTTCTTTGTCTTCATCCAAGAATGTGCTCTCCCATGATCAAATTTGCAATGAGCCCATTCACCCTTCGGTGTTGTATAAAACCTATCCACCTCATTGGGAACTTCCAAAATTTATCAAGTTTTATAGAAAGGAAGATTCCCAACAACACATATGTGCCTTTCATTATGCATGCTATCTAATAGATCACAATGAAGACCTCATGCCGAGAAAATTTCCCATGTCTCTTGTCGGTCATGCCTTAGATTCATACAATACTTGAGTCCATAACATTCCCTATTCTCCTTTACACAACTTTCTCATCTCTTCTTAGAACAATTTTCCATAAACATAGCATGCAAAGTCACTATTAATGGCCTATATGCCATCAAACAATTAGAATACGAATATATTACTGATTTTTTTGCCTCCGGAGAGATGTAGTCAAGAAAATATCCTTTTCATTACAACAAATAGAATCAATCGAAGTCTTCGCCATGTGTGCATAAAACATATCTCATCCACATTACAAATCCAATAATTTCAAAAAATTTATGAGGCTTTTACCATGGCTGTAAATTAAAATTTTGAGCTTTAGAAGATGGATGGGTTAATCTTCATCCTAAGAAACCAAAAGTTGAGTTTCTATCTAAGTCATGACTTGTCCGATAAGTCTAAGACAACCACTAACGTCGTCATAGTTAAATCTTCTCCCAAGGAAAAACACGCATCTAAGCACCCCCATCAACAACATAACTACACACGTATAGGAGAGACTTATAGTGCATTCTTTAACAAACTACTTTCCTCTAACATGATATCTCTCCCACTTATCCGACCCATTGACATGTTAGTATCTAAACCTATTTGGTACCGAGATAATGACTATTGCAAATACCATAGGCTTAATGGAAATGACATTGAAAGGTGTTGTGCATTCCACGACATACTTCAAGAATTTATTGACAAGGGGGAACTTCACTTAAACAATCCAAATGCACCCCAAATCAAAATATTGACATATTTAAGTAACCTTTTCCAAATCGCCCTTCATATTAAGATAAAACACAAACAAATATATAACTTATCCTTGAATCACCTTGTTACCTATCAAATCAAAACCTACAAAATCAACATCGGCGTCCAACGAGCCTAAAATAACAATTATTGAATCCCCACCTGTTGAGAATATTAATAAAACTATTCCCACATCTATTCCATGCACCATTACCAAATTTGTACCGTATCCCCTACACCTCTCGAAACCACACCAAAAACTACATCGATAAACAACACAAAACACCCTTTACCTCCTAGAAATCTAACTCTGTCACATCCTCATCAACTACACCTAGCCCATACAAAACCCAAAAATTACCTCATAAACGGGGTGTTGTTTAAGTTTTTAAAATTCCTCAATATGTTTTTCCAAATCAAATCCCTTTACGTGGACCTCACTCCCTTATACCGTTAATCACCATTTTATTTCAAGGTCAAAACCCCCTACCAAACCCCTAAATCCTACACCTTTCACACAGTCCACCAATCCTATGCCTAGTAGTACACAACATATATCCATACTAGGTCCTCATCCTTTACCTATCACATGGTCTAACCATCCCCACTAATGACCACCCACACAAACTCCGCATCCTCCACCCGTTGTTGCACCTAAAAGCCTCCATGACCAATAAATAAACAACTTGTAGCCAAATTTTTACCTCATCCTAAGGAAAATATGAATAAACATTTTCTACCATACACATCTACACCAAAGAGGTGTTATGCAAAGCATCTTAGATGACTTTCTTGATAGTCACTTATTACTTTGCCACCTCCTAAACTATCTAATCATCGAGGATGGAAACCAACCTAGTACGACTTTAATTTTTCTATGATAACCACATAACATGAGGCCATTCCATAGAGGAATGTAGGGAATTTCACTTAAAAATTTAGGACTTTGGTAGTTTGATCTTCCTTCCTTCTTAGTATAGCATAACACCAACATCAATATAATCGTCATCAAAACCTAAAAACCCACCCTTGAAAAACCCGATCACCAAGTCAATACTATACATATCACTACTCGTTCACAAAATTATAATAAAGAGTCATCTCGAGCCTAAGAAAAATTAAAAATTCATCACTATTCCACCACCCCTTGAATTATCAGCTTCATTTGATAAAACCAAGATGTCTATTTCCTTAGCTCCTGTTGGCGAGGAAACTAGTCAGGTGGACAAATTTATTAATTCCCTTCCAACACTTTGGGAATCTAAGTCCCTTTACTTAATTGGTGCAATTGTCTTATATGCATGCACGTGAAAAGGTGGATTTTTGTGGTGGCCTTTCGACCTGGGGATCCAACAAAGGCACTCCATTGACCCTGTAGCAAAGCTAGAAATTTCTTGGTAGAGAGAAAATTTGTCTAAAAGTGGGAAAGGGATTGAGAATAGAGGTAGGAGAAATAATGCTTTGCAGTAGAAAATCGATTCCGCACACACTAGTTATAAATTTTAACACATGCATTTATGAGAAGAAACAACCCTGTAAATGGTAACAAGACAAAATAAGATTGTGAATTCAAAGTTTCTAAAATCTCCTCATCAAAGAGGCTGCAAAATCCTTCTTCTTGTATTGATGCTTAAACAAAACTTGTACATAATGTGGGAATGGAAGAAATTTGAGAATGGAGGAAAGTAGAAGAAAATGGCTATCTCCTTTTCTTTCTCTAAGTACAATGCACTCGTGAGTTTACAAGATCAATTGCCAACCTCCTACAATGGCATGAAGAAGCCATTAAATATCTTGCAAGAAATGGTTACAACTTCTTCTTTGTTAGCAAGAAACGGTTTACAATCTTTTCAATCATTCATGCTCGTTCAGATTCTTGATTCGTGAAGAAACGCCAATGGTGGGAAAAACTAGACTTTTCATAATGCAGTCGTTACACTCATTTTGTAACTTTGAATTTGAACCATTCATCTTGCCTTTGAAAATTTAAACCAGAGTCATCCACGTGGGAGAAATTTACTGGAGTGGGCATGGAGGATGCCTTTTGCATTTTGTGACTTTATAGAGATTTGGCATTTTTTACATTTTTGGTCTGCTCACCCACTTTTGATATGGTCTTGACACATGGCCTTACTTGAGTGGAGACAGAGTTGCAGGTCACTTTTATAATTTTACCTTTTTCAATGCGGGCTCAAAAACACAAATTGCTCCACCGGCCCGCCTCCCCACTTTGACCTTTGATGTAGGCTTAATATTTGACTTTTTCCTTGGCGTGGGTGGGGCTGTAGGTCACTTTTTAACTTTAAGCCCCTTTAATGAAAACAAGGCTCAAATTCTAAAATATCCTCTCCGACCTGCTTCCTCGCTTTGAATTTTAATGCGGGCTCAACATTTGACTTTTTCCTCATAGCATGATCGGGGTTGTGGGTCACTTATTTATGAATTTAGCCCTTTTTACAAAAAGTCTTTGTTGGTGCTTGAAATGGTCTCACCCCATTTTTCCTTTGAAATCTATCAATTACGGCCTCTGCTATATTTTCTTCCCGTGTTGTTCTTGAGAATTCTTTGCTTTCTTTTGTTGCCATAATTAATTTGTTCCTGGGTCGAAGATCACATATGGGTCCATTTTTGCTTCCTTGTTTCTCTGTCCCTCTGAAAAGGTCTGTAATTTGGGTCTCCCATTCTTTGTTCATTCAAAACTTGGGATTTCCCATTCTTTCCATTTTCCACAGTCAAGATTTTCTGCCCTTATTAATTTTTCCCCAAATACCTGATAAAAATGAATGGATGTAGCTCTAAAAAGCATATTTGAGCCTTGTAACATTTCTAAATCCTCTGTCCTTGGAAAAATTTCATCTCCGGGCTCAAATGGTCATTTTTCTACATTTTACGGTTTGATGGGCATTTCTCCGATCAAATTTGCATCCTTGCATCGACAGGGAATGTGGCCTCTTCTAGTTGGATGCGGCTCGGCAGGGTACTTCATAATTTTATAAATCACCTCAACTTGAAAACCAGCCTACGTGGAAGAGTGGTGCTCATTTGAGGATTTCCTTTTTGGTTTGTCCTTGGAGTAGCACCGAGAGGACACCTAGAGGTTTCCGTTACTTTTCCTAGACTTAGATAAATTTTTATGCAGCTAAAATAGTTTGGCAGAAATAGGGACACGTGGCAAGCCCGCACTCGCTGATTCTTTTAAGGAAGCGCCAAGAGGACACTTGGAGACCTCCGCTTACTTTGCATTTTTCTTGGAATTTTTAGTGGCCAATAGAGATTGCCTTAGGCTCAAACATGGCATTTTCCACTAAGCTTCAAGCCTTTAAACAATTTTTTTGGGCCATGACATGTGGCGAGCTCGTGCTCGCTCGGGGTCTCAAATTTTGAGGATCAGCTCGGGGTGTGGCCTTGTGATACGTGGAAATTTGAAAAGTCAAAAGGGGTGGGGAGGCGGACCATTGGGGGTAACTTGGATTTTTTTCTCTATGATATTCAAAAGATTAAAACATCAAAATGGCCCACAAGCCCGATAAAGGAAAGGTCAAAGCTTGCTCCAATCAACGGCGGAGGTGTAGACTCTTGGGGAAATTTGGAAAATTTTCCTTTTGGGAGAAAGGAGCTAAAAGCATAAAAGGAAGCATGGTTCCACTGGGACCCACATTAGAAGCATTTCTCAAGGGCGGAGTTGTGGGGAAAACTTGGAAAATTTTCCCTTTTTCAAAAAGGAGGTCAAATAGTAGATTTTTTCTGCGGTTCCTTTGGGACCCACCTTGGGACATGTGTCAGGCCCATTTCTTAAAGGCGGAGGTACAAAACAAAATGTGAATTTTTTCCATTTCTTCAAAATTTTGTAAAAGGTCAAAGGAAACCCTCGGGCCCGTTTTTAAATTGAATCTTCCATGTGGACGGCCCAAATTCAAAGTAAAGATCAACATTATTGTGAGTCTGAATCTAATTTTCCCCCATTTTTATTGAAACGCTCCTAGAAGTGTGAGTCTTCATGATTTCTTGGTATTTCCTACATGCCAAATAGAGAGGAGAGTTAATGTTGATATCTAAGTTTGGTGGGGAAAATCTGGAGACGTCTTTCACCATTAAAATGATCTGACTATTGAGCTCGATCAGATTTTCCATTTTTCCTTCTCCCGAGCATGCAAGGAGCCAAATTTGAAAGATTAGGGCAGAAGTGGTTGGCGAGTTGAAGAAAGAGTGATCTACCAGAAGGAAGAGTTGAATGTGGGAGATATTTGAAGAGATCTGCCCCCTTAGCACCTGGCAACTTTTTATAGATCTAATTCTAGAAATCGCGATCGTGATCATGACAAGCACTGGTGGCACTCAATGTTTGGATTTTTAGGGGAAAAGGGGTCTATTGTAAATGTTATAAATGGCACAAATTTATCATGTAAATAGTTGGAGGTTGGGAGGTTGGAGTGTTAGAGGTCAAAGAAAATTTCCAAGAGGAAAATTTGACAAATCTGTCTTTTGAGAAGTCGTCTGAGAAGCTTGTATATCTCTTTTGTATTAAGTTTGATCGTGTCAAGGTGGTTGCAAGTGTACAACCATTGACAAGCTCTGATATTGTTCTAGAAACTTTCCCCTGCTAATAAATTTAATCAAACTTGAGTTATTTTGTGTTGATCTTGAGCAAAATGTGTTTGTTTCATTTCTGAATGTCTGCAAATAGTTTTTCTTGTTCCTATTGCAATATTGTATCAAAATCTGTCTTAATCACATAGGTCTCAATCCTTGTGATAGTTTAGTGGCATTTGTAATCTCATTTCTCATAATAGCTTTCATCTGGGAGTGAAATAAACGATTTAAAATCACTTTTCTTTCATTTGTTAACAGAGATTGTTTATAAGCCTCTAGGTGTACCTCAAGCGTGATTGATCTTAGATTTTGATGTTTTATGGGGTCTTCTAACTCAAGTATTCATGTTAAAATCTCATAGATTGTGTGAAAAAGTGCTAATCTAGGCCTCCATTGAAATACATATTTTGGTTAAAAGAACATTTTAGCTATTCTGAAGTATTTTGTTGTTTAGACTTTCCATTTTGTAAGAGTTCTCAAAGATTTGGAAAATCAAGTTCATTATGCCTCACCTCCCACAAAAATTTATTTAAAAACAACCAATCCTACCCATACTACCCATGTTTTTCATGTGTGTATACAAATGCATAAATTTTACTACCAAAACATGCAGAAACAATCAGGATTCCAAATGTCTTTAGTAGCCTGAACCTTGCCTAGAGAATATCTCCACTATCTAGAGTGACAACTCGTGAGAGTTAGATTTTGTTGCATTGATCATATTTTCTTCAAGGTCTCCTTAAAAATCCATTAGGAATGATATCTCCATCTCCTCCATAAACAATAGGCTACAAAAGGGTTCTCTTACCTTGGTTGAAAGGCACAACCTAAAATAGTGAGGATAGATCAAATCCTCTTGAGGGTGCTATCCATTTCTCCACATCTGAGTGATAGAGGGCTAGTTAGATCCCATCCCCGGCTATAAAACAACTCACCATGATCTATCTATCTCTAAGCTTCCTGCCAAAACTTGTGATGCTGCTCAAAATTTGAGGGAGAATCAATTTGGGTACCAACAGCTCAAAACCTCAAATTTCTCCACCAACATGCTTCCCCACTTTGAATTTCACTGCAGGCTCAACATTTGAATTTTTCCTCATAGCATGATCGGGGTTGCAAGTCACTTTATGACTTTTAGCTGTTTTTACAAAAATGCCTCAAAACACAAAAAGGATTTGCCTTTCGCATCCAATTAGATATGTCCACGTACCCATTGATAATGGGGTTAAATTTGATAGGAAGAAAATGCCCATCATTCACGATCATTGTGGAAAAATGTTGAGAAGAAGAAAACTCCATGATATCACGCCTAATTTTCAAACTTCTTTCATGAACCAAGGAATTGAAAAAAATACAAGGTTCGATGATACATGACCATAGAAAGATTGACAATTTCATTTAAATGAGGAAAACAATAAAATTTTCACGTGTCCAAATAGGAAAATGGAAAATTTATCAAAACGTGCGTATTGGAGAGTTTAAACAACTTCAAAGCATGAATTTCTTTATCTTTTCGGACTTTCAACTTTACTTGAACACTTTTGGAGGAATTTCTCAAAAAAATTCAATTTGAATTTTAAAAAGATGAGGTATTTTGAGGGCGACAATAACTGGATCTAGCTTGGAGACATGACATGGGAATCTAGAATCTCAATCTCTAGACCCTGTAATTCGTTGACCAACACCTTATCCATTGGGCCTTGTAGAATCAAGTACAACTTCGAGAAAGAAATATCAGAAGAAGGAAACACACAAGCATACAATGGGAAGGAAACACACGATATGTAATAGAAAGGAAAAAAACCACACAACGGAAAGGGAAACAAACCTATGGTACAAGGTAGGGGAACAACCCACTTTCACTGATGATACAATTTTAAGTATTGCCCGCTCCGAGGCAATTCCAGTGGTGTTCCATCCAACTATGAGAGACTAAAATTTTTCTTTCCGCAAGCTTCACGAACTGCGGAATGGTAATTTGAGCCATAATGAATCAAACTTTCCATGGCTTCCTTTTGGTTCTCTTATCTTGTCCCATAGCAAGATAAAGTCTCCAAATTTGGATTATCTTGCCTTGGAATTCTTATCAAAAATCTTATTTACTTTCAATTAGTGCTCCTTAATGTGATCCACCACTTGGAGTCTATTTTCTTCCAAACTTCTCAAGAAAGAGGATCCTCATGTCAATGAAATCTTTGTACTAACCATCTTCTATTGCATGTAGCATCTTGAGAGATGGCATATCGATCGTGAGAGGAAATTCTTCGACTCCATACATTAGTTGGAATGGTGACATACCTATTTCCTTCTTGGGAGTGATCATATCTTCCCATAATGTGTTGTACAACATTTTGTGCCAATTCCTTTGATTCTCATTTACAAGCTACGGATAATGGTCACAATGTTCTTGTTGCTTGATTCATCTTGTTGTTTCCTTGTGGATAGTAGTTAGAAGAATGAGATAGGGAGATTCCATAGCTATAACAAAACTCGGTTAGCTCTCTTGAAGAGAAATAGGTAGCATTATCTGCTACAATCTTCGTGGCACTCTGAAATGGACTATGATATTCTCCTTGATGAAGTTGCATACTTGTTTTAGTGTTGGCTTGTTTGGCCGGAATGGCTTCCACCCATTTGGTGAAGTAGTTTATTGTTGTGAGTACATAGGTGTGCCCCGTGCTTGAGTGAGGGTTCAAAACACCAATGAAGTCTAGCCCCCACTATTGAAATGGTTCTTCAATAACCATAGGCCTGAGTGGTAATGCAACGAGTTGTGGTCTTCCAATGAACTGTTGGCATGCTTTACATTTAGAAACCCAATCTTGAGTGTCTGCAAAGATGGTGGGCCAATAATACCTTCCTCAAAGGATCTTGTGTGCAATGACCATTGCTGAAAAATTTCCACCACATGCTTGGTCATGGTATGCTTTAATCAAATTTTCTTTTTGCTCTTTATCTACACACATGAGGAAACAACCATCCAGGCCTCTTTTGTAAAGCACATTATTCCAGATTACAAATTTAGCTGCCTTCATCTTGAGTGTTATCCTTTTCTAGCAATCAAGATGGGGGGGAATTCTCCATAAGTTAGGTAATAGGTGATATCAACATACCACTCATCAGTAGTGGTGACAAAGAGGACCTATGGATTATCTTCTGAACAAGTTGAGAAAGCACAATTTTCTTCGCCATGTTTAACTTTGAGTGTTTCATCTTTAGAAATCAACTTGCACAAGCTATTTCCCCTTACTAGATTGGAGGGTCGAATCTCCAAGTCATATTATTGAGTCTTTGCAATCCAATTTCCTCTTTTAGCTCTGGGATCCTACTATGTCAAGATGGACTTGATTGCACTGCCAGGGACCATCACCACTGCATGGGAATTGAGGATGTAAAACATGATTTTTTTTACATCCTTGACCACTGTATAGGCATGCTTCTTGATTGGATGTATTTTAGCTCATGCTTTTTCAAAGGACAAATAATGAAAGCAATAAGTGCTTCTACACCTTCATCATTTTTTGAATGAGAATGACAGAGAGTGTATGTTCTGATGCATAACAATACATGATGAATTCTTTGTTAAAATATGAAGATACAAGATTTGAGCCTTGAAATGGATTTATTGATCTCTTTGAATGTTTTCTTCCCTTAATTGTTCCATTTTAAGTTTTCTTGTGGTTTCATCATGGATGTGATGTGCTTCGTCAACTCAGCAAACTCAGGGACAAAACGACGAAGAAAGTTCACCTTTTTAAAGAATGAATGAACTCCTTTCTGGCTTGTGGGTAGGGCTAATGCTTGAATGGATTTAATCCTATCAGTATCAATGTGTGCTCCATGTTTGTTCACAATGTGCCCCAATAACGTTCCTTCTATGACTCTAAAAATGTAATTTTTTGGATTTAATGATATGCCATGTTTCCTACACCTTGTAAGTACCTGTTCCAAGTGATAGATATGATCTCCCCTCTTCTTTGAAAATACTATGAGATCATCAAGATATATGACAATGCAATGCTTCAGATCTTTGAAGGCCAAATCCATCACCCTTTGGAATGTAGCTCCTGTATTGATTAGGCCAAAAGGCATTCTGTTGTAGGCAAAAGTTCCCAAGGCTATCTTGGTGCGGTCCTCCTCTACCACTTTGATTTGATTATATCCTGAGAATCCATCAAGTAATGAAAGCATTTCAAATCTAGTGACTTCTTGCAGGATATGGTCCATGATAGGAAGAGGATAATTGTCCTTTAGTGATTCCTAGTTCAAGTTGTGAAAATCTACACATATCTTTATTTCACCATTCTTCTTCTACATTGGCATAATGTTAGCCACCCATGTTGAATGATGGATGGGAAAGATGATCCTTTCATTAACCATATTCGTTACCTCCTCCTTGATGGTATCAAAAATCTTTGGGTTGTATGACCTTTGCTTCTGCCTGAAGGGCTTAACACCCTACTTCAAAGGAATTGAGTGATGCATTTCCTTTGGCTGGAAGGATTTGATTTCATCATAAGAGTAGGCCAAGACATCTGAGTATTTATTGAGTAATGCGATAAACCTTCTTTTTCTTGGTGTGAGCAACATTTTCCAATATTGACCATCTTTGGCTCCTCGAGGTACCAATGTTTTCTTTATCAAAATCAGTTGGTCACCGAGAAGATTGCTTTTCTTTCTCTTGAATGAATCTGTCATGTTTGTCAAAGAGGTCTTCTAAAGAGACTAGGCCTTTGGGAATTTTGTTCTGTTTCAATTTGATTACTCCCTCATCATCAATCCCTTTAATTCATTCTTTCTCTTCTTTGGGGATTGCTTCTCGATGTGGATTTTCACCTCCTTCGAAGAAGAGATTATTGAAATTATCCCTTTGCTCTAAAAAGGCTAGAATTTGGTTATCATCATTGAAGACTTGCCAATGATTTGCATTATCTGGTACACTAGGCTTGAATACCATTTCAATGGTCACTTTGTCTTTACCAAAAGAAGGATGAGGTGTCACTAGGGAAGCTGACACTACAAGAGAATCAACCTTTTCATTTTGTTCCCTTAGAATAGCTTCAATGGAAAATGCATCAAAAGATTCAATGCAGTCCCACACTCTATTTTTGTAATGCCGGAGTCTTGGATTCTTCACTTGATATTGTTGGTGGACCTGCTTTACTACAACCTCTGCATCACCTCGGCATCTTAGTTTCTTGATTCCCATGTCCTCTGCTGCACTCATGCCTAAGAGTAGTGCTTCATACTCTGTAGTGTTATTTGTATTATCAAATTGTAGCTTATAGGAAAATGGGTATAACTCATTGGAAGGAGAGTACAATACTACACCAGCTCCCGAGCCCACATTGGAATGACTACCATCAAATTCCATTGTCCAAATTTTATCTTCCTCTTCCTCCATGAGAAGTGGAAAGTTCTCCTCTTTTTTGATGTGAGGAAGTAGTTTCCTAGCCCACAATCTTGAAAGAGAATGTTTGCTTTTGGATCATCAGACTTTCATACTATGAACTTCATCTTTCTTACTAGTAGAAAATTCTTCATCTCACCTTTTACTGGGATATTTGTAGATGACCAATATATTTTTATCTCTCCACCCGGTGTTTGCGAGAAAATCCTACTCAAGTAGCATAACAAAGGATGTTGGGATATCTCGCTACCAGTATGGTTAGGAGCACCTTCTTGTCTGGAAAATCAGCTAGTGCTACTTGTGCATATTTGATTCTTCCTACCAATGGCACTTGTTTGGATTCCATTGAGTAGTAGGTTCCATTTACCGGTCAAGGTGAGGCATAAAGCATTTGCAACTTTGGATGGCATCACATTGTCTGAGGATCTTTAATCTATGATATAATTATTTAGCTAGAAGCCTTTAATGAGGAGTGATAGGTAGAAAGGTTCAACCCTGTTGGTTTTGGAGGCACTAAGGGCTAGCATGTTTTGGGAAGGTGGTGTGGATGGTGTGGGCAGTAAGCCTTTATAATTAGGACTTGAGGATATAGGGTTACCACCACAAATTGCATTAATGAACCTGTTAAACTGGGCAAGGTGTGTTTGTAGGTATTCTATTTCTGAGAGCTAGACTTTGGTTTTTCTTGCATGTTCCACAAATTCAAATGGGGTTATGGTGAGTGAGGAAGAGGTTCTAGAAATGGAGGAAGATTTACATGGTAGAGGATTTGCTACTTTGGGTGTTGAATTCTCCTTTTCGGGTGTAGCAATTGGCTTGGAAGGGGGTGAGGGTGTATCTTTTGATTGAACCTTAGATGTTTTGCAGGGACAACAATTAAAGGAGAATTTTTCTTAGCAACTTTTGAGATGGGAGAAGAATTAGATGACTTACTTGGCATAGTAGCATGATCCTTGACAACTAGTGAGTTTGGTTTTCTTTGGCTGACTCCATATAAGGTGGTAATGGTGATCCTCTGTTGATGATTTTATTTTGTGTGACCTCTGGAGGAGAATCTTCTTTATTCTTCTTATCCTTTACCATAACCATTGAGGATGAAGCACCTTTCCTAGATTGTGCACGAGTGAAAACAACACATGAGAAAATTGGAGCTTCTTCATCATCCTCATATTCATCATCAATGTACTCAATTAGGCCATTGTGCATATCAACTTCCTCGACCTCAAGATAGTTTTCATAGTCTTCCATATTTTCTTCTTCAGTTTCATCAATTTTCTGCTTCCTCCTCCTCGGCTCTTTTGTGTCACAAATGGCATTGACTAGTGGTGCTTCAAGAGCAAGCCAACAAGGAGGTGGAGCAATCCTTGGCCTATCTGGAGGGTTTGGTTTCTTTGAAGCATTCCACATTGTGATCTGAGATAGCTGCTTCTTCAAGGCAACCAAGTCATTTTCCATTTTTTGGAACATCGGATATGTGGTGACAAAGTTTGAATTTTGACCTTTTTCTTTCCATTGGGGCCTTTCACCTTTTTGGAAAGGATTAGATCATCATTAGTTTCTATTACATAGTCCTGGGATTCCCTCAATGTTCTTGGTTGGGATCTTCTAAGGAAGAAACCTACTTCTGATGGCAAAGCACTAATGAAAAACCTCTTCAAATTATTTTTAGGAGGCACCACATCTTCAGGGATCCTTCTTATCACTCTATCATATCTTTCTACGAAGTCCCTCATTGACTCGAGAGGTTTCTTTCTTCATTTTTACTAATTAGACTAGAAGACCCTGACAATCTCATGTGCTCTTGAACCTGTGTTCGAATGCACTTCTTATATCCTCCCAACAGGTGACGAACCTCGGGGGTAGTATGTAGAACCATTCGGTAGCTTTCTCTTGAAGTGACTCCACAAAGAGTCGGCTGACAAATCTTCATCCTCAACACCCAACACACTGCAAGCAGTGATAAATGCTGCTACATGCTCTTCAGAGAGTTGAGAACCATCCCCTCTAATTTTCATGAAGTTTTTCTCGAGCCTCTCGATAGCTCATGGAGTGGTTGAGCAAGAGCCAGTGGACCGGTGTTTCCTCCCCATGGTACATTAGGCCTATGGGCCTCATGATCACATTCATGCTCATGATCACGATCCCCCATTCTATTTATGTTTCTAGCTTCCAACCTTGCTAAGGTTGTAGCTTTTGCTGCTGCTCTTTCATCTACCTCGGCTTGAAGTCTCTCGATTTCTTCGAGTTGAGCTCTTATTTCTTCTTCAGCTCTCACCTCTCTTTCTCTAGCTTCTTCTTCGGTCTCCACGTCAGTGAAGTCTACAAGGTTCTTGTTGATGTATGGAAATTCACCATCCAAAGGATTGACAACACTCAAGTTCCCAACATGACCAATTGCTTGAAAAGGAAGCCTCTGGATTCCGAGTAGCTCTTGTCTCCTTTGAAGTTCCTCAAAAATGGGATCAGTTTGTCCTTGTCTCTGTTGTTGAGTGTATCTTCTATCCACTAGCTTAAAAATCTATGATATTCTTTGTGGTGCTGGAATTTTTCTTTGCCTCTCCAATTCAGCAGCGCATTCTTCTTCAAGGTCTAGAATTCTCATGGAAATGAAGTAGTGATTGGCACTTTGTCTATTATGCCAGATAGCTTCCCTTAAATATGAAGTAATGTCTCCTTGGATTTCAAGAGAAATTCGGGTTTTTAACATGAGGGTTTCTAGAATAACTATGATTTGAATCCATATGGCTCATATAGCCATTCAAATTCCAGAAATTTTTCACTTTTTTGAATTTTGAATTTTCTGGCCTTGTAGTCGCATTGAGGTGTAGATGCTACTAAATCTACCCCCTTGTAGGCGCCAAAAATTATTGGCGAGGAAATTGTTCGGGTGGAAAAATTGTGAATTCCTTGCCAACGCTTTGGGAATCTAAGTCCCTCTACTTAACTGGTGTAGCTTCCGTATATGCATGCACGTGAAAAGGTGGATTTACGTGGTGGCCTTTCGGTGGGGATCCAACAAGGGCAATCCACCGACCCTACGAGAAAAGATAGCAATTTATTGCTAGATAGAAACTTTGTCTTAAAGTGGGAAAGGGAGTGAGAATAAAGGTAGGAAAACTAATGTTGCGGGTAGAAAATTAGATTCCTACACAAACACTAGTTAGAAATTTCAACACATGCATTTATGAGAAGAAATGACCTGTAAATGGCAACAAGATGAGATAATATTGCGAACGCAAAGTTTCTAAAATCTCCTCATTATAGAGGCTACAAAATTTTTTTCTTGTATTGACCCTTAAACAGAAGTTGTACATAATGTGGGAATGGAAGAAATTTGAGAATGGAGGAAAGTAGAAGAAAATGGCTATCTCCTTTTCTTTCTCTAAGTACAATGCACTCGTGAGTTTACAAGATCAATTGCCAACCTCTTACAATGGCGTGAAGAAGACATTAAATATATTGTAAGAAATGGTTACAAATTCTTCTTTGTTAGCAAGAAATGGTTTACAATATTTTCAATCATTCGTATTCTGTTAGATTCTTGATTCATGAAGAAACGCCAATGGCAGGAAAAACTATACTTTTCATAATGCAGCCGTTACACTCATTTTGTAACTTTGAATTTAAACCATTCATCTTGCCTTTAAAACTTTAAACCAAAGTCATCCACGTGGGAGAAATTTACTGGAGTGGGCGTGGAGGATGCCTTTTGCATTTTATGACTTTATAGAGATTTGGCATTTTTACATTTTTGTCCACTCACCCACTTTTGATATGGTCTTGACACGTGGCCTTACTTGAGTGGAGACAGAGTCGCGGGTCACTTTTATAATTTTACCTTTTTCAATGCAGGCTCAAAAACACAAATTGCTCTGCCGGCCTGCCTCCCCACTTTGACCTTTGATGCGGGCTTAATATTTGAATTTTTCCTTGGCGTGGGTGGGGTTGCAGGTCACTTTTTAACTTTAAGCCCCTTTAATGAAAACAAGTCTCAAATTCTCAAATCTCCCCGCTGACCCACTTCCCGCTTTGACTTTTAATGTGGGCTCAA
Source organism: Taxus wallichiana var. yunnanensis (assembly GCA_018340775.1). NCBI lineage: Eukaryota > Viridiplantae > Streptophyta > Pinopsida > Cupressales > Taxaceae > Taxus > Taxus wallichiana. The sequence goes on from CM031237.1 coordinate 852,043,355, forward strand.
CATTTGACTTTTTCCTCATAGCATGATCAAGGTTGTAGGTCACTTTATGAATTTTAGCCATTTTTACAAAAAGGATCAAAACCTCAAAGTTCTCTACCGACCCGCTTCCTCGCTTTGACTTTCAATGTGGACTCAACATTTGAATTGTTCCTCATAGCATGATCGGGGTTGTGGGTCACTTTATGACTTTTATCTCTTTTTACAAAAATTCCTCAAAACACAAAAAGGATCCACCTTTCCACATCCAATTAGATATTTCCACGTGCAATGGATAATGGGGCCAAAATTTGACAGGGGAAGAAAACACATGTCATTCACGACTGTGGAAAAATGCAGAGAAGAAGAAAATCCACCATTTTGCATCCAATTTCTAAATTTCTTTCGTGAACCAAGGAATTGAAAACAATACAAGGTTCGATGATCCATGGCCATAGAAAGATTGAAAATTTCATTCAAATGAGGACAACAATAAAATTTTCATGTGTCTAGACAAGAAAATGGAAAATTTATCAAAATGTGCAGACTGGAGAGTTTAAACAACTTCAAAGCATGAATTTCTCTATCTTTTCAAACTTCCAACTTTACTTGAACACTTATGGAGGGCGTGAGCTCAAAATTTTGAATTTGACTTTAAAAAAGAGAGGGGATTTTGAGGGTGACAACACTCTTGAAGAGTCCAATCAAACACCGTCACCTACAACCAAGATCTTAATACAAGCAAGCAAAATCCCCTTTCACTATGGTCTAGAAGGGTGTTATCAAACAATTACACCAATCCCCCATCGAGGATGTCACTTTACAAACTATTTCAAAAATCACCATTTCATAAACAGGATATGTTGGAAGCTCTTTAATCCGTCATCGTGCTAGCCACTCGATCAAACTACCTTTATAAATTTTGTGGGTGCTCTTAAATAATCCGTCGCTATATCATTCAAACCCTCTAAAATTCCATCTCTCACGGAAAAGGACCACCACCTTCCAGCTTTTATAACCACTTAGATCAATGACATATCCATTAAGAGGTTTATGATTGATAGCAAAGTGCCACCATTAACATCATATCATCCCTTTCCTTTGACCAACTCAAGCTACCCAACACTGTTATCACTCAAACAACAGTCTTACTATGATCCTTTAACGACACTATCACACCCACATTAGGCACTGTCATACTTCCACTTAAAGTTGATGTCAAAACCTACTAGAGTTGTTCTACATTATAGAAGGATAGTTTCAATACAACATGTTATTAGGACACCCTTGGATACACACCATGCATTACGTTCCTTCCACCCTCCATCACTATCTCAAATATGAACATGAGGGTTATACCTTCACCGTCCTTTCTAATCCAAATCCATTCGCTGACTATTACATGATGTATCATCCAAATGACGTCTTTATACCTAAATCCATGTTTGATTCATCTGATGAAGCATCTACTAGTACATCAATCCATTATTCTAAGTTAGTAGATGATTCCTCTCTTTGTGAGGTTGTAAAATGTCTTACTCTCAGGGAATACTGTCTCCTTATGCTCAACTCCATCCCTTCACCCAAAACATATGATTTCCTAAAAATAACCTATGTATGACCCAAATGTAGGAGATATCATCTCCTATGGTCCTACTTATCTCAAAATAAACCTCGTCTATGGGGGACTCAATAATCCTCCATCCCATGTTATCAATCCACACCATGTCATGCCTTTCACATTAAATTTAAAATCCCTTGATAATCCAAACTTCACCCATATGTATCTTCATTGTTGTGCATGGAGAGGTTTTTGCCTTGGGCACTATGAACAAGGAACCCATGATCAAATTGTCTTACGTTCCTTAAAGCATATGAAAAAATTAGCTTAGGTTATAAAAGGTTCACCTCGAAATGTGTAAATCCACTAGATTTGAACTTTCAACACCCATAACTAGTTTTGAACTAGAACCATCATCACCAAAGCAAATCTTGAAGATCTCATTGACACGTGACACGAGACATCAGTAACTATCCCACCTAATTTTTTTAATCAATGTTATATATTTAGGGCCACTTACTTATCAATCCAATCACTCCACTAAATCATTACCCCTTTTTTGGCCAGAAATGGTTGAGGAAGATTCACCTACTATAGATATTCTCTAGTGTCAGGATGACCAGGATATCCTTTCCCATATGGGAGATAACAATTGTTTTCTTAAAAATCCTATCATCCAATACACCAACTCTCCTTAACGAATCCACCTTTGACATTAACTTAGGCACCCCTTAGGATCCTCACATAGTTAAGGTTGGTCAATCTTTAAATCCATAAGAACTAGACGATTTCACTTCATTTTTAACAAAGTATCACCAAGCCTTCACTTGGTCATACAATGATATGCCTGGGATCGATCCTAACATTTTTGTACATGACATAGTCAAATATCTTGATGTTAAATGAGTTAAAAAAACACGCCACAAAATGCATCCCCATATAGCTCTTCTTGTTAAAGAAAATTTCCAACGCCTTTTGTCTTCCAACTTTATTATACCCATTGACTATCCATAATGGGTCTCCAATGTCATCCCCATAACCAAGGATTTAGGAAAAATACGCATCCGTACAAACTTTAGGGATCTCAATCTCACCTATCCGAAAGATGATTTCCCTCTTCCAAACATAGATCAACTCATTGACCTAATACCGCCACAAAATGATTTCCCTTATGGATGGATTTTATGGTTATAATCAAATACTCATTGCTCGAATAATCAACACAAAATTTATTTCATCACCCCTGGGGAACCTTTTGCTACCGTGTCATGCCATTTGTTCTTAAAAATGCAAGGGCTACTTATTAACATGCCATGACATACATTTTTCATGATCTTATCCACAAAATTGTCGAAGACTACATCAATAACCTTTGAGGAAAATCCAAATCACTAAAAATACCATCTTGATGTCCTTGAATCAATTTTCACTCATCTCATCTAATTTTGTCTTCATCTTAATCCTGCAAAGTGTGTCTTTGGTGTTCTCACCAATTTTTTTTAGGATTTATCATACCTATTCAAGGCATTGAGGTAGACCCAACGAAGGATAGAGAAATCATCAAAATGCCTCCACCATCTAATATTAAGAAACTACGTAGCCTCACAGGTAAATTATAGTCAATTTGATGGTTCATATCATAAATTTCTGACCATTTTCAACCATTTCACCTTCTTCTCCACAAAAACATAGAATTTCATTGGGATTCTAATTGCGAGAAAGCCTTGGATGAAATAAAACAATATATATTATCATCCCTTGTGCTTACTCCATCATGTGAAGGAGAACCATTTTATCTATACATATCCACCTTAGAACATGATTTACGAGCTATACTCGCGCCATCGCGATAATAAAGGTCGAACAAGCCATATATTACATTATACACACAATTCATGAGTATGAAACACGCTACACTAAAGCTGAAAAATTGGGTTGTGTGTTATAATTCGCCACCTCTTAAATTTGACATTATCTTCGTAATCACAAGACATATGTCATCACTAGTTTCAATCCACTTAAATCCATGTATTCTAAACCTTATCACAATGATTGCATAAATCATTGGCTTATGCTCATGACTAAATTTGATATCAAAATTATATCACATAAATCTATTAAAGGTGAGTCCATCACAGATCAAATCGATGATGCAACCCTTCTAGATAATCAAGTCCCTCGATGAATATTTTCTTGACGAATCCATCAAAAACATTGAATAATATAAATTCATCCCCATTAAAATGACCCTCTTCTTTGATGGTTATAAATTCCAAGAAGGGGGAGGAGCCAGAGTTGATATCATACCTTCCTGGAACATTCTAATCTCATTATCATTCAAAATCAACTTCGAATATACTAACAACATGATGGAGTATGATGCCTTAATCATGGCTCTAAATACCACTATTCTCTTAGGTGTCCACATCCTGGAAATCTATGGATATTCACAACTTGTCATCAGTCAAGTCAAAGGATAATATCAATGTAAAAATGAATTCCTACATAAATATAAGGCTACTATCAACTTTCTCCTCAGCCGCATTTGATCATTACAACATTCAAACCATTGCACAATCTTCTAACAAGTTTTTAGAAGCTATGGCATCCCTCGATCCCTCATCATTCTTGAAATAGAAAAATATGTTGGGGTTATAAAGTCAAGTGGGATCATCAACTAAAGTGCGCCTCAACATTATTAAAGTTTGTATAATCAAACTTTATTGTGAAGGTCTTTCACACTCAAAGAGTGAAGTGGCTTGACCGATTCACCCACACATATTGATTAGAAGTGATCCTCTGGGATTGTCTTGAGCAACGTTTACATTTGTACATTCTAGTATTAATGATTGAAATCAGACCGTAAGATACACAAGCAAAGAATACTATGTAAAATACTAGCAGTATTTAAGAAGCTAAATGATGATGGTTATGTATTAAATGATCAAGAAGCATAGCTTTACAAAGGTGGTGTGAAAGATTGAGGATTGAAGTGAAAGTGTTAGTTAAACTTGTTTAAATTCTTAATATAGACAGTGCTTTTACATTAGATTTTTTTCCTTCGGGTTTCTCCACTTAAATCTAGTGTTATCTATCTCTTGTTCTTTTCCATTATTTTCTTTTAGCTCTTGCTCATTTAGCTCTATTATTCGCTATATATTCCAAGTGATTTCTTTTTGTCTAATCGAATGCATGCTATAATCTATAATATTTGACATTAATGGTGGATATGTGATATGTGGATTACATGTCCCTTGCTAAATCTAACATGGTATCAAATATGGTGATTGTGCGTGTATAAGATCGATCTAGAAGTGTTTAAATTGAATAATTAAATAAGTTTGAAGTGTATCTATGAGACCTAAAATTTTCATAGCCATGTCCAAGCTAACCAGGTTTTAAATTATAATTTCCACCTAATATTGCTTGAAATATTGATTAAATATGGGCTAAATGGTTGTTTAGATTGTGTTTAAGCTCATGTTTGCTTATATCTTTTCCTCTACTTTCATTTTAGTCATTTATGGTTTGAATCCTTATCTCGTGAGATAGTTTTCTAGTTATCCCACTTTAAATATCTGTTACAGTCATTTTTGAATGTGGATCCAAAATATCTAGTTAGATCTAATTTATTCAGACTTTTAAGTCCGTCCTAGCTATAAAATCTTTATTTTTCACCATTTTTGTCTTTGTGAAGCTTTGGCCAATCATTTTGTGCCATTTGGCTTCGTATTTTTTTTTTTTTTAATTTTTACGAAGCTCGAGCTAATTAAATTGCTCCATGTAGCTTCCCGATGTTCTTTTCATATTTGCATGCGAAGCCACACCCAATATTTTATTGCCAATTGGTTTCAATTTGGCATCTTACTATATTTGTGAATCTTGGGCCAATCATTTTGTGCCATCTGGCTTTACCCATATAGATTGTTTGACTTCATTTAATTGCGAAGCCCAAGCCAATCATATTGCTCCATCTAGTGTCACATTTGTCAGTTTTTACAAATCCTAAGCCAATCAAATTGATCCATCTTATTTTGTGGTGTTCGTATATTGATTCGATTTTCGGTTAAAATATGAGATCTAATAAGGGATTTACATGTGTCTTTGCGTTGTTAGACTTAGATTAGCTATTTTTGACATTTGTGAAACTTGAGACGATAAATTTGCTCCAAGTGGCTCTATATTCCGTATTGTCAATCTTATTTTTAACTTTTTTTTGACATTTGTGAAGGGAAGACCAATAAAATTGCTCCATGTATCTCTTTTTATCTCATTTATCAGATTTGCAAAATCCAAGCCAATAAAACTGCTCTAAGTATCATTTATGTTGCATTTGTCATTGTGGCGAAATGTGATCTAATTAAAATTTGCCACCTTGTCACATTTTTCAGATTTGTGAAATGCAAGCCATTTAAAAGGATCCACATATCTTGGTTGACTTAATCTTTTTGATTGCATTGCGAAGTGTGATCCAATAACATTTGAACACGTATATATCTGTTAGTTTTTGGTAGAGTGTGAGCTAATAGAAAAGTGACACGTACCTCATAAATTTTGTGTGTATCATGGTTTTCAAATTATTTTATTTCACAGGTTTATTAATTTTTATTTGTACCGCAACTTCTAAATTTTTTTTTCATTCGATGAATTTTTTGTAACTTTGTGAATTGCAGAAAGTCTAAGCTAATTAAAAATCGACACATATACTTTCTTTTCACACTTTTCAAATTTGTGAAATGTGATCTAATTATTTTTGACACGTATTCTAATTGTGTCAGGGTGTCAATCATTACTTTGACTCTATTAATTAATTCATGAAACCTATCTTATTTTTTCCCAGGACTCCAAATTTTATTTCAAGTTTGGTTTATAAATTGTTTAAATTCATTAATTTTTAGACAAGTGGCTTGTTTGAATTTGACTTTGCTATCGAATGTCAAATGTGAAATGTGATCCAATTAATTGAAGAAACATGTATACGGTTATGGGTAAGTGCAGGAAGTTGATGGACAAATATAGGGTCATCCGTGGACGTCATATTGCAAAAAAAAGTGAAATCTCAACTTGTAGGGATTATTAGCTATACGCGCACTCTAAATTAGAAAAATCTATATAAATATGAATCGTAGCATTCAGAATCTAGTTTCTAAAATACTAATTTTTAAAAAATGGACAAGTTTAGCTATATTAAACACTTAAAATTATATGACTTTTTTTTTTTTTTTTGAAAAAATTATAAGATTGTAGTCCGTTTGCCCGCATTTTGGATGACCAAATATTGTTATTTTTTTTTCCTTTGGTGAAACGTTAGATGTAGTTGTCTATCTTGGGATAGATTTTATTTTGTATTTTTTTAGCAATATTCTTTTTGTATGATTTTTTCCATGAAAGTGGTCTGAAAATATTTAGAAAACGGAGCACTTTCCGTTTGCCCGCCATAACTATATCAAAAAATATCGAAATCAATTTTTTTTTAACGTGTATAGAATTTGTCCATGCTTGGGATGGTATAAGTTTTATCATATTTTGATAAGAGAAACAAAAGTTATAGTCTTAAACGTAGACATGAACATTCACGGGAAAAAATGTCTTAAAGACCTATTGTTAGTAAAAAATATAAAATGACATTTATCTTATTTTATTCACTTTAAAATCAATATTTCTACGAAGCTAAGAGTCTCCCCTACGCGATGGCACCATTTTTGTGAAATGTTTTCAGTTTTTAGCATGGTTCAAGTCTTTGGAAGAGCAGATTTGAGGTTTTTGACCTTTTACACTTCATAATGACCTTCCATAGCTTTGGTTGGGAAAAACAAAGATTTTCCGAGGCTTAGGTTCGGCGAGAGTTTTTATAGATCCACGATCGCGCAAAGTGCGCTTTATAAAAGGAAACTCACAATTCATAAATCATATTTACACACATTCCAATGTTTGAATTACCATGTGATTTTTACTCTCGACCTTACCGTATGAATTCTTGCAAAATTTTTTCTTTTTCGCACGTTTTTTTATCACGGAAGCAAAACATCATGGGAGACAAAAAATGAAGTCAAAAAAGGAAGTCATTAAGTAAAAAAACACCAAATGAATTAGAGGCTAGCAAAATTCAAAATGTTGAACGAATATGGAAACTTCGTGAATCAAGAAGAGGTTCATCTTCAACCCCAACTATTGTAAGCAATGAAGAACCAGGTAATGTTTCTACTATCAATGTTGAAGTTGAATTAAATACTTGTGATGAAGATGTTTTTACTGTCAATGTTGAAGAAGAATTAAATACTCATGATGTAGCAAATGTTGAAATTGAAGGAGACAATGAAAATGTGAATAAGAAAATTCATGTTGAAAGCGTAGAGACAAGTAAAATTTGACAAAAACACCTCCTATGATTTTATGTAAGAAACCTAATTTTTTTATTGAAATTGATAAAAACATTTTGAAACCAATGTTTGACAAACTTTCTGAATGAAAATCAGAAGAAAAGCCATTGAAATTTGGGATAATCATTTTGAAATTTTAAATGATTCCCAAAGATGTCAGTTGTTGGTTAGTTTGATGAAATTGATTAAAATGAGACCTAAATTAAACACCTTAGGATTGACAACATCTAATATACGTGGTCAAACCTCTACAATTGTTGAAAACCTTCATGATGCATATCACATTGTTGGTGTCAAGAGACGCACTAGGGATAGTAATATTGTGCGTCATGTACTTGCTACTAGTGTTGTAAGTGAATCAATAAAAAAATAACGTTTGATTATGCAAACAAGTCGAATGTTGCAAGTTAATCAAAAAACTCTAATGAAAGCAATTGAAAGATGTAATATCCTTTAATCACTCAATAATGCCGATTTTTGGGCATTTTCTGCTACTAGAGCACCGCATAAGGACAAAAATAATTCTGATGCTATAAGAGAAGTTGTTATTAAATTTTGGCATGATAGAGTTTCACCTAATACAAGAGATGTTATAAAACAGAGAGTTGGTTCTACTAATCATGAACCACATCCAAAGCATTTCTTAGATATGACTCAAACTCAATTTTTTCATAAGTTTGAACAAGAGAATTTGGAAATTAAAATTAGTCAATGTTTTTTTGAAATGTTGAAACCATTCTATGTGAAAATCAACCACGCTCGCACCACTTGTTGTAGGCAACATGTTGAATTTGCGATGCATTATGCTAAATTTTTACGTATTCGTTCTAATTTTCATTCTGAAACTATGTTATCGGAATGTGGTGTTCAAGTTCCACCAATATCTTCCAGGATTTCATTCCTACTATATTTTGTGAAAAGAAGTTGGACAATTTTTTTATAGTCAGAATTGTTTAGATGGAAGTTGTAGTACATGTGGTGGATTACCTAAATTGGAAAGTTGCATCCATGATCAAATTGAAGGTATAATATGACATAATTTATTTGAGTTTGATAAATATAAATCAGTTACATACCAGTTGAAAGATGGAAAAGAGTCTAAACAGTGTGAGCTAGTTATAGAACAAATGCCCGTTTTCCAATTTTTGAGAAAATTTAAGGATGAAATTATTTATGAGTATGCGAGGCATACACGTAGAGCTCGATGGTTGGATGAACAGTTCAAGCTATGCAAAGAAACATTTCCTATTGTTACTATTGTTTCAGTGGTCGATTTTGTAGAGAATTACACATTGCAACCACAAATGGAGGTTCAATCGCAAAATTACAACTCAAGTACAAGTTGCCATTTTTTGTGCATATTGCATTTCTACATTCTCCTGATAGTACAAAGAATGATCAAATTTTTTTAAGAGAGTACCACTTTTATATCAATGATGATCGTACTCATTCTACTGAATTTGTGCAAGGGTGTTTCAGTTATTTTATGGAAACTTGTCTGATAGGGACATCCACTTCAAACAACATTATATATGGTTAGATAATTGCACATCTCAGTTTAAGAATGCACGAATATTTTATTGGATGAGTAGAATGCACGTCAAGATGGGTGTGCAACATATTTGGAGTTTCACTGAGGCTGGACATGGAAAAGGAGAGCATGACGGTGCAGGGGCATGTGTGAAAAGAGCTCTTGCAAGAGAAGAGTTGAAGTACAAAGATGGTGCTAAATTAAAAGATGTAAAGAGCATAGTGGAATGGTGTACTGACAACATGGCCCGAGGTTCTCAAGAAAATTCCACAGTTCGCAGATATTTTTGGTTGATAGAGGAAAAACATATTGCTAACTACGAGGATTGTATGACACTCACTGGGTCCAGTGATATGCACTCATTTTGTAGCTCAGACGCTACTTCGTGGGCCGTATGGACAAGAAAGTTGACATGTTTTTTGTGCATCTTGTATCGAATTTGTCACTGTTGAGTGTGATTCACAAGAATGGGTGGAAGGATGGATTTGTAGGCCTCTAACTCGCTTCTTAGTTATCAACCTCCACAAGCATTACGACTTGTTTTTGCAGATGAAGTTGCAACATCCAAGGACTTTGACGAAATTTCAATTTTGGTGTGACAAGGTATTTATGGTTATTTATTTAATTTTTGTATTGAGTTATGTCCATTGAAATTTTAATATGTAATTTAAATTTGAGTTATTCAACCAAGTTGTTTTTTTGTAGGACATGTGTTTGTAGTAATTGTGACAGAAGATAATGAAGAAGGAACAAACTATTTCTTATGTCATTGCATCGAGGAAAGAAAGAAGTTGACTTCTCCTATTATAGATGGTGAAGATATTGAGTATCCTACAGGGTCAGTGGTAGTTACTGGAACTTGGCTTCGACGGTATCCATTAAAAAAATCCTCTGTTTGGGTGTTTGAAGACTTTGAGACACACAGGAAAATACTCTTATATTCGCATCTAGTTCTAGTGAAAAATATTCAGCTGTATAGATATCGAGGAAGGCCTAATAACAAGATTCTTTGGAAGGTTCGAGAGTCAGATCATGAAGCAATCTTTTCCGCTATTCAGAGTAGATCCAATCTGATGGTTCATTGGAATGAATTTACAATGCTCATGTCTAGTATATATAATTTCTTTTCAATATATATATATATATAAATTTGTTAGTTTAAAGATCTAGATTTAAGTTTGAATATATTTTATTTTAAATTTGTGTATTTTGTATATATAGATAGTATATGGTTTTGATTTGAAACTTAAATTTCTTTGACTAACACTTTTATGTTTAGGTTAGTGGTGCTTAAAAGCTTCCACCTTCACGTGGTTGCTTGTACTTTGTTAGTAGAGAATTTTAAATTCTCAAAGCTAAGCCAAGAAGCTTTCATTGTTTGAAAAAGTTGTAAATTTTGAAAATGTTGTAAATTTTGAAAAAGTTGTAAATTTTGAAAATTTTGTAAATTTTGAAAATGTTGTAAATTTTGAAAATGACTCCTCCCCAAGTGTTTACAAGACCATACCTACGCGTGTGCACCGATCTGGGAAGGAAAAATTTGAGAGAGGATATTGTAGAGGGTCCCTACGCCGAGGTGTCGGATCAGATGAGCCATCTCTAGGTGTCATGGAGTCTGAGTAGTCACCCATTAAAGTTGAACTATATTTTGGTCTCAGGGCTCTTAAGGGACTACACCCAAACGAAGTAGCCTAGAAGCAACGACCTTGTCATGCACCGAAACACCGCCTCCTCTAATGTTCACCTAGCCACCTGGATGTGCCGGCACAGTCGGTTTGGTGCCACGACCCACCATTTGTAAAATATAGCGTTTGATAACCTTACATTGGCTCCAACTGCACTATTTCACGCATTTGCAAACAATAGGGCAGTGAGAGCACCGAAATGAGAAGGAAAAAACTAAGAGAGGCTTTTGTAGAGGGTCCCTATGCCGAGGTGTCGGATTAGATGAGCCATCTCTAGGTGCCACGGAGTCCGAGTAGTCACCCATTGAAGTTGAACGATATTTTGGTCTCAGGGCTCTTAAGGGACTATGCTCGAACGAAGTATCTTGGAAGTTATGACCTTGTCGCACACCAAAACACCACCTCCTCTAGTGTTCACCTGGCCACTGGATGTGCCGGCGTAGTCGGTTTGGTGCCATGATGTCCTAAGGCATGACTTCTCACTCCTCACCTCCGTTCATTTCCTAGGACTCAAAACATTCAATTTGTTAGTTGTTTACCTTCCATCTCTCTTGTTCTCTTTAGACTTGCCTATGTCCTATTAGACCTACTTCATCACTATCCTTGCTTTGCTCTCTTGAGCTATGTTTTTGTGGTGATCTCTCTCCATCCTCTTAGACGCCCAACTATGTGCTTACATGCTCATTATTTTTGCATTGTAATAGGATTCTTCATCACATATCACTAGACACAGAATTAGGAGTATAAGTACAAATCATCAAACAATTAAGGGAACACATGTGTGAGGACATTTTATTCATAAGTGCCATCATTGATTGCATGAGATTAATCATCTCGCCTCAAATTGAAGAAATGTCTCCCATTGAAACTTCAACCCCCCAGTCCAACAAGCAAGATCAAGCATTCATACTGCAAAGAAGGACATGTGACCATTGGGTGAGCATGATCCTTGAAAAATGGAACATGATCTATTTCCTGAGATTATCTCTTTGTTTAGATTGTTCTTGGTCATATTTTTGAAAATCAATAGGAATAGAGTTGAGATCAAGAAAGAGAAATTCCATTAGGAAAATAATCTCCCATTTGCGAGTGAGATGAATAATTTTGATTCTCATTCCTTGGTGAGCTCAGGTGTGTTTTCATCTGACTCAGAGAACTTGTATGACATTTTGTCCCATACCATCACCTAGAGGTTTGAAGCTCTAAAAGAAGCCATTTCTGATTTTGAATCCCATGAGGAGAATGTATCAAAAATTTTGGAAGATCTTGGCACAAGAATGCATGAGCTTGGTACTCCTCTCAGGGAGAATAATTCCACATGAAGAATCTTCAGGATTCAAATTTTAAGAATTGGTTCAGGAAAATATTTGTGACCCTTTCCTTCAATAGTCAATAAGTTTTAGTTCAACCCTTGTAGAGATCATAGGTTATATCTCTAGAATCCTATGAAGAGTTAAATGAAAAATATTTTAGTCAATGTGGAAATATCAATGCCATTCCTGAGAATTGACTCAACACATTGGAGCATGTGAACATCTTGGAAGATGAGAAAGTTTCATTTGTAGTTTCTAGATTCAACAAGATGGTCTATGGAAAAGCCTCATCATTCAAGATCTTCCGTGGAGGAAGACATGAGTTGATTCTTCATTAGAGGAGGATTCTTCATGTGATGGGTGGAACCTAAGAATACTAATAAGGGCTTACTGTCAAATTTTTACCCAAGTTTCAACTTGGGACATCAGAATGCACCACCACATGAAATCTCTCCCTTTCGTCACTTAAGGCTTGTAACATTCTCACTAGGTATTCAATTCCTTAAGCACCCCAACTTGATTATGTTGCCCCCTCTCATGAATACTTAACCCCTTCTCACATTATCACCCCTTTAAGTCCCTTTGTCACTTAAGGCTTGTAACCCTACCCTATCATGCCATGTAACCCGGGTTAATCCAGAATGGTCAAGGATGAGTTAGAAGGTGAGTTAGCTAGGTTAATGTTAAGAGGTGAGTATAAACATACACTTAGCCATTTTTAATCCCTTTTTAAAATATTTCCTTTTCCTTCATTGTTGCTAGTATATTTAGTTATGCTACTAAATTTTCAAGAAACCCTATTGCAAAAATCACATTTTTGCTCCATTTCCCCTGCAATTTTTCCCGTAACTTCTACTCATGAACTCCTTGAAGATGATCTAAAAATATTTTCCATTGGTACCCTAATTTTTTATAGCATCCCATTTAAAATTTCAAAGAAAAACTTGCCTTTTTAGATCCTTGCAATTCTAGAGATCAAAAACACTTGAAATTTGAAGCAGGAAACCATATGAAAATACCTAATCTAATGAAAAAATTTCATCTCAATCCAAATACAAGAAGACATGATTAAATATTTAAATCAAACATGTACATATCAGAGAACTAATTTAAATGGTTATGAAAACATACATAGAAGTCCATATCATACATGCAATGAAATCAAATCAAACATATATAGTTCAAATTTATCGTTATGAAAACCAACACACATGGATATATAAGAATCAAACAAAGTGTGCTCCAGATGCACATCTCTGAAAATATATATGTATAAGTTCATAATGTATATGTACATCCCGAACTAAGTGTGTCATAATGCACATATGGGACCACATGCGGTCGCAAAAGGCTATATATATATAATGGAATATATGAAGAAACATGTTCACTAGGACCAGATGGCCCATATATATATATGTACATCCAGGTGGACTATGAATCTACTCATGAAACATCTTCCCTCTCTTCGCCTTTGCTAGAAGTAGCACATCCACGACACTGGGATGTAGTAGAGGGAGATGCCACTACGGATTTCATCCGTGTGGTCCTAGGTGTCTCTAAGCATGCCTGCAACCTAACCTACACATTCATAAAAAACAAGTTTTTAACACCCAAAATTTTAAAATACATTCAAAATTTAAAAACTTGTACAATTTAGTTAAAATGCATGTGAAATATTACCGCAATGTCATGATCCCTATCAATTTTTTGTTGACACATCGCAGGGACAACAATAGACTCATGAGGGGTAAGCTACATACAAATAATTAATTTTCAAATTAAATATTTCACATATACATACAAAATTTGATATTGTAGATTTAAGTAATAAGAAATAATGAACCTCCAAAATTTAACAAATTTGAAAAATTGTACCTCAGTTAGTGGATCTACAGATGCTATGGCAGTATCTACAATAGCCTCCATAGTCTGCATATATGGAGGAGTCTCTCTAGCAGTCATAAGCTATACAAAAAACATGTACAAATCAATATTAAAATCTACATGACTGTGCACCACATAACAGAGGTCCAAAGCATGTAATCCACGTGAACTTCCAAGTAATTAGAAACAAAGTGTAAAGAGATTTACTAACCTGCGTAAAACTCATGTGAGGCATGCCAGTAGCCTCAGTTCCCTGAGCAGATGATGACCCGCCAGGCTCTTGTGTATAAAAGAGAAAAATATTAATATGTACAACATACATGTGAAACATTATAATAATAATCTAGTGCAATCAAATGAAATTAAAAATGTAAGTTTGTACAACTTGAAACTTACGTTTGAAACACGCCCAACTACAGTAGCTAGCATGTCGATAGTTGGATGTTTCCTTCACCGGCTCTTTCTATTTAAAATAAAATAAAAAATTAGTTTTTTACATGTATGTACATGACGTACAATCAAATATATATATATATTAATATCTCAAACATGTGAATTAAACTATTGTATATATATATTATTTAAATTTATTTGAAATTTACCTGTGAAAGACCAATATCAGTGGCACCAGTTCCAAAAACATTCCCCAACATCTCATCTATAGAAAAGAAATCCTGTGAACCGGAAAATGATGTCTCACCCATGAGTAGCATACATATGGCACCACATGATCCACAAAGTGGTGTGGTGCCTAGAGCCGGTGCCTCCACCAACATCACCAGATGTAATCTGGTCACTATGCTGGGTCAGAGTGTCAGTGAGCTCCCTCAATGCATGGAATGTATCAATCTCCACAACCTCCTTCACTATAGGAGGGATAACTGAAGGTAGTGGGGGTTTTGGGGCATGGGGGATCCTAGGTTGACCTATGCATGCACTAGGTCTACTCTGTGCAGAGCCACCTCCTCGACCAAAAAGTCAGAAAAGTCAAAATAATTTAGGACCTCATTGAGCACGAACTTGCAATATAATTTCTTCAAAAAATAAAGAGGAACCTCATTGTTGTTACATGGTGGATAATTAAAAACCATCCATCATTGGTCCTAAAAATTGTTTTTGATTCAGTCATCGTGGCACCAATGGATTGGGAACCGTTTTACAAGTAACTGCGGGGGGCATTGGTTCTAGGGTTGGTAAATAATGCACAAATGAGGTCTTTTCCAATTTTTTTGTCTTTTACGGCCACATGGGATAGTTTATCCGCATACCACCACCTACAGTCACCTCTAAAGGTATTCCACCTATGTATTTGGTTAGTTGTTGACTTGAATTCACCAATCAATGTTTGCAATGTATTGGCTAAAGTCATGTGGGATGGATTTGTAGCATGATTTTGTCTTATAGTTTGAAGTAGGTTCTCAATGAAAATTTTATTTTCTCAAATTCTTCCAATGATATTATCTTGTGTTCTTGCTAGCTCAGTGGGGATAGAAGTAGCCACAGGAGTGGATCTATGTTTGGAGGAGGGTTTTGAGGAATGTTTAGAGGGTTTTGAGGAATGTTCGGTGGGTTTTGAGGAATGTTTTGATGGTTTACATGATTTCGAGCTTTCCAACCAACTAATAAAACAAGAAAATTGTATACATAAACAAACATTTCAAAAAACCCATGAAAATGCAAAAAAAAAACCTAAAATGCAAAAAAAGATTAAAATCGGGGACTTACCTCCTCGTCTTGGTGGCATGGTTGAATCTATCGCTATCCAGAAGTTCGATGAGCAATTTTGAGGTGGTATTCAAAGCTCGAGTGAAAAATGTCTAGGAAAAATCATGGTTTGAAATGAAAAATGGGGAAAATAAGGAGTCGCGGGACTGCTAATTTTTGTCTCAGAGTTTTGCGATCGCAGTTTATAACGCGTTCGTAGTTCTAAAACACGATCATGGTTTTAGGTTCGGTAATTGCCGAACCTAGAATTCAGAACTGCGATCACAGTTTAAAAACCACGATCGTGGTATATAAACCACGATCGCGGTTCCTTTATTTCGGGTTTTTATGTCCACGGAATTTTCCACCAACTTTGTGCACTTACCCTTATCTCTTTTAAATAATTTTTAGTCTGTCTTATTAGCTACATTTTTGAATTGCAAGCTAATTGAAAAGTGACATGTGTATTTGTTGTCAAATGTTTTAATAGTCTTTTGACACGTGTATATTTTTCTTTTATCACATTTTTTAATCGATTTCAAACCCGAACGGACTTTAACTTTAATTTATAAAATTTCACGTCCACCTGAGGATCGGTTTTAAAGTCGACATGTGCTTTTCTTATTATTGTGTATTAATTCCACATGTTATCCCCGTATGAGCTATTATTTAAATTTTTTAATTTGTTAAGTAGCTCATATTGAGCTTGTGCAACTTGGTTTTGTGGCTCACCTCATCAAGTTACTAAATAACTCATCGAGATTTCTTTGTTTCATGGATTTAATAATTTGACTTTGTACCGCGGCTTCCAAAGTTTCTTTGTCTCACGATTTTGTCTTTTATTTTAATTAAGCATCTCATACCTTAGCTCGCTTGAACCGATTTGCAAAATAACTCACCAACCTCAGTAACTCAACCCCAAATTTGTTCTCACAATTTGATCTTAAATTTGACCAAATCAAGCTAATTTTTGATTAATTTAGAGTTATTTGCATTCATATAGAAAATTAAAAGATATGTAGTTTGTTTTTTTGTCTCTATTTGGCTTCCTTGATCTATTTTTAACTATTATTGTTTCCATTTTTGTCTGAGAAATAAAAATGGCTAGTTCTGCTAATTTTTCGATGGATAAGTCTCAACTCTTAAATGGAAAAAATTATAACATTTGGAGAGTTCGATTAAAATATTGTTTTATGGCTAGAAAGCTCTAGGATGTTGTGGTGGTGTTGAAAACCATCCTAGAGGGAGACAAGCTACCCATGAAAAGCTGATTTCATTTTCTCAAAGATCCCAGGAAGCTTTGTCCATGCTATTTCAAAGCATTAGAGATGAATTCTTGATGCATATAAGCCATATGGACTCACCTGTAGATGCATGGAAACATTTAGAATCCATGCATGAAGGTGGTAGGTTGTCTAAGATAATTAAACTAGTTTTAGAGCTGTTCACAACTCCCATGAAGGGGGATGAGAAAATTGTGGAGTATTTAGCTAAAATTAAGAACATAAAATCTCAATTAGATATCTATAAATGTGAATTATTTCAAGATAAGTTGTTATACTTCAGTATACAAATCAATATACATGAAAATTTTAGAAAATTTATCTCCATTCTCAATTCCAAGTATCAGAATGAGAATGATCGGCCTGATTTAGACACTTTATCCTCCTTGTTGATTCAAGAAGAGATATTCGTAGATAACTTTGATTCAAAAGAGACTGTATCTCAAGCTTTGTTATCTCAAAATCATAAGCCTTCTCATACTAGCCATTTTAATCCAAATCAGAATTCTAGTATTAAATTCAGAGTTAAATATAATCCTAAGACTAACTCTGTTAAAATCAATCAACCATTCAAAGTCAAATTTAATGGAACTTGTAATAAATGTGGAAAATTTGGACACAAAGAAACTTATTGTAGAGTAAAAATAGCTGAAAACAACATGCCTAGTATTTACAAGAAAAACAAGCAAATGTAGATGAGGCATAATATATCATATTGTAATGCATAAAGTGCATTTATACATCATGAAAGTTGTACCTAGAAGGTTACAAAGAACATGTGAATGTTCTTGAGAAAACGTTTTGTAAATTTGCCTCTCTGCCCTCTTTTGAATAACCTAAAATTGAAACTGTTCTGCAAAGTTGTTTTTCAGTTTAATTTTTATATAATGGATCTAGACATTGAGGGGGAGATCTTTCAACCCTTAACTCTGACTAAGATTCCTGTGTCAGGTGTTTTCATGAGCATGGTTTCTCTAACTATTTTTTCTAATAATGATTCTTTTGTCAAAACAGTCATGATCTCTTAGTAGTAATAAGAATATAATTCTTGGAAACAAGAGAAGTAAGACAATGTTTTTTACTATTAAATCATGTTTTTGGCATAAAAATATGATCATATATGACATGTCTAAGCTTAAATTTTTCTTACATGGTCATTTTCTTCTATGAATAATTTGATTATTCTTGAATAATCTGATTATTTGTTCGATGTGTTATCTACCAAGTATTATCTCATTATGTAAAGACTTAGAATATGAAGATATACATATGTTGTTAAATCATTTTAATTGATTACTAAAATATTATTATATGCATATCAATGACACTTGGGGATGCCTTTGTGTTTGTATTGGAGACATCCAATACTGATTGCATCTAATTAATGTTTTAGTAGTATAATATGTTGAAATTTTTCAACATATTTGTAATATAACATGGTTAGTTGTTTAAGCATATCATTATTATAGTTGTTATGCCTATTATGTTGTCTATCATGACTCTAACCATGTTGATGTTGTGTTGGATATACAACTAGATTTATGTTCAAGTTTTGATGCATGTGCCATCACTTGGAGCAACAAAAGAGCCATGTGGCTAAAGAGGTTGTTGGTAGTGATACACATAGGAGATAAAGGAAGTATTCCTCCTCTATGTGAAGGCCAAATTTCTCTTGATAAAGAATCAAGTTAAAAATCAAAGATTATATGAATGTTTGCTGCATGATGTGAAGTCTTACACGTTTTTTCCTTCATCAACCTATCGAGTTTCCTGAGGGGAGTATGTATAGCAGTGCCAACTCTTAATGGATTATTATAAAGGACCCCGGTCAAGTTTTTTTAAGAGTGGGTCATGACCAACCACTTTGTATGTAACAAATTGATATTTTAGGGATTGGTTACACATGGTTGTAACATTGTATGTGAACTGTAAAATGCATAAGGCAATTCATTGTAAACTTCTAATACTTCCTCCACTTTGTAATAAGTAAATGTGTCACTCTATGTGAAGTTAATTGTAAATCCCAACGAAGCTTTAGTTATGGGTATGCCATAGTTTATAAATGGCTCCATAATTTGATGTAAGTCTTCATATGTAAAGCATTAGTCTTAAGAATATTTATTGGGAAAGATCTCCAAATTTCCCTTGTTGGAATGTTAAGCCTGAATCACTATTGCTGATTCAAGGGTATAAAATTTTGCATGTTTGATTGTGTTCTCCCACTTAACATTAAGGTGGAGCGTTGGGGTGCTAATGTAAAGTGGGATCAGTCACTATAGTACGCCTCAACATTATTAAAGTTTGTCTAATCAAACTTTATTGTGAAGGTCTTTCACACTCAAATATTGAAGTGGCTTGAAAATTCACCCACCCCTATTGATTAGCAGTGATCCCTCTCATGATTGACTTGAGAAATGTTTACACTTGTACATTCTAGTATTAATGACTGAAATCATACTATAAGATCCGCAAGCAAAGCATAATATGTAAAATACTAACAATATGTAAGAATGGATGGTCGTGATTATTGTATTAACTGATCAAGAGACATAGCTCTGTAGTGGTGTGAAAGACGAGGAGTGAAGTGGAAGTGTTGGGTTAAACTTGTGTAAATTCTTAATATAGACAATGCTTTTATAGTGGATTTTTTTCCTTTGGGTTTCTCTACTTAAATCTGGTGTTATCTGTCTCTTGTTCTTTTTCATTATTTGGTTTCATCTCTTGCTCATTTAACTCTATTATTCACTATCTATTTCAAGTTATTTCTTTGTCTAATTGAATGCATGTAATAATCTATAATCTTCGGTATTAATGGTGGATCTTTGATCTCGTGGATTACATTTCCCCGCTAAATCTAACAAAATCAAAGGATAAAACTAAAATGTTTATAATTTTTCAATGCTTAGATCATCCTTCACATAAAAATGAGTTACCTTCCATTAATGTCATTTGAAAAATCCGCTCGATCTATGGTACACTCAGATATATGATTATCTCACTAAATTTAAACTACCATTAGACTTATCACATGGTGTTAAACAATCATTTCTTCAATGCGTCACTCACTTTTTCATCATAGGTAGTATCCTTTATAAACTTAGCTTTGATAACATACTATTACAATGTCTTAAATCACATGAATCAACCAAAGAAATTGAAGAAGTCCATGATGGTATATGTGGTGGTCACTTCAGTGGCAATGCCATCACTAAACGCATCATACGGATAGGGTATTACTAGCCTACCATCACCAAATATTTTTATGCATATGTAAATAAATGCATCAAATGCCAACTCCACTTAGATCTCATTCACATTCCTAGTCAAGCATTATAACCCGCTCAGGACTTATGGCCTTTTTCTTAATGGGGTTAGACCTCATTGGTGCAATCAATCCTAAGTCATCCCAACAACATCATTCCATTATCACAACTATTGAATATTTCCCTAAATGGGTCGAATCCATTCCCTTCACCTAGAAAAATCTAGACCTATTATCAACTTCATATATCAAAACATCATATGTCACTTCAATATCCCACACAAGCTAGTCATAGACAATGGAAAATATTAAAAAAAGAAAGTTAAAAACTCGCATTCAACATCAAGCTCATTTTCTCATCACCATATTATCCTCAAGAAAATGGAAAGGCTAAGACCTCTAATAAAACACATAATAAAATCCTTAGGAAAATAGTAGACGATGCAGAAAGAATTAGAATTTCAAAATCTTGTTTGCTCTCCTGGTCTTATCAAACTAGCATCCGCACACCTACGGTAATATACCCTATTCACTAGTCTATGGATCAAAATTTGTCCTACCTCTTGAAATCTAAAGTTTTTCACTCCATGTATCTCTCAAATATTTCATCCCCGATGAAGAATATCACCAAGACCGTTTAGCAAAAATTGAATTGTTAGATGAAAAACACTTAATAACCCTTAAAAATCATCAAGTTTATCAAGAACACATTAGTAGAGAATATAATAAGCATATCAAAGAACATGACTTTAAAATTGGTGATCTTGTACTTAAAGAAAATCAAAATGTCACTGCATTAGAACGAAGTAAATGTGGAATTTTTTCTTCTAATGGGATTGGTCCATACGTCATCACTCACAAGTATGGGTCAGGAGCGTATCGTATCACTTCTCCCGATGGGGAACCTTAAAGGAACCTATGAATACTTCAAACTTGCAGCCTTTCTCTTTTGTTAAATAATTTATCGTCATGAAAATAGTTACATCTTAATCCTATCACTCTGTTATTTCATTAATAAATTAAAAATATGTGGCTAACGGATAAGCACCACTTCTCTATTCATTGCATCTTCCATTATGAATGAGTTACTCCCCTTCATAGAGAACCCTTAAAATTATTAGATCAATTTATTCCACACTCGACTAAAAATACAATACGGGGCATGTGTGTGTAGGTTGCATGCATGTTTTATCCCCTCCTTGAACGGTTTATTGGGGTTTTTCCTTAGCTCAAAAATGTATAAAAAAATTATTTGGATGATCTTTTTATCAAGTATATAAATATAATAGATTGATTCATCGAAGGAAAACTATTCACAAAATTCTAATATCAAAAATAGATCGCTCCATCGAAGGACAACTACCGGTAAAAATTATGGACCGATCCCTCGAATGACGACCATCTTGTCAAAATCAAAATGTAGACCATACCCTTGAAGTATGGCTACTCATATGAAAAGGCTTCCTGCATCAATCAGCCTTCAAAAAAACATCAAAATCAAAAGCATCTAGGAAAGCTTCCCACATCGATTAGCTTTCCCCTAATGGAGAACTTCCCGCATTGATCAGTTTGCTTTGAAAATAATATGAAAAGTTGGGACATTATTCCCTATGAACCTTGGAAAAGGAGAGCCCTTTTCCCGCATCAACCTATACACACAAAATCCCTTTTTCATCCCAAAAAGGTACATTCACTCAAACCCACATTCTTATCATAGTTTGTGTAACTATCCATTGATACTCTTATTTAAACATTTGAAAAGGCCGCAAGTGCAAGTGTTTTTTGAAACCCATCATGTATATATATTAAATTCATAGTGGGGCAATCATTCCATTTTTACCTCATTTTGTTTTAGTTACATTTTTAATTCAACACATTTTAAATTCATTCAACCACACTTAATAACATATCAAACCAAACATATTCACAAATCATGCTTCTTATATCTATCAAATCCGTCTAAATCCTTAAGCACATTTTTAAATAACAACGTTCACCATATACAAATTCAAGTACAATATAAGCCATAAAAACCATCATATATATATATCAAAGTCCATTATACATCATAATCAATATACCAATATGTCCTCATCATACAAAAATGGGCTTCTATGAGCCTATGACATCATATAAAATCATGTGGTAAAATCAACATCCCCAAGCATTGTACTGGCACCACCCTCTCCTCCGTAAGCAAGTGTGCATCCAGTTACACCATTGTATCCACCTCCTTTAGGAACACTCGTGATAGTAGCCTTGCCTCTGGCTCCTCCCTCACCACCCTCCACTCTCTCTGGCCTACGAGGTGGCTCACCCACGCTTGTCGCACTAGCACTAGGCTTTGCTGTTGTTGTAGCTTCCCTTTTGGTAGCTATGTGATCAACATACAATGTGGCATCCAGGTAGTTCTTGATGATCAAATCCACATAGTAGTTCTACTCTAGCTACACAACATCATAGTGAGTGACTGAAATCATGCCGGATGGAAGAGGTGCTAATGATGCTCCCCTCTTTCTACTAGAATAGGCCATCGCTAGCATCTCTGCACTAGATATAGAAGGCCATGTGATCCCCAAGGCCTTCTTTAGTGTATCCATGTGCCCTCAGACTTACCTCTATCAGAAAGCCCCTGTATAAGCTAAGCCTGAAGCTATCCCACTTAACAATCAATCCATCTCTCTCTGCAATGAAGGTATCCTGGACTTCTAGAAGGTCATCACACTCTCTCTCGAGTTATGTCTCTCTCTCCCTCTACTACGAAATTCTCATCCATCAATACC
The DNA here is from genome assembly GCA_018340775.1 of Taxus wallichiana var. yunnanensis. Taxonomy (NCBI): domain Eukaryota; kingdom Viridiplantae; phylum Streptophyta; class Pinopsida; order Cupressales; family Taxaceae; genus Taxus; species Taxus wallichiana. The sequence continues at coordinate 852,066,720 of CM031237.1, forward strand.
GTGATATCCATAGCTATAACATCGTCACCCTCACCCTCTTGATCCTTTGGTACCTATGCTCCTCCCTCCACCTTAGCACATAATTGTTTTACCGTCTGTAATATTCTCTCCACTACTTGAGTCGATCAAAATAACTCGGTGATAAGACCCGCCATGCAGTAAAACTGGATTTACCCCCACATTATCAATTGATCAAATTTGGCCCTCATCATCAAGACCCATAGCCCCTGTTTCTCATCAATAACCATATCTCTAACAATAATTAGTCTCAAAGTCTCTCAGTATCCCTATCCTCCCAATTGTATTGTACTAGATCCTTGGGTATACCTGTGTCAATCGAACTACCTCTTAACATGACCGAAACACGTAAGCTAATACTCTTTATCCCTACGAAATCGTATCCAAATGTCCTATTGTAAGCCTAACAAGTCCTGAGGAAACTTGGGCCAATCATGGAAGTCTAGGTATGGCCTCCACACTACATCTCCCACCTATAATCCTGACACCAAGTCTCTATAATAACTAGGCCTCTTGGCCTTCCTCGCTCGACCCAAATTCTCGGTTCCATCTCATAAAGCTAGTATGTCTCAACTCAATATCACAAGACGGTCTAATGGATGAGAAATGGAAATGTGCTTGTGTGCCCAACACTACAATAAGAATCCAACATCAATACCATAATGCTTGTGGGCCAGGATTCATTTAAGAATCCTTTGGTAAAATGGAGGTGGAAAATCCTAGGTGAATATACCCGGATCACTTTCACGTAAAGGTAAATTTTCCATTTTTTGGTAACTTAATTTTTGCATGCTATTATTTTAAGGGAGAGTGACTACATAGATGGGAAAAATTCTTTAGAAAATATTCTTATCTATCACACATCAACAATCCTTATTGATGCATGACGTAGAAAGCCTTGTTGTGGTGCATCGCCAAGCCTTGCCGACTTGAAAACAAGGGTTTTTGTCACGTGTCAATAAGGCTTGTTGATGTGTGACATAAATCCTTATTGTCACACATCAACATGGCTTACTAACATGTGAGAACAAGGCTTGCTGACACATGAAAACAAGGCTTTCTGTCACGTATCAATAAGCCTTGTTGACGCGTGATAGAAAGCCTTAGTTACACGTGAAAAGTCCTTATTGTCATGCGTCGCAAGCCTTGTTGATGCATGATAGTAAGGCTTCTTGTCACGCATCAACAAGCATTGTTGATGCACCATATAAAACTTTGTTGTCGCACATCAACAAGGTTTGCTAACGCACAACAACAAGGCTTTATGTTGCACATCAACAAGGCTTATTGACACACAACATAAATCAAATTGTTGTCGCGTGTCAACAAGACTTGTTGATGCATGAACAAGGCATTGAAACCCTAATTTTCTCCTATAAATATCCTCCCACCGGTCATTTTCATGTTTACACTCTCTGGATCCTGAAATTTCTTATTTCTAGGAATCAAGCTCAAGGACAAGTACAATGGCGACTACAAGTGTAGCCCAAGGCCAAGCTCAAGACCAAAATCAATCAGAAAATCCAATCAACCCACAAGCCCTATCCAAGGGAAAGATACTCTACAAGAACTTGTTATGCCCCCACATTTAGACAGTTTTGTAAATGAATTCAAAATACAAGGATTTGGTCAATGCATGTGACTTTGATGGGCTCGTTAAGATGCCCTAGTTTGAAATAGATCATGATATTATGAATTACCTACTCTCCTCATACAATATAAAGGACAATCTGTTTACTGTTATTGTGGATGATAGTCATATGTTTCAATTCAATGTCGATCCAGTAGATATTCATTGCTTAATAGGCCTTCCATACAAAAATTCCCCCATTGTTACAATGAAAGCAACCCTCATTGAAAATGATAAGAAGTACCTCGAATCTACTTTTGGTTTCCATGTTGATTGTACATGTAAACTATTTTCAATTTTCTTTTTATATTTTTAGTTTTCAATATTAATCTGTAATCTATATTTTGTTTTCAATATTAATTCCAATGGCTTTTTGGAATTTTACAGCTCATGTCAATAAATCAAGATGTGGTGTGGATACACAAGGAATTGCACATGACATTCTTGCTACTATGATTTCTTTCTTTCAAGCCAGAATTGTTTTGTAGGGTTGGAAAATGGATATACCAAACTGGGCTATTGCATACATTCTTGCAACTATCGGAAAGAAAAAATTTGATTGGTGCACCTTTTTATCCAATAAAATAAAGACTAACATTACAAATGCATCACTTTCGGAAAAACTAGTCATTCACTCCAAAAACTATCTCCTTGGCCTTTATTACGAGGCTCTTTTTAATTTAAAAGAAAAACCAATTCCTACTTGCACAGATGAGACAATGAAGAATTTTTCAATTCCATTTCAAGAACAATAGGTATAAGTTTGTATTTTGACATTAGACTAACATTATGTTCATCTGGAATCTGATTAAATATTGATTGTTTACAGAAAATATATTTGGAGGCCCTTCCAGCAAAAAAAGTGACATCAAGAGGAAGAGGCCAATAACACGCTAAGGCGTCAACAGATTTGCAATTTGAAATGGAAGTTCACTCATCTCCGAACTGCCAAGCATTTGAATTTGTTAAACACCAGAGACATAATACCCTAACATTTACTATTTACAAATTACATTTTTGTATTTTCAATTTACCATTTACCATATTGAATTGACATACAATCGACTTTTGCTGACATTGCAAGGACTTTGGACAACACGTGGGCTTCTCAAAGTCAACCTGTCTTCACCAACTCACTCAGTTCAGTCACATGTAATTGTCTCTTCTCAATAACTTGCTTAGCAATCCTAGCCACACACATCTCAAACACAACTAATTACTACTCCAACATGACCACCTCAAGCTCCACGACACGTTACCCCTTAACAAGGTATGATTTTATTTCTTTAGTACAAGTTTTCAATAGTTTAATAGTTTTTCATATGATTTTTCTTACACTTTTCAGCACATTGCAGTCCTTCGCATTCTATACAAACAATAGCGGCACCGTCATCCTCCATATAATTCAAAATGCCAACTAGAGGTTTAGGAAAAATAACATTGGTAAACGCATGCCAATTCCTCCAGCCCCTAGTGGGACACTAAACATTGCCTCCTCATTTCTAATTCTAACCCTCTCTCTCGGTGGCTTACCTAGCACAATGGGCATATCAATTTTAAATAATATAAATTTATATGAATATTACTTGGGAATTGATAGCAATGAGCCATCGGGATTTTTAATGCATGTGAGATGATTCAAGGCTAGTAGGTATACTTCAATTTCAACGTAATTTATTCAACTTTCATTACATTTCACTTTAGATTTATTTATTTGAATATTGATTTATTTTATCACAAATAGGATTAGGCCACTCAAAGGAAAAAACAAGTAGCATTTGATGATCAACCCGAAGCACCCATACCTCTCCAAAGAACATCATCTTCATTCAGATACAAATGGTGAACGCATTACCATTTCCTTTAGAGAACTTAATTGGTAATGATTTTCAATCCCATGTCACAAATTTTATTGTACCTCATATCAGTCAGCTTATAGAATGGGAGAGATGGGAAAAAGTACTAATCAATGAAATAATAAGTCATTTTGAAAATTATTGGCAAAGGGAAAGTTTATACGTTCGAGTTCAGAATCAACTGTTAAGATGGATTCCTTACTTACCTAAGTAAGAGGTGGGACTGTCATTTATAACAACAACTATAAAGATGATATTTTAGATAAAAATTAAAAAATTAGAAAATATTAGTGTTGAAGCTTAGGCATATTTTAACAAATGGTCTAAGGACAAGGATCTGGTAGCAATTGCAAATGCCGAGAGAGATAGAGTAGTCGTAAGTATTATCACTTTGAAACAATATTTTTTGTTAATTTGAAATTTTCTTATTTTATTAATATGTTTAATTGAGATCACTTTTTTGTGCAGTTGAAATATGAAAAATTGAAGATTCAAGCAAAGGTGTTCCAAGTTCACTTGGAAACTGTGAAGAATAGTTTATCCGCAAAAAAGAATTTGAAAGAAAATATTGTTTTAGTTAACAAACAAAACAATACACTAAAGCGGATAATTAAAGAGCATGAATTCGACCTTGAAATTTTATTCAAAGCCAAGGCAACTACAGATCCCAGTTTGCTATCCCATGGAGATACGACATAAAGGAAGAACAAAGGATCATAAACAATATAAACAAGTTTTGCGGAAGATCTGATTAGTTCTGGGATTATTCAAGCCATTGGGGAAAGGGGTACAGGAGGAGAATCCATTGGGGAAAGGAGTACAACTATAGGAGTGGAAGCCATTGGGGAAAGGGGTACAAAAAATTGAGGGTTGAAAAATTTCATGATTGAGGGTTGAAACTTGAAAAATTGAAACTTTAAATTTGAAAGTTTGAAATACTTTATAATCTATATTTGAAATTTTGAAACTCGAGTGTTATGGTCATGATGTTTTAAAATTTGAAATAATTTATTATTTGGATTTGAAATTTGAACTTGAATGTGATGGCATTTGAAAATTTGAAATACTTTATAATCTAGGATTTTATATCTTCTTATATATTATGTATATAATTTCTAGATTGTATATGGTGTTTATGTTTCATTTGAATGTGATAGTGTTATGATAATGGTTAATTATTTGTTTTAAGAAAATATGGAATGTGGTATGACAGAGGCATCTTAATACTTGTAATGATGATTGCATAGATGTGGATGATGACATTAGAATAGAATCATAGATATGGATTATCATGAGTTGTATGTGGACGTAGATTTAGCTTCAAGCACGATCATGGAATCTAGATGATGATAATGGATAATTGTTTTAAGAAAATTTGGAATGTGGTAGGATAGAGACATTTAAACCTTCTCAAAATATTCTTCTCTCTACTTGTAATGATATGATGACATTATAATGGATATAGATGATGATGAATGATGATAATGGATAATTGTTTTAAGAAAAATTGGAATGTGTTAGGACAAAGACGTTTCTACACATTTAAAATAGATATGGATGATGATGAATTGTGTGGACTTACATTTAGCTTCATGCACGATCATGGATGATGATAATGGATAAAAAATATTTTAAGAATAATTGGAGTGTGTCAGGAGTCTAGGACTTACATCTTCTTACTACTTGTAAAATTTGAACTTTGTATTAGGTTTCTCAAAATCTTCTTCTCTCTACTTGTAATGAACTAGGACTTGCATCTTCTATGATGACATTAGATGTGGATGATGACATTTAAACAAATATGGATTATGATGAATTAAGTGGACATAGATTTAGCTTGAAGCATGATAATGGTAATTGTTTTAATAAAATTTGGAATGTATTAGGATAGAGACATCTTAATACAATATAATTTTATTCTCTCTACTTGTAATAATTAGAACTCTGTATGAGGTGTCTTTCCATTTAAACCTTCTCAAAATCTTCTTCTCTCTACTTGTAATGAATCAATTATATGATGACATAAAATGTGGATGATGCCATGAAAATAGATATGGACGATGATGAATTTTATGTGGACATAAATTTGGAATGTGTTATGAGAAACATCTTAATATGGAAAAATATTCCTCTCTCTACTTGTAAAATTTGAATGTGTGATTTTATCCCACAAAGTTTAAACACTTTATCAAAGAATTTTACAAATACAAAAATAAATTAAACATAATTGTAAAAACTCAAGCAATGTCATATGATAGGGTTTAAGTTACCTCTTGTCTTTTAGATGGTTGTGACAAAGCATATGGAAGGAAAATGAGAAATCATCCTTCGTAGCATGCTAGAAGATCTTCGATTCAAGAAAATCAACACGAGAAATGGATTAGTATATAGATGGGTGAGTTTCCTGACATTGTCAGTCTCGAGAAGTGAGAGCTTCCTCGGATGGATGTCAACCCACGTTTTCAAAAAAAAATGAAATAATGATTGATCGGATTAAGGAAGAAACAAAAGATTAAAGAAAAATGCAAATGATAACCTGTACATGTCTGGACAGTAGAAGTCTAGAAGTCTGGAAGAGTATAACAAGTGGAAGAATATGCATTTCTGAACTCTAAAGGTGCTGCAAATTAATATTCGACAAATGTATGTAACAAACAAATTTTTAAAATAGAATTTTGTATTCGAAAAATCCAAAATAGTAATTATATAAAATAGATTTTTTTATTATAAATAATTGTATTTAAATAAATGTAAATATATATACCTGTAACATATTTAATGATAACAAGAGATGAAACAAAATTTGATAAAAATCCTCCTCAGTCAATATTTGCATCTGTAGAGTTAATATGAAATTGAATAAATAACCACAGTTAAAATGTAAGGTGACAAACAATAAAAGTAAGGTCAAGGAGATACCTATTTAAAGCTGAAACAATCCATTATCAATAGCTTCTTCAAAGTTGATGTTCTCTTCTGTAGAGTGTGACGATGCACCAATTCCAGTCTCATCATTGGGAACAGTTGTACTTGTAGTTGTATTATTTACACCTCTTCTTTCAAAAAGGGAATTCCAATGTGCAATTTCTCTGTCGAAAGGAAAGGTTTCCATGGAGTAGCAAGAAACATAACACCTCATGCAACTTTCTATACTTTTATCCAACTTATTTCACGTTTTGATTTTATAAATGATAAAGCGGTGAAAACCATTTCATCCTCCACAGTAACCCAAAATCATTGTTTGGCATAACTCACATAATCTAAAATATTCACTAATGTCTTCTTGTAAGACAATACTTTGATATATTCCTCTCCATAGTCTTGTAATAACACCACTCTCATAAGTTTCTTCTAAATTTTTATATTGGTTCCTCATTGTTGTTGCAAAATTTTTTGATTGAGACTTTAATAAATAAACATTCAGTATACCTTTGATTTCCATACCCTTGACATCTGAATTCTTTTGTGAAATTTCCATTATTATACCCATGGATTTATGGAAATGCTTTCTTACAAATTTTTCATGAGCACCTTCAGTATTCCAAAAATTAGGATTCGTCACACCCATTGATTCAAGAATTTTATCTTTGGAGAAACGTTCTCTAGTTTCTGATGATAAGGATTCTAAATTTTTTAAGCTTTATTCTTTTTTCAACTATAAGAGACTCAAAGAGATTACATGTTGCATGAACATCTTCTCATTCTGATCCCTGTAATATCTTGACATTTTTGCAAAATGTGTAGTGGTATGTCCCTCCCTTTAACATTGATGCAGGGTGATCGTGGATATTAAATCTCAAATAGTTATTGGGATTTTTAGATCTAATAAATCTTTCCAATTCTCAAAAATATATGTATCAAAACTATCTTGGGAACAATACAAGACATCAAGACTTTGACATACCATTTTTACCATACGTATAAAATCCACAATATAGATTAATCTTCCATGTGCATGCTTCATCAGTGTATTGATATCCTGAAACATTGGAAGAATACCAACCAATGTAAGAAATGTCTCCAAATCAGTTAAACAGAACAACAAGTCCTTCGCCCTGTCAACTTCATGATGATATTTGTGCATGAAACCAACCAACAAAGCATACTCCTCACAAACTCTACATGTAGGTTCATACAAAGAAATCCATCTCATCTCAACATCCTTCGAACTATTTTGCCATATGTAATTCCAATTGCAAATTTCTAGAACTCAAGAAATCACTTTGGGTTTTTTTTCCATATATAAGCAGGAAGTTCTCTTCTAAGGTATTCTACTTTAACAACATTTTCATAGTTGCTTACCATTTTATATGCTAAATTCATTCTATGAGCCATACAATGAATTGATAGCATATAAGGGGCCACTTGTTGTTTACAATCTAACACTGACCATGTACGGTGACCCTGCATGGATGATGCACCATTTGCTCTCTCGATGTATACCAAATTTGTAGCAATTTCATAATCATTCATTCTTTCCAAGTAATATATTTCAAATGAGAAATAATTATTTTATGTAGGTTTTCGGCATTACGGTTTTCAACCATTTTCATAACACCCAATAGATAAGGTGTCCTTATATGATTTTCTAAATTATAGATGCGGATACATATCCATGCATTGTTTTTGACTACTATCACTTCATCAATTGAAAGAAAGATAAACTTATCTTTTTATATTCTCTTTCAAATCTTCCTTCTCTATCATCGAAAGGCATTTTTCCTTTTCCCATGCACTAATGTTAGACCAATGAGACCGAGGTGCATTGGGAATTCCATTATATTGATATTAAACTTTGAAATTGAGGAAATCCAAAATTGGTCTTCCTTTCTTTAGTAGGTGAAATAATGTAGAGAACTGTATGAGTTTTGCATGCAGATTTGTTTGATTCATCTTACCAATTTGTGATGTGATCGTTCCTCCCTTTTCCATGAGATGTTTGTGTTTTTTCTATTCTACTTCATACTCTACTACATATTTAACATGCATGCATTATTTTTAGTTTTCCACTTGTGTGTTTTGATTTTCTAGCCATCCTCCCCCATTACAGTCAAATATTATTTTCCACAATGTTTTTCTATAGTGTCCAGCTTCAGTTGCATTTTTTGTTGCTTTCCCAATTTCCACGTACATATTATACATGTACATTCAGATGGGATATCTTCGAATTAGATGACTGTACAGGTTTGATAAATGGAAATTTGACAACCCAATCAAACTTGTAAGTCCTCCCAATTGTCCACATATTCTTGTTCATTTTCAATGTTTTACTTTTTTAGTATAATTTTGAGCAATATCACAATCACTTGGTTTCCTCTTTCGTGAACTAGAATTTGAATTTGATTTTTGTGTTCCATTTTGTTGAGTATTTGTATGTGTGATATATATTGAAAACACACTAGATTTGCACAGGAAATTAACACAAAATATTATTTTTATTCTTCACACAAACAATCTTCTTTTTCGTATATTGATATTCGGATACATTTACACATATATAGGAAATATACTCCCTAAATAATAGGAAGTAGTTTATAACAACTCACTAACTTACGTGAGTTGTTTCTAACACACTAACCAAATATAATTGTTATTGTTGTTTTATATAACAACTAATAACAATTTACTAACACATACTTACAACATAATAATTACTTCACGTAATTATTGTTTACTAATGGAGCACTAATAAAATATATTTCCTAACATTCCCCCCCTTAGTGCGAACATGGGGAAAACTGCCTTATACTTGCACCTGCTCATGATCTGGTGATTTTCACAGGATGATCACAAACCTCAGGGATGGTTTTGCAAACGGTTGACCACAAACCGAGAATGGTGGTTTTGCAATTGGTTTACCACAAACCACAAAGTGATGGTTTTGCAAATGGATTACCAACAACCAAGAATGGTGGTTTTGCTATTGGTTTACCACAAACCACAAATGAAGGTTTTCAAGTGGTTTACCTACAACCACATCATGACGTGCCAAGTACTATCATCGGCCCTCATCACATTTCACTGTAGGGAATAACATAGGAAATTCTGCTGACATCTGTTGCTCATACATACATAGAAAAAACTGACATACTGGAAATGGAACATTGGATCATGTTCCCCCCCTCAATGTGAAATTTCCACTTATTCAATCACGAACACTGCAAACAGGAACACTGATACTGGAACTATGACAAGAAGCACACGACACAAGCTGAAAGCAAATACACCATAAAAATGTCACCAAACCATCTGTGCGGCCCCGTCGTTGGCGACTGACGAGAGGTCGCTGAATGACCTCCAACCTCCGTTTGCCTCCTTCCTCCAAAGTAACATGTTGCTAGCTCAGCTAATATTGATTTTGAGGCTCAAAATTTTTTACGTTGGGGTTATTTGTATAACTTCCCCCTGCAATGTGAAATCATGTATTTTTCGGACATCGGGTAACACCGAAAATGCATTCATGAGGCAAATTGTTTTTTATTTTTCAAAATTTTGACTCTGACACGAATATCCTAAATCACCTATTTGATTGACAATGACTAGAAATTTAAAAAGTAATAAATTGAGATTACTTTTTAAATGAAAATGACATTGACTAAGACAATACCAAAAAATGTTTCGACTCTTTTAACAATTTGACTATTAACTTCGACAACACAACTTGACTAAAGACATATTTGACCTGATAATTTGTTTCAACTATTTTGACACAAAAAAAAAAAAAAACTTGACTATGGAATTCAAATTAATATTCGATGAACACACCTTGTTGACTTTTCACCAAAAAAATGATACTAATAAAATTGCAAATTAAAAAACTTGACATCTATCAGAATACTTTTAAATGTCCACGACCTCTACTTTAAATACTTTTTTTTGGAATTATTGTGACTAAAAATGACATGCAACAGACCTAAACACGACTTGACCAGTTTAAATGTATGTTAATGGTGAAAGATAGCTCTTACCAGCAAAATGAAATCCTCGAACAACCGGATTTAACGATCTAGAGGTGTTGTTGGCGGCGGCGTGGGAATTGAGGGAGGACTCATTGTCGATATTCACCTCTTTACGCCTTGAGAGAGCCACGTCAGCAGTGATGGTATGACGTCAAGCAGACTGCAACATGTGGCTTGTAGATTATATCTATAATCAATGAAGAGCACCGATACAACGGGCACATTGATCAACTTTTAATGCTAAGTTCAAAGAGAGCTCAGGCCTGGATAATCAAAGGAACAAGTACGAATTCAAATGCAATTTACGGCTGAGTCTGATGTAGACCTCGCTCAAGCCGGCAACAAAGGCACTGAATATCGTGTGAGTCATCCTCTACTTAAGAAAGACACCAGATCTCAAGATGCTCAATCGTTTCTATAGAATCTTGCAAGCAGATTCAAATCTTGAAGAACTTATATATTCCAAACAGCCAGATTTGATATAAAGCCATTAAAGCGTAGGTGAAGATATGGAAAATGGTAGTTCTGAAAGGAATCCACACGAGGATGCGGAAGAACGTACAAGGTGGTAAGATCTGGATCAGATCTGAGACCAGGGAGTCCAAGTTAGGCGGGTCCACGTTTTTATATGCTTCCAATCTGCGCCAAACTCTGATGTTGTTTTACTTCGGATTTCTTGCTGAGAGAGACGTCTTTTCTTTCAGAACAGATTAAAATTGTATACGGGCATTCCAAACTATGACAAAGAATGAAGAAACTATGCTCTTTTATCACTCGGAGCAATTCAAATTTCATGTCATTGCTCCTTTTTATTTTTCAAACAACCATCATGCTAAGGAAAAATGTCGCTCTGGTACCAAATATTGAAAACACACCAGATTTGCACAGGAAATTAACACAAAATATTATTTTTATTCTTCACACAAACAATCTTCTTTTCTGTATTTTGATATTCAGATACATTTACATATATATAGGAAATATACTCCCTAAATAATAGGAAGTAGTTTATAACAACTCACTAACTTACGTGAGTTGTTTCTAACACACTAACCAAATATAATTGTTATTGTTGTTTTATATAACAAATAATAACAATTTACTAACACATACTTACAACTTAATAATTACTTCACGTAATTATTGTTTACTAATGGAGCACTAATAAAATATATTTCCTAACAATATATTGATGCACTCCTGGTTACACCCCAACATGAAGAATATCTTCAGGATCTGACATCTCAATAGGTATATCTTCAAGATCTGGCATGGTATCATCATAGGTGTCATTTGTTTGATCTGCGTAGAATGCATATTCACCTCAATATTACCTTCTACATAGTTAGTACTTTGATTCTTTCCGGTGGCAGCTATATGGGTGCTAGTGGTTATGGTAATCGTATGCAGTAAAGTTTCCAAAATACTTGAACATGGACTTCTGAGATTTATTAGTTACTTTTTGGGTCTTCCCATTCTGAGCACTAGAAAATTCCTTTATTTTGAATCGAGTGAGAGTCATGCATCGCAAAAAATCTAATTCACGTGACAGATAAAATTGATTTGCGTGTTAGCAAATAGGTTGAGTCGCGTGTCAGAGAGAACTGAGTCATGCAAGCAAACTTAGTGAGTCACACATTAGAGATACCTAAGTCATGCATCAACAAAAAACTTAGTCGCATGTCAAAAACTAAGTCATGTCGTGTGTTAGCATATGTAATGAGTCACACATCAACAAATATCCTTGTCATGCATCAACAACAAACCCCGTGTCGCACATCAACAAGATATCCTTGTAGCCCGTCCATAGAAAACCTTTGTCATGTATCAATAATTATTTATAATCACGCATCAATAAATAACATCTCACCCGACTACAAGTGCAAGCTACTAAGTAATCAAATGATAAATTTGTACTATGCTCTGGTGCTTAGAGTATGCAAGTTCACAACTTCATGGTATTGGTAAGGTACTGGTGGTAGTATACTACGGCAAATCACCTAGGTTTTTATAGGAGATGTTTTCAAATGTAAGTGAATCCGAATCCAAAATATATATATTGTAAATTTTAGGTGAACATGACACTGACCTGCTCAAAAAAATCACCTTTTTAAATTTTTCTAAAATGAATTTTTTTCCATATTATGAATATTTGCCACTAAAATTATCCCTGTTGTGGGCTATCCAATCTAACAAATCTTTGAATTTATGTGGCAACAAAGTAGGTGCCCACTCAAATATTGTACACCTTTCCATCATCTCTACAACAACACCGATCACCATCCAAGGAAAACGACCACCTCCTTGAATCGGCGAAGTAAAACATGAAATAGCTATCATCATCATGGTCATCCATGAATAACCATCTCTCGTAGGATGATATGACGCCTGTAATAAAATTCCCCAAATGAATATATCTCATCCCGAGCATGACCTCCATATAGTCTCTACATAGTATTTGGTCTCTCATCCTTAGTAATACAATAAATTGGCTATCCACGAACCGGTAATCTCATAATACGATGAACATCCTCTAGATTAATGGCCATCTCTCCAGTAGGAAGCCAAAAATTATTGGTGGAAGGATTCTAGCTCTATAACAGCAATTTCAAACTATAACATCTGTGAACCAGCCTGTAAGTCCTCATACCACTAAAACCCACTGCCTTAAGATGCTCCCAATCCTCATCTAATAAGTCTTCCCTCACCTCATCCAACATCAATGGTATATGATCATGAATAGTCAATTGTGCATCCACTTGCAAAATCCAAACACATAAAACAAACATTAGTACCATCACCAAAATATTGAAAATATCATCCAATCAAAATATTATACATCAAATTTAACATTATCATCCAAAATATACTAAAATCACGAAAAATTGATATTATCTTCAACATCATTACCAAAAAAAAATATAAACATCAACATTATCGACATCCAAAAATTAAAACATACATCTAAAACTAATTAGAAACCATAAAAATTACAAAAACCTTAAAAAATTATCAAAAACCATGATTTTTCTATTTAACATACAAATTGATTTTATCATAGGTGAATCACCAATGATTCACCTCAATCATTGGCGATTAAAGGAATCACCAAAAATTCCTGCTAATCAAAACTAGGGCATTCACACACCCCTAATATGGAAATGAATACCTTAAACTACCAAAAATCCATAAAACTGACACAAAAATAAGATTAAAAACCTACCTAAACCATTACAGCTTGCTTTTCCTACTTGAAGATTCCATCTCATTGATTTTCCACTCAAAAACATGTTTCCCTCGCCACATTCACTTTGTCAAAATGCTTTTGCCACGCTCACAATGTGGTGAAACAAAATTAGTTTTGGCTATTTGTAGCCCCTCTTTTTTACGTGATACAATCATTGACGATTGCGTTAACCACCAGAAATTTCCATAATCATCGGTGATTTACTCTCTAATTTCATAAATGCCCATTTTTCCCTAACCGTGATGGTTTCACTTTTTCACAAGTGTGTCATATTTTCATTGGACATTAGTCCTTTAACCTTGAATCAAAAAAACATTATCAATATTGGGATTCACCATTCATCTGTGGGACACGAGCCCTTTGGCCCCCATCACTTGGTTTTCCTGTTCATCCATCTACCCAATAAGGATCATCTGTCTACATGATTCGAACCCTTTGGTTACCTTATCACTTAATTCCTTAGTAGCCCATTCTTTACCCCTTTAGATTGGGGAAAATTTTGAAACAAGACACACTAGTGTTTAATGTATTGTGTTGCAATTGAATCAGTCAAATAAACAAACCTTCTCATTTTTTTCTAACACCTTTCTAAGATGTCGGAGAAAAAGGAGCAAATGTAGACACCAAAAATCTGCATGCAAATAGTTGAATCAACACACCCACCCACATACCATTTAATGATCTAAGTCATCCTTTCAATAAATTTGATTAACTAGTCATTGCAACATGAAATATCTAAACCTAAGTCATTCCCCTCGTAGCCCTTCAATTAATTATATAATCTCACATTCCTTAGGTCACATTACCACTTTCATGGCTAATTAATTAGTTAAGTAATTAATTCACATATTCAGCCCTACACCTCCCTCATCCTAACTCACTAGTTACGAATAAGTCTAAATATTAAGGTTTTTAAATATATATCCTAACCACCTCTAACTTATCCTTATGACAATTCCTCACTTCTCGAGTAGTTGTAACTAGTTTAATTAGAAACCTTCTAATACACCTCCACATCTATCCCAACTAACTTAATCCTAATCCAATCCCATCCAATAAGAATCTCGACCTCACTCCAGCTTAAAACATTATCCTATCCTTGAAATATCTTTCAAATAAAGTTCAAAATGGAAAGAAAATCACCCTTGTCATCCCCTAACTCGAATTATCCAAAATCATGGACGATACCCCTAGTTGTCGAAATCTATATAAACAAAATTCTCTACCTCTTTTAGGAAGGATGGGAGAAGGAATTCACGACCATTCACAAATGTCTTCCTAAGTTTCTAAGTCTGATATTTTCAACAGAGCACCATTACTGTTATACTGCATCAAGGTGATCATCATATCATTCAATGTTCGTTGTCAAGACATCTTGGAGTGATTTCACTCATTTTCCACTCAAACTGTGACATCTTGTCAATCATCCACCAAGGTAAACTTCATTTCATTGGTTTCTACTTCCATGTTCAGGTAATTCTACTTGTTTTCTTATTATTATTCTTATTTAAAGCTTCAAAAAATGTTATTATTCACACTAATCTCCGCGATTGCCAAAATCACTGCGATTCTGTCGGACTATTTCTCTCATAATTTTATCCAAATATATTTAAAATTATATACCTATTTCCTTTTATTTATAATATTTGATTAAATATGGATGTTATCAAATGGCTATATGAGGAATTGACCATCCCATCACCAATATCAAATCATTTCCAATTGTCTAACATCCCTTACACTTTGGGAATAATATGACCTCCTGCACAATCTAGAGTTGTGTTCCATTCATGTAACCCCTCTTCATATACTTGAGACCATATTTGAGTCTACCTAAAAGATCCAAGAAGCCGAAGAGTTATTAAAATAATATTATGAATTACATTACATACAAGTAGATTTATCATGGTTCAAATATCACCATGAAGCGAGATTTGACATCATTAAAGACACCAACAACACATCGAGTTAGACATTGAGAGTGCAATTAGCCTTCTAGATTTTAATTCGATCTTGCATGTTTGTACAACACCGAGGAGGAGCTTTCTGATTTCTTCATCGATAATTACATCAAAGAACCTGACTCATACTTTACTAAAGAGGATGGCCTAGCATGTTCGAGTAGGTTCAAAATTTTCTAAAAATCTAGATACAATCCTAGATTCTAACTTTGAGTTTTAGATCTATCTCTTATCATATCATTATTATCAGTTGATATATGTAATAAACTAAATAAGTGATAAACATTTGATCACACTTTTCATCTATCTTATATTGTGTCCCATTTTCATGAATAAACTTAAATGTATTTAAAAGTGGGTTGACATCCATGTAAGGAAGTCCTTTGGCTTTTGGGAACTATCCTTTCTTTGAGAAAACCACCTACCTATTTTACTAATTCCATCTTCTGTAGTGTCTCGTGTTTGAATATTTAGTCATAGGAAATAAATCTTGATCCATTCTTCACATGGGGCGCAACAATCAAACATCCATCACCATCATCTGCGGGTATCTTATAAACCCTACCATATTCGAGGTTGATCCAATTTTACCCCTTGATATTATCAAATAAACTGTAAGGTGAAATTGTCATCAATGCCATCCTTAATGATCTCATGGTTTATGATTTTTAGGTCTTCTTCTATCTATTTTTTTCTAGATGAAAATGTTCTAGAAAGAAATTCTATTCCACTTCTTGATGTATTTATTCAAATACTTCAACTTTACCAACTAGGAATAATCCTTGGTACCAATATATTTTGGGGATTTTCTCCACCATTATATTACTGTGTCATGAAATACTAGACCTTTTAGGTACATTTTCTAGAATTTAAAATATTTTCTCCTTGTGGAAATGTCCTTCCCAATGATTAGACAAATGGGTGCATGGTCCAATCCTGAGAGAGGCAATATCTAGGAATCCAATTTCCATGGTTCAAAAATCCACTCTTCTCGAGATGAGGAATCGATCTATTCTAAAATATATATTACAAAATCCTATTCTACAACTAATCTAGTTATAGCTACCCTCTTTATGCTTAACACATCAATCAAGTTGCATTCCTCAACAAAGTGCTTTAAATCCTTCTAGGATTGGGTTTCTCTGCTCTTCCCTCCTTTTTTTTCTTTTTCATCTAGTGTAGCATTGAATTCCCCCATGAAGATGTAATGGTACCCCATTTGGGATTGCACAAAACTATTTATTTCATTCAAAGTTGTCTTTTTCATTTTGGGCTGGTTAAGGCAATATATGTTTTAAATTATAAAGATGATATCCTCACTTGTTGCTTTCACTTCACAAACCATCCAGTTACAAGCCAAATGGATAGTTTTTATCAAAATGAATTCTTGTTCCAAAATATTCCAATCCCACTTTGTTGGTTGGATATTTTGTCAAGCCAAAATATGAGGTTCAACCATAGTACATGGGATTAAATCCCTCCTCAAAGACAGGTGAGGTTGCCTGTTTATTACTAGTCTAAAACACAACAGAAATAATATACAGTATTCACACTAATCTAACCATTGGGGTTGGGATAGAATCCTGAAATCTATATCCATACTAGGTAGAGATATTGCTACTTTTGAAATGAAATGGATTGAAAATGAAATTATTATTATGGAAGAAACAAAAATGGAAAGGAAATGAGGGGAACATACTTTATTTCAAGCAAACACAGATCACGAAATAATCATACGAGTTTTAGACAACAAATGTAATGTTTGAAATGATTAGAACAATCAAGATGCTAAATAAGGAATAGCTTAAGATTATGAACATAAGAATAATATCCTAAGAAAGATACATCTCACAATACAACATTTGCAAAATAACATTAGCTTCTATTCCTCAAATGATTAAAAGAAAACACAAAGTCTTTCTTCTTCACAATAGTTCTCAATATTCCAAAAATCTCAACCCTTTGGAATGCATAAGCATCCCTTATTTATAATAAAAGGAATTGAGAGAAAATAGGATAAATCCTAGAAAATAGTCTTTTTAATGAGATTCCTATTTTGCTTGACTCTCATGTAGGAGACCAAGTCAAAATTTGCTTCCTATGTGACAAAAAAATTTAAAAAGACATGTCAATTTCAGGATTGAAATGACATGCAACATTATGCCTATTCTGTTTCATCATCTTTGTCTTCCTCCAACAAAGCCTGCTTGTCCTGAAATTCTTGGAATTTTTGGATTATACCCTACATCTCATTTTCATCACGTGTAGTGGAATGATCACTTAGAACTTCACATGTTTCCTGAGTATCGCTAGCGTTTCCAAGAAGCTTCTTCAGTCTCTTGTTGAGTTTCCTCAGTGTTTCCAAAGAATGTTCAATTTTCACAAACCTATCAATGATTTCCAGATTGAAGCCATAAGTTGGTTCATGCTAAATTGATTCTTAGATCTGCTTGTAAAGATCATCAACAGGAAGAATACTCGAGCTTTCATTCAACACCTTAGTGCAGATCTTGACTAGCTCTTCTTCTATGTCATTCGTGCCATCGACCAATTGATCTCTTGATTCCCTCAATTTGCTACAAGATTCATTGAGAATCTTTATTCTGAATCTAATGGCCTTGGTCAATTGAAAATGTTTGTCCCCATGTGGAATGATGCCTTCTTCGATCAAGATGCGGGACGGAACCTGTTTCAGTGTTTGGAGAGCTTCAAAAGTTAACTCTAGGTTCCCAACTTCTGCTGAAAATTCATCATCCATTTTCTCTCCATCCTTCTTTATATCCTCCAAGGATTTGTAGACTTCCATGGTGTCATCAATGACTTCTTTTCCTTGCAGGAGCAGCCTCTAGATCCATTCATCAACCGTTCTCCCCTTCTCATTAATCTTCTCAATCATGGGTACCGATGAGAAATCGAACCTGATAGGAGTAGAGGATGATGGTGTTGACTCAAGAGGCTTTGAGAGCTTGAGTAGTACTTGTTAGCTGCTCTACTTTCTCTTTTAGCTCATCTTTGTTTGCCTTAGTTTCCTTTAGCTTCTGGCACAACACATTCATGGCATCTTGTGCATCTTGTTGTGCTCCCTCCATTATTACTTTTCCTAGATCAACCCTTGTGATTTGATAATCTGTGACCATTATATCATCCTTGGTTTTATCAGCCACGGGAGTAGTAATTTCTGCAAATTTATGCCCTGAGGCATCCACTGAAATCCTTGAAACTATTTTGGGTTTCTTGGCTGACTTGGTAGGAGTTACCTTGAGGGAACTGAAATCAAAGGCTAGTAGGGGAACTACCACCTTCCTCTTCCTTGGGGTCTGATCTATTAACCATTGAGGTGTATTGGAAGAAGTTTCTCCCATTGTAGGTGTTACGGTCACATCCTCAGGTGGAGGAAGGTTAGCTTGTGGAGTGGTGACCACTACAAGTGTAGTGTCCGTGGTAATGGACTCAGGGAATGAAGGTGCAGAAGGAGGAGGCATGTCCATGGTTAATTGGGGTCTAGTGGGGAGAGGTGAGAGGCCAGAGAAGATACTAGCCATGGTTGAGGAACTTGGTGAAGAAATCTGAGGCAAGGAAGGCTGAATGGGAGGAGGCAAGGATTCTGAAATTAGAGCTTGAGAGATAAGAGGAAGACTTACCTCTGATGAAATGTCAACCAAAAGAGGAATGGAAGGTTGAACAATCTCTTCTCCTAAAGGAGGATTTCCTTGTTCTAGTTGTGGAGGTGAATCAAGAACCTCAACTATTTGTGGGAGAGTGGCCACTGATGTGGTTACTTGATCTTCTCCCTTTCTGAAAAACTTAACCTTTATTGGCCTCTTGGAAGGGTTCTTATCCTTTTCATTTTTTCCCTTGGAGGGTCCCACTTCAAAAGTATCTAGCTTTGAAAAAAACCCTTCTTTATAACTCATTCCAAAAGAAATGAGCCAGTCCTTAGTACGGGAAAGAATTTAAGCAACTCTCCCCATAATAGAAGCTTTCTCAGCAATGGACCAATCAATGGCTGGGAATACATATCGGTCTTCATTTAACCCATCATACAAGGCATTAAGGACACTCTCATTATCCGTGGTGCCCTCTGGGATGTTAGATAAATCTAGCATCTGGATTTCTTCAATTGTCAACCTACTATTTTCCTTTCTTTGGATGGTAACTTCATCCCAAAGATCAACCCAAATATATTCTATGTTGGGCACATGTAGATATAAAGTACCATACAATTTAAGGACTCCTCGGAAATAAAATCCATCTCTTTGCTTCATGTGCTTCTTCAACTTGTCCTAAAGCTCATGCACCACATTCTTAGCTTTAACCATTGTCGAGCACGTGTACCTTCCGATGGAAATAGGGAAGGATACGGTAACCTTGTGTTTACTCTATTGGAATTTGTGAAAATCCAACAATTTTCTAACCAACTCCATCAGTATTAGCTTATCACCTGGGAATATGGGAAATTAGAAAGGATCACCTGGTACATGACCACCCAAAGGTATGTGAACTTCTTGAACTACAAGAAGATACAACCCCATTTTGATACTTTGGCCCATGCCTCATCAAAGACTCTTCTCTTTCTTAAATCAGGGTTCAACATGCAGATGTTCTCATAAAAGAAGGCATCATTCACTCTTCTGAATTGATCCTCGGATCCCTTCATTTTCAGATGAGGGAAATACTGATATATATGTTTGGTTGACTTACTTCCCTTAGCATCCAACCCTAGATAATTCCTCATGCCACTGCTGCATAGGTGACATATGACGACATATAAAACTTACAATTAGTCAAGACTGTCTTCATCTAGGAATCAATTTCATTACTTATAAGACTACTCCAATCAATCCCTTGTTCGTTCTTCTTTATAATGACCATGAATTGATACATCCACCCTTGGAAGTCTCTTGACTTGGGGAGTCCAAATACTTGACTCAACAAGGTGATGATGTCACTAATTTCAAGGATGAAATCACTCTTGGGGACAAATTTGGGAAACCTAGAGATGACTGGCTTGGCCTTGATCAGGAACTTTTTATTCACATGCTTGATGTAATCTTCTTGATCTTTGTCCTAGGATTTCTGTGCTGACTTAAGATCTACATTGACATATTCCTCAAATTTGGGTAATATTAAGAGGTCATCAAAGTAACCTCCATCCAAATTCACTATGGTTTCTCCTGCTTGATTTTTCACTGAGCGGGAATCTGAGTCATAATTGGAAGCACAGGCCAGAATGAACTCGGGGCATTGAGAAGACATTGGGAATCCTACTATGAGAGGGAGGCCATTGTTGGTTATTGACTTCATCCAGGGACTCTGAGAAGAATCCTTGGTTCTGTTCCAAAATTCCTCCATGTCTATGTTACCAAGCTCCGTGTCTCAGATGTTGTAATTGCAATCTATGTAGGAAGGAGATTCCATTTTCTAGTACTTGTACTTCATCTTTCCTGACCTGTCTGACTTATCCTTAGATGATCCAGGATCTGACATGAGAATTCCTGAAGAAAGAATGCCTAGATAACTCTTGTTTGACCAATCGAGGCTTGGAAGCTTGCTGAGCAACCCCACACTGCACTCCGCCACACCAACCGAACTTTGAGACCTGTCAGAAAATTCATGAAACCCGACACACTACAGAGTATAATCAGAAACTAGGTTGTGTCAAACACTTCATGAAACTTGACACACAGGTGGAAATCAGAATATGTTGAGCACCTGTGGAACCCGACACATCGGAAACCAAATAGTGTCGGATAACTGTGAAACCTAACACAAGAAGAAGTCGAGAGGATGCTAAGCAATTTGTAAACCTCGATACACTACGTAAAACCAAACAATGTCAGACACCCTGTAAAACCTGAAACAAAGGTGTCGGGTTTCTGGGATGTCAAAACAGGTAAAATTTCCTCCAAGCTTGTAAGTTAGGTTTTATAGATTTATTCTACAAAAAACACAAGAGTATATCCATGGAAGGAAATAAGAAAACACCTAAGATGAATTTTTAAACAAGGGGTTTCATAGAAATTCAATCAGAAAATGAATAAAACAACCCTAAACCCTAAACCCAGAGGCAAGAAAAAGAAAAGAGGAAAAACACCAAAAGAACACTTCAAAAACAAACCCAAAGACCCCAAAATGATAAGAAGAGAAAAATACCTTCAAGAAATTTGAAAATGATCGAAGATGAATCACGAAATTGGTTGAGAAGTTTAGTCGGGTTTGGAGGTCAAAGGAGCATGTACAAAAAATCCACACAACAAAAATATGTCAGGTAAAAATGATGTGTAAAATTAGCCTATTTATAAAACCCTAGCATTTATTACACCTCCTCTGACATATGTACCAACTAACCAAAAACTTGGCATTAATGCCATGTCATCATGCTTAGCACTTTCAAAAACCCGAAACAAAGGTTTTCTTAACAAATCAGTTTCAGGAACCAACCGACATGAAGCATGTAAAAGATGTGTTTGGATGCCACTGAGTTCCGAAAACCCAACACAAAAGATCATTTCAGGTTTCGGGAAACAAGCAACATGTAACTTGTTTTTTGTAAGGTATGTTCCGATGCTCCTAGGGTCCAAAAACCCAATACACTGGCATGTAATCGGGCTTCAGGTTTTGGAAGACACTCAACATGAAGCATGTAAAAGACATGTTTGCATGTGATGGAAACCCGAAAACCCAAAAATCTCCTTCAAAGGGAATTTTTAGGATAGTTTTTCAAAAAAAATTCTATGGTTATCTCAATTTTGGATGGAATCACTAAAAACGAGATAACACCCACCTAAGGCTCTAGAGGATTCACAACATGCCGAATTCCATAATGGCCAATTTTGGAGGACAAAAGCATGGAAATAATCCTCCTTCATTTTGGTTTCTTGAGTTAAAATAATATCTCGGATTAGATGGATAAAGTTTTTGTTTAGTCATCCTTTGTTTTTAGCAACAAGATTATGCCCCTAACATTCTAGGATATGAGTTTCATTTGTTCTTGGGAGGTCCCCCTCCTACTTATAAAGTATTCCTTAATAGTATTTTGATCTTTACAACCAACCTCCTCCATCTATCTTTTATGCCCGGTTATAATAGAGATTCCACTTTTCCTACTCTTCCCTAGTGACAATATGTTTTGAAGCTAGAGTTTAAAGGATACTAAGAATCTAATTTCCATTTTGTGTACGATTTATTTTAGGAGATATTTTTAGGGATAGCATGGCTAAGGAATTTCAATTCTAGTTTTCATTGTTGGATTAGAGGTTTGTCGCTCACAATTGAGGAATTTATGCTCAAGAGGATCATTAGATAGGGAAGAGATATGACCATGTGTGGTTTCAATATTTAGTAAATAATTAATATCTTCATCTTTTGTTTTCTTAGAAAATATATAATTATAGATGGGAAAAGTCTCAACCATCAAATTAGGATAAATCATAGAAGATGAGTGCACCAAAGGCTCAAGCATATGAGAAGAGGGAAAACAAGATGGGGAGGGGAATATTAGGAAGGGGGTGGGAAGTGGCTTGAATGGGAACATGTTGAGAGGAGGGGGAGAGGGATGAGGATGAGGAAGGTAGAAATAAATAAGGAGAATCGAAAAAAATAGGTTGAGACCGAGTACCAAGAGAGGAAGATAGAATGATGGTGTGAGGAAGGGGAGAGGAAAGGGGAATCAAGGCATAAGTGTAGGAAAAAAATAAGGGAGGAAAGCCACCAATGGAGGAAACAGGGAGCCAAAATGTTTAGCAATAGAGGATAGGGATGAGGAATTTTTGTAGATGTCTAGGAGTCGAGGTAAGGAAATACAAATGGGAGCCCCCAATTAAATGATAGAGTAGGTAGAGAATTCAGAAGATCATTAAAAATGGAAAAGGTTAAATTGATCCTTCGAGAACCATGCCCTAGGAAGTTTAAGGTCCTTAACTATTTGGTAATTGTCAAAGGATGCTTTAAAGAGGCCATCCTCGGGGAGGTTAAAACCCACACATTTAAGGTTTGTCTAATTTCCCTAATTCACTTCCCAAGATCGTCAAAATTTTGGGAGACCCCAATAAATATTCTAAAAATCTCACGATATTTACAATCAAAAATGATAAACAATCAAGAAGAGGATTTTTAGAAAGGGGATGGGAGTATCACCCGATGATGCTTAAGATATGCTTAAAAAGTGTGAGTTATCATATTAACATTACCTAGTATAGGAAATGAAAATACATTCTATGATCTTGTTCCCAAATTGATGTTATTCGGAAAAATAATCCTATTTGGTTTGGGTTCCCAACCCTTTCTATTGGCATAATTTTTAGCATGCCCAAAATCCCTACCATGGTCATTCCTAGTCCTTTTTAAAACCAAATCGAGAGATTTGTCCATATTGGGGATATTTCAACCAATGAGGAATGTTCCCACTAGAGTAAAAGAATAATTTTGATGTGTGAATATGTCGAAGTTTTGGGCCTTCCAAGGAATTTTTATCATAGAACAAAATATCCTCTTTTGTAAAAGTTTTTCTTTGAGAAATAGGGAACCTATGAAAACTTCAGACATTTTTCCTTTTGAATGTTTATTTAGTGTTAGAGTAAGGAATTCCCATTTTCCTTTTTATTTTATATTAAAGTTTAGTTTCTTTCTGGATTTACCAGAGGTGGCATGCAGGGTTCATGTTGATTTAGGAGATAAGAAATTACGTGTTCGATTGGTTCCCTTCAAAGAGTTGTTCTATAATTTTATTTTGGTAAGAACCTTAGAGGTAGATATTCAACCCTATATTTTCACTTTGAATTCTTCAAAAGGGCCCTACTACATGATATTTAAAAAAAAGGGATCTCCCCATAAACCCGTATTAATTCTAGGTTAGGCATCTTCAGGAGGATACCATCTTTTCCAAAATAAGGACATGAACTAAAGCGAGAAGGATACACTCCTTAAATATTGACATTTTAATTTTACTCAAGATTTCATCTATAGATTTGATGGAAGAAATAGGGTTTTAGATATCCAAGAAATTAAGTTCCTTAGGAAATTGCTTTGTTGCATCTTTAGGAACAAGATCGAGATCCATGCACGGGATTCACAAAATGTTCTTTAGGATTTTGTTCAACTACTATTTTTTCAAAATTTTCAACAACTCATTTTTAAAATTCCATTATACTTGATTAGATTGTTGGGTTTTTAATAATATGGTGATGGTTTTTAAACCATAATAGATGAAAAATCCCCATTTCCTTTTTTTTAAATGAATGACCATGCAACATTAGACTTAAAACCACAACTTTATTAGAGCATTGTTAGTCCCAAAAATCATAATCTAAGAAGAATAATGTGACAAAATTGTAACTAAAACACACAATTTTTTATCACAAGAAAAATAGTTTCATTATTTTTCTAAATACATTATGTCCCCATTATTTCAGTTTAAAGTATGGGGAGGTGTTGTCCACAACAAAACCAAATTTTATTAAAACATTGTTTGTCCAAAAATCATAAGTTAAGCAAGATAATGCATCATAATGAAATTCATATTGATATTTACAAATGCATCATAGATTCACAAGAGAGATAAGAAATGAAGTCACAAGATGGATTGTGTTATTTATGGTGATCAATTATTTTTTAGGGAGTAACATTAGTGACTACAATTTAAGGTTTGTGTTTGGATTTTATTCCTTAGGATTTAAGGTTTCTAGTGTCATATAAAAGTTTGTGTTAATTTGGGTGACACACTAGTGTTTAGGGTATCACAATAGTTTTTATGGCATTGCACATGAGTGTTTAAGATATCACGTTAGTGTTTAGGGTGTCCAAATATTATTATTTATGGTGTTGTATGAATATTTAGGGTGTTGTATTAGTGTTTTGGGTGTCACATTATACATTAGTGTAATCAGTATATAATGAAATTCTAATGTTAAACTATATTTATACTAAATGATAGACTGTAAACGCTGATATGAATACTTAAACAATAATGGGTTGCCAAAAATAACACAATCATGACACCCTACACATGAATGGATCACCCTTAATAACATAAGAAAGATAGCCAAAACATAAAAAATTAAAAGGTAGAACCATTAATTGGCATGTAAACCATATATTAAAAATTGACTATGTAATGTGAACCCTAATTTAAGGGTGCATAGAGTAACCTAAACCCCATATTGATAATTTTATATGGTTATTAAAAAAATCCTTTAATATATTATGAATTTCTTAATATACCAATTTTATTCAAGTGTGTAAATTATGTCACATATGGAAAGTATTTCAATTTTGGATTCTTGAGTGCCTAATTTGTTGATGTGAGGGGACTTTATGTGAGTATGTGACTAGTTGTATTGGCTATTTTTAAAATCAAATTTTAGGTGTAAAAGTGACATGCAATATTTGTCATACAAAATACTATTTTAAAACTATGATTATGATTTATGATTTATGATTTATGATTTATGAGTGGGTTACTAGATAAAAGGTGGTGTCACACATTAATGTAGCTTCCCACGAATGTAAAATCACATCATGTTTGAAATGGTATTTGAGGGGGATGGCATGGATGTAAATATTGGCACAAATATAAAAAAATTTCATAATAACTATTATCACAAAAATTATCACCCTTTGTATGAGTCATAAAGAACTATTGAAATCTTATGTAACATAGGTTTGTCTCTAAGTGTGGGACCTTGTAAGCTATACAAATATCCAAAGGAGGCTGGTTCCTCTACCCATTCATAATGCTAAAATACTCCTACAACTCGATATAAAACTATCTAATCCTAATCTAACATTCAAATAGAATAGGGAGAGACGGAGATGCATAAAAATTGAAATCCTAAGCTAAGAAGAGGTGATAGCACTAAGAAAAGGGGGAAAGACACTCTCAATGAGGGAAAATGGGAAGAAAATGAAGGAGGAGAGGGAAACAACTATGTTAAGGACTAAAATAGAAGTTAATCTTCCTTTTTAGCACAATGTGCAACAAATATTAAACTCAGTAAATGATAAAAGGCATGCACAACACACCACAACAACAATAGAGAGGAAAGATTGCAAATAAAACTAAGTCAGGGTAGAGAAACAACCACAAAACCAAATTTTATTGCTTGAAGTATGCACAAACCATTACAATGGAGTGGAAGAAGGCACAAAACACCCTTTTAGAGACCAAAAATAATTCAGTAATCACTTTGACATGGTACACCTATATTTTGAGAGGGTCCAACCTTTACAAATGTGCACAACTTGCCAATATATAGAAAATGGGAGAGAGATAGAGAGAAAGGGAGGGAATGAGGAAGAAACTCATATTGATGGATTCAACCACAACCGAGATGTATTAAATCTATGAAAATAGGCATGAGCACCCTTAGAAGACCATCCCCTATGTCATTTCTTTGTTATCCAATTTTCCCCTTGGTAAAATTGATCGAACAAAACCTTGCACAGGAGAAATGGAGAGGTTGGTTCAGTTGTATGAGCTCACATTCGATCCCAAAAAATCAAGTGGCAAGTGGGCTTGACAATGGAGAAGTAGGGTCAGAAGATGAATGGCCAATGGAAATGTTGAAGAAGATCAAGCCCGGAGTGACTCAACTCAAAGCAAAGCAATGAACTACGAAGGTGCCACGTGTCACCAATGTAACTTCAAAAGGTATGACAAAAGTGGGGTCCCCAAATGAGCATAGGCTCTCCACGTGGTCAGAGCTCGACAAGGAAGTGTTCACTCAAGGTCCAAATCAGCTAAGTATAAAAAGGATAATGGAATCCTCCACGTGTCTCTTCAGTACACTTTTGGTATGATGCTCAAAGGCAGGTCCCCAAACAAGTGTAGGCTCTCCACGTGGTCAGAGCTCGATAAAGTTGCACTGGCCATTAAAAAGTCTAAGATCTAGTGGAAGCCTCCATGTGTCTCATCGGTGTAACTTCAAAGGTAAAATCCAAAGCGGGGTCCCTAAATGATCACAAGCTCTCCACGTGTCCAAGGCCCAAGAAAGTTTAACCGATGTTAAAAGTCGAAGCAAAGTAGCAGAGCCAACGGAAGCCTCCACGTGTCAGCTCAACACAACTTCAAGGGTAAAATCCAAAGGTAGTCTCCAAACAAGTGTAGGCCCTCCATGTGGTCAAATCCCGAGAAGCGAACCGGCCTGTTGAAAAGTTGAAGTAAAGCAATAGAGCCAATAGAAGCCTCCACATGCCTCATTGGCACAACTTCAAAGGTAAAATCCAAAGGTAGGTTCTCAAATGTGCGTTGGCCTTTCACTTATCTAGGGTATAACTTAGTTACTCCTATATAGTGGGGCCCTTTACTCACACAAATAAAGTAGAGTAGGCTCACGAGCAAAGTACCAAGTGTCGGCACGTCACATTCCCAAGACCCTAAAAGGTAGAAAAATCTTAAGAATGTGTGGGGCTTCCATGTGGATCTCACACAGATAGACTCCAAACCCAAATCAGTTTGGGAAAAGATTGGCGGTAGGTCGATTCAATGAAAGATGAATCATGAAACCCACCAAGAATTATAAATATAGTCTACCATTTTTTAGGTTGTCAGGCTTCTCACCTACCACCATAATGAGGTATGGGCTTCCTTTCTTACCTAACAAGGAAAAACACATGGAGGCATGAATTTTGTAGTGGTGCCCATCATTGTTGTAGGTGAATTCAATGCTTTTTGGGGTGGTTGAAGCAAGATTCAAATTCTTCTCTCCTTTCCCTCTCATTCTTGCTATATATTATAAGGAGGGGCATTTTTCTAGAGGTTGGTCATTTTTCTCTCTTTCCCCCTCCCTCTTTCTTCTCTAGGGTCGAATGTGGAGTTTAAGCCTCCTCTCTTTGCTTTGTAATGGCATTTTCTTGCCTCTTGCCCACTAATGATGTACTGTGTGAACTCATGGAGTAATAAAATATGTTTTGTGATGCATTTTGTCCATCCTTATTTTATTATCTCTTCTTTCCTCTCATCATTACAGGGTATACTGTGCATATTTCTATGATGTCTATTGTAGGTTTTGAGAGCTATGTTTAATGGGTTAAAGTGGTGTTCTGTGTGAAATTTATCTTTGGTCTGTGATGCATCTTGTCCATCCTCTCCATTGCTCACCTCTCTCCATTTTAGGCAGCTGAGATTGTGATCAACACCCCCTTTTCTTGGTGTTATCACCTCTGTAGTGTAGGATTTATTTATTTTCATGTTCTCTCTCTCCCTATCTCCTTGGCATTGTTAGATTAGGAGTAGATAGTCACATTTCCTTCCTTAGAAGTAGTTTAGCATTAGGATTAGGAAGAAGAAGATGAATTTCTCCAGAGGACCATCTCAAGTTCGCAAGTCCCACAGCTTGAGATATGGTCCCATGTTATAAAAAATTACACGGATGCCTCACTCACATCTAAGGCCATTCGGAGGGTGTTGTGATTTTGCATCAACAATTTTGACACGTCCGAGTGGGATAGGTTTGAAGCACCTTACAACTTCATTTAATCAATTTGATGTGTTCTTGGTGATAATTAGCCTTTAGAGGTAAATGCAAAGCACATATGGCAACTCCATTTGATCAACAACCCATTCTCTGAGTTGCAGACTTTCCTTCCATCCATTTCATTTTCTTCCATTCCATGAAGTTGTGTAATCATGACTTCATTTCCCTCATGGAATTCACACTTGCAGCAATAGTGCTATTCAGATCCATCTCCAGGTTACTTCAACACACCTCCAGAAAGGTTTCACAATGAAAATCAGTGCTATGGATATCCAGGTGAGCTAGATTCAAATCAGTTTGGTCATTTTCCAAACTATACAGTTGTTCAGAGCATGGATATATAGATTTTGGAGGTAGTTCCACATCTGAAGAATCTAATTTGTACATGAAAACTCTAAGAATGGAAGAAAACATGGTGTAGTCCAAGGCTATAGATCAAATGAAAGCATTTAGGATTGGTTTCAAGGCATCTTTTCCATTGGTAGGCCCTTTTCCAAGACACTATAGCCCACAGGAGAAGATTGACTTCATGGTTGAAATGCTACCCCAAATTGCACAATGGACTAAGGATATTGAGGCGTATGAGTTGGATACAAGACAACCTTGTCAATGGGTAATTCCACCACCTCATAGCTTTTCTTTTCCTCTTTCTCAATCAATATCATTTCAGCAGTGTCAAGATTCAAGCCCATTGTATGCTTCCCCAAGTGTTGATTTCCCTTCTCCATCTTCTAATCTTCCATCTCATCTCAATTCCTCTACCCTTTTCTCTTCCAAATAGTCATTCCCTCCAAAGAAATGAGAAATTCCACCTCCCTCACCACCACAAAAACAATTCAAAACTAGTTGAAACCCCATCCACTTCTCCTCTTACTTTCCCGAGTCCATTTCGGGAATAAATTCCAAAAACCAGTCAAGGAGAGAAGCAGGAAGGAGAGCCAAATAGATAAGAAATTATCAAAATCTTGGTAATCTTGGCTCTCAAATTTGGGATAAAAAAAATCCCCTTGATGGTTAAACCTTCAGAGGAGGAGTAGGACCACAGGTGGTGGAAGTTGAGTTTGTAGCAGAAGGAGAACAAGAAAAAGAGGATCAACAATATTTTTTCTCTAAATGCAGTGTCCATAATGGCACTTTGTGTGAAGATAATGTTGATCTAATCCAAGTTGCACAATCAGTTAAGAGGGAGGAAGAACAATCAGCTCCAAGTCCTATTGAAGAGGAGCAGCTGGAAGAGATCAAATCAGAGTTGAAGTCACTTGATGAAGAAAGCATTATTGAAGATTTTTTGCTTTCATTTGAAGGGCCTAATTTTATATATGCATCCAT
Source organism: Taxus wallichiana var. yunnanensis (assembly GCA_018340775.1). Taxonomy (NCBI): domain Eukaryota; kingdom Viridiplantae; phylum Streptophyta; class Pinopsida; order Cupressales; family Taxaceae; genus Taxus; species Taxus wallichiana. The sequence goes on from CM031237.1 coordinate 852,097,192, forward strand.
GACGGAGGAGAGATATGAAGAAGATATTGCTGCCCCAAATATTCCTTTAGAGAAGTAAATTGAAGATTTTGATTTGAAAAATTTCATGCTAGAGGAAGAGGCTATCCAAGAGAAAATAAGTCTTCAAGAAAAACAAGGCGAGGAAGGAAAAGAGTACAAAGATCCCATCTCTTCCACACCATCCACCCAAGAAGGATTGCAAGAGGAGTCCATTTTCGGAGCTGAGGAAACTTTTGAGAAAAAGGGAACATCCATCGGATCGAGACCATGAACAATTAGGTAATTGGCTTCATTGGAGCTAAGGGAGAAGCCAAAACCGGTCATGTCCATTTCAGGGCATGAGGATGACTTTCAAAGTACCAAGGATTAATCTACAATGCTTTAATCCAAATGCAAATAAACTAAAAGAGGTATTTTTCTTGTTTCCAGTTGATACCTTGATGATTTGGGTGGAGGATTGGCCTCTTGTCAGTTTTTCACTCATAATAAAAGCCATGTTTAGTGCCAAATCATATACATGGCTTCCTATTTTGAGAAAGGGAAGCTACTTCTCCTGTCAGTTGTAGGATTTGTTTGAGTTCCCTTTTGCTTCGGTTATCATAGAGTAGATAGGTTTACTTTCAGCTAAAGAAGTGCTTTTTCACACTCTGCATGTTCCACTTGGGGCATGTATGATCTTTCTATTTTATACAATAGATTTTGTTCATATTTCTTGATCGGTGCAAAGTGCATCATACCCTTCAATTATTATAGCAATAACTTCATAGTTTCACATGAGAAGTTACTTTTTCAAAGAAAGAAAATGTAGAGAAACTAAAATCGGGTGATGTAATAATCCATTCAAAGTAGGTGAAGGCTCGAGGTTAAGAAAATTTTCTACTCTTAGAAATCTCATCTTCAAGATTTTCTTATGAAAATTAAGAGTGCGGGCAGTGGGGCAGGTTCAGGATCACTAGGTGCAAGTAGTCGGGTTCAAGTTTCAAGAACAAGATCAATATCAGGATATCATTCATGACTCCATGCCTAATGCATACTTCAAGGTTCTTGGTCTTTCCACCTATTAGGTTGGTCACCCATGAGTCACCAAATTGTTATCCAATTTTTCCCCTCGGGAAAAATTGATCAAACAAAACCTTTCATAGGAGAAAAGGAGAGGTTGGTTTAGTCATACGAGCTCACATTTGATCCCAAAAAATCAAGTGGCAGGTGGGCTCGACAACGGAGAAGTAGGGTTGGAAGACGAGTGGCCAATGGAAATGTTGAAGAAGATCGAGCCTAGAGTGAGTTGACTCGAAGCACAACAAAAGAACCACGGAAGGTGCCACGTGTCAGCTCAACGCAACTTCAAAAGGTATGACAAAAGTGGGGTGCCCGAATAAGTAGAGGCTCTCCACATGGTTAGAGCCCAAAAAGGAATTGTTCAATCGAGGCCTGAATCAGCTAAGTATAAAAAGGCTAGCGAAGCCTCAATGTGTCTCTTCGACGCACTTTTGGTATGATGATCCAAAGGCAGGTCCCCAAATGAGCGCAGGCTCTCCATGTGTTTAGAGCCGATAAAGTTGCAAGCATGTTGAAAATTCCAAGAGACAACAAAAATCCTCCATGTGTCTCATCGGCACAACTTCAAAGGTAAAATCTAAAGCAGGGCCCCCAAATGAGTGCAAGCTCTCCATGTTTCTAGGGCATGAGAAATTTGAACCAACCGTTAAAAGTCGAAGCAAAACAACAAAGCAAGCGGAAGCCTCCACGTGTCAACTCAACACAAATTCAAAGGTAAAATCCAAAGGAAGTCTCCAAATGAACACATGCCCTCCACGTGGTCAAAGCCTGAGAAGAGACAACTGGCCATTGAAAAGTTGAAGCAAAGCAACAAAGCAATAGAAGCCTCCATGTGCCTCATCGACGCAACTTCAAAGGTAAAATCCAAAGGCAGGGTCTCAAACATGCACTAGCCCTCCACGTTTCTAGGGTCCAACATAGTTTCTCCTATATAGTGGGGCCCTTTACTCACACAAAGAAAGCAAAGTAGGCTCGTGGATGGTGCCAAGTGTCGGCATGTCGCATTCCCAGGACCCTAAAAGGTAGTAAAATGTTAAGAATGTGTGGGGCTTCCATGTGGATCTCACACAGATAGAATCCAAACCCAAATTAGTTTGGGAAAAGATTGGTGGTAGGTTAATTCAATGAAAGATGAGTCATGAAATGCACCAAGAATTATAAATGCAGTCCACCATTTTTTAGGCTATCAGGCTTCTCACCTACCACCATAATGAGGTTTGGGATTCCTTTCTTTCCCAACAAGGAACAACACATGGAGGCATGACTTTTGCAGTGGTGCCCATCATTGTTGTAGGTGAATTCAATGCTCTTTTGGGGGTGGTTGAAATAGGATTCGAAATTCTTCTCTCCTTTCCCTCACATTCTTCATATATATTATAAGGAAGGGCATTTTTTCTAGAGGTTGGTCATTTTTCTCTCCTGCCCCCCTCCCTCTTTATTCTCTAGGATCAAATGTGGAGTTTAAACCTCCTCTCTTTGCTTTGTAATGGAATTTTATTGCCTCTTTCTCACTAATGATGTCTTGTTCAAACTTATTGAGCAATATAATATGTTTTATGATAGATTTTGTCCATCCTTCTTTATTTTATTGTCTCTTCTTTACTATCATCATTACGTAGGTATATTGTGCATATTTCTGATGTCTATTGTAGGTTTTGAGAGTTGTGTTTAATGGGTTGAAGTGGTGTTCTGTGTGAAATTTATCTTTGGTCTATGATGCATCTTTTCCATCCTCTTCATTACTCACCTCTCTCCATTTCAGGTAGCTGAGATTGTGATCAAAACCTCCATTTTCTTGGTGCTATCACCTCTATAGTGTAGGATTTCTTTATTTTCATGCGCTCTCTCTCCTGTCTCCTTGGAATTTTTAGATTAGGAGTAGATAGTCATATTTCCTTCCTTAGAAGTAGTTTAGCATTAGGATTAGGAAGAAGAAGTCGGCTTTCTCTGGAGGACCATCTCAAGTTTGCAAGTCCCACAAATTGAGAGATGGTCCCATGTTATGTAGATTACACCGGATGCCCCACTCAAATCTAAGGCCATTCGGAGGGTGTCATTATTTTACATCAACAATTACTTACTAAATAAGGTATGGGTGTTATTCACCATTAAATTCAGGTGGTTAATTTACCAAAATTGTATTTTTCAAGTTTTTGACTATGTCAAACACCTCTAGAACCAAACAAAATGAGTTGGAACTTTTACCTTGATTTGTACCTTGATAAATTCAAAACACCACTAGGACATTACACCTATTGATTACTTAAAAATTTTGACACAAGTGATTTTGGGAAATGTATCTATCGAGTAAGCCAATAAACCCAACATGTTATGAGGAACTTACTTGATTTTTTTACACCTTGAGAGAATCGACACAAAAGAAACCATCAAAGTTTCAAAGGAACAATACCTATGACATGTAACATGTGTTTGGGCTGACATGTTTTGTTGCATGAAGGACCCGAAAACCCTAAACAAAGGAAACCATTAGGGTTTCGAGGGTGGAATACATGTGACATGAAATATGTGTTTGGACTAACATGTTCTAATGTATGAAGGACATGAAAACATGACAATAACAAAAATAGAAGTTCCAAGTATATAATGAAATTGTAAGTTGTCAAAATAGCTTGTGGGGGTTGTTTTGGACAATAGTTTGGTGACTCAATGGGGTCATGTTCCCATTAGATGTAAGATCAATGGCCTTAAATAATCCATTGGGCATGAAGTGAGCTCAAAAACATTAAAATTTGATATGAAACTTTAACATCTTACTCCCGAGCCTGTGTGAAGCACTCGCTGACTTAGATATGATCTAGAGGTGCTTTGGTCTTGCTCATAAAGCTGATTTCTTGGGATTTTTTATTAAAACTTGAAAAATTTCCTGAAATTATGAATTTCTAAGGTTGAAGGAATTGAAACACTTGGTGATTAATGATATTGGAAAAATATTTTAAAATTGGACCAAAACATTGATTTCTTGGAAAATAAAGGGTATGTAAAACTTTGAATGTATGCTGATTTAGAGATGGAGTGCATGCACTTTGGAGCTTCCCTAAAACAATTTTTTTCACCATGAACATTTATCCCACATGAAGTGTGCAATAATAACAAATGGAAATATATATATATATATATAGAAAATCATACATGCCCCAAATGGAAGCATGCAAAGTATACACAAACACTTGTTTGTAAATCAAACCTATACTACCAACAATAAGTGTTCTCGGAAACACTTAGAGGAATTGAAACTAATATAATATCTATAAGGAGAACCTTTTTTATCAACAATGTTTAAGATAGATCCCATTGGCAGGAGTCACAAGCTCTTCTCTATTTAGCCTTGACAATTTGAAGGTGTTATTTATCTTACAACTGGTGATCACATAAGGATTTATCCAAATGGTATTAAAATTTGAGTGCCTTCCTAGTTTAAATCTCTATTGATCCCATTTGTGCACAAGATTTCCCTCCTAAAAATACATATCTACTTCTTTCTTATCAAAACTCTTTTAATATAAGCTTGATATTTTTCTAAGGCTTCAATGGCTTGGTCCCTCAACTCTTCTAGCTACATGAGATTTTCATATCTAACTTCCATGGCCTCAACCTCAAATGTTTCAATTTGGTTTATAATCTCTAATGCTAGTAATTTAAGAGATATTGGTAACTTTAATTATTTCCCATAGACAAGATTGAAAGGTGAGATACCATTCAATCTTTCGGGACTATTTATATCAAACCACTAGACTATTTTTCACTTCATATGTCAGGTCTTATTATTTCCTTCCAAGGTTCTTATTATGATCTTAAATCAGTTCTTGTAATGTTAAATCATCCTGTACATTACCTTGGGGGTAGTAATTTGAATATGTACTCAAATATATGCCATTTATCGAGAATGTAATCATATATTTTTGTGCCAAGGTAAGATAGAGAATTATTAGAAACTATTGTGGAAGGACCATCAAACCTGGTCATAATAGCTTCATAGAAATCCAAGATGTTTACTTGATTTTCTTCCTTCAAAGTAATTTCCTCTGTCCATTTGGTGAAGTAATCCATAGCTATCAATATCCACTTGTGACCCAAGCTAGAGTGTTTATTGATTACTCAAATAAAATCCAACCCCGTTTCATGAATGATTTATTTACGAGAGATGGGGTGAAGTGGGAGAGATGTTAGTCTATTTTTTTGTGAAGAAGACACATTTGTTAAATATTTTAACCCACACATGACAGTTATTGAAAATGTTAATCCAATAATAACTATCCATCATGATCATTAGGGTTGTTGTCCTCAGAGAAAAATTTCCTCGTGCTTCTCCATAATGAAACTCATACAACACATTCTCTATTTGGTTTATTTTAATGCATATCAAGAGGAAACCATTTATATATTTTATGAACAAAATTCCATTAATAGACACATAAGGTATGGATTGTAGTCAAAAACACCATCTCTTGGCATTACTCAAACTTTCAAGATTATATTGATAGGTTTGAATAAAGTTTACTACATCACGATTCAAACTAGGAGTAAGGGACAAATGAATTTATTTTTCTTGATCATGTTGGAGCATGAGGACAACCTCTTTATCAATATGTTAGTAAGAAAATAGTTTCTCACACATCATGTTACCTCTAAATATCTTAGTCAACTTGATATCAATATCATACTCCATTACCTTGGTTATCTAACCAAATTTTTTCTCATTCAAATCTTTATTTAAAAGAAAGTATTTTACCCAGAATGAGATACCATGAGGTGAATCTTATTATTGGATACCAAATTTCTTAAAAATTTCAAACCTCTTATAACAACTAATGATTGTTTTTCAACAAATGAATATCTCACCTTATATTATTCTAGACCCTAGCTGAAGAATGTAATTCATTGTTCCAAACTTTCTTCATTTCTTTACACTAGCATGGAAAATATTATGTCTCTACCACAAAAAGTGTACAAGGTGAAATATTTAGTAAAATCGGGTTGATGAGAGTTGGATCCTGTATAATTGCTTGTTTAATAGCTTCAAAGATGTTATTTCCTTTAGCAGTCCACTTAAATGGCATTTTATTTTTTAGCATTAATTTCAATGACTTGACGAGGTTGTAAAATTTTGGGACAAACCTCCTAACGAAATTGATTCTCCTATTAAGATTTGGACTTCCTTCTTCTGGTTGGGTAATGGAAATGATAGTATGACACTAACTCTTTTTAGATCAATGGCTAACCATTATTTAGAAACAATATGTCCAAGGAGATTACCTTTGCGATCTAGGAAGATGCACTTCTTGGGGTTGAGGGAGACTACAAACTACCTACATCTCTCAAAATCATACTTGAGATGGAATGGATTGTATTTTACATCCTTGGATAACACTGTAATATCATCAAAATACATAAGAACAATGTTATTGACCAATCCTTTGAATTCCATGTCCATGGCCCTTTAGAAAATTTTCTTCTACATTAGATAAACTAAATGGAATTTTCTTGTAGGTGTAGGCTCCCCATTTTGTGGTAAAAATGTCTTGAATTGGTCTTCATCATTCACCATGATCTTATTGTATCAACAAGTAACCATCTAGAAGATAAAACTTATCCGATATAACCACTATTTATAAGATTATCTCCATTGAAGGTAGTAGGTAATGGTCCTTCAAAGATTCCTTATTTAGATCTCTAAAGTCAACACATAACCTGATTTATCCATTCCTTTTCCATACTAGAATTAAGTTAGCAATCCATGAAGAGTGTTTAATGGGAAAAATATATTTTTATCAATCATTTTTTTAGTTCTTTCTTCATCATAGGTTCAATGCGTGGATTATTAGGCCTCTATTTACTCCTTATGGGCTTAGAAATTTGAACTAGTCTAATGGTGTGTTGGGATAGATTAGGATCAAAACCTATAACATATTGATAAAGTGAATCCAAAATATCAGCAAACTCTTGGAAAATTTCCACAAAAGCATGCTTCTCTTGTGGGGTACTCACCTTGCCATTTTTCAGTAGTTTATCCTTGTTAACTGAGATGGCTGCATAATATTCACCCTTGAATGTAATTTTTTCCTTTTTATTTCTGATATGATCATCGAGTAGTGGATGGATTCCAAAGTCACTAGACCTCTGGTCAATTTATTTTATCTAAGTTGGAAATTTTGGTTCCCATATTGTTTCTCCAAATTTTTCGATTCCCTAAAGAAATCTCATCCTCTTCTTTGATAAAAATCACAATATGTTAATCACTCTCAAACACTTTCCAATTGGTTTCATTGTCTGGTATGGAAATCCTCACCATTACCATGATATGTGGTTGCAATTTTTCTCCTTTAATGTTATCAATAATGTAAAAATTATATCCAACTATAACTAGCCTATCAACAACTTCATTACTTTTCCTTGGAATGAGGTGGATATTAAAGGCTTAAAAATCCTCCAAAAGGTCTCATACTCTATGCTTGTAATCTCTTAGCAAGTCATTCTTAGATGTATTTGATCCTCTTAATTGGTTCACAATAATTTCACTATCTCCAAAAGTCTATAATTTTTGATGTTCTTATTTCTGTTCCATTGCAAGCCATGGATGAGGGATTCATATTTTGTTGTGTTGTTTGAGTAGTTAAACAAAAATATGATAGAGGAGTTATAATTCATGCCGAAGGAGATAAAATGACTCACCTCCTCCTACTCCTTGTTTTCTTCTTGATTCATCAAAAAACATTTTTCAAATTCCATCTTCTTCTTAATCATTTGATTTGAAAACACTAGGCAGAGGTGAATTATCCACATGTAGACAATAAATACGAAGGCCTTCTTCAACATTGGGGGCTTGGATAATATTCTTGATAAAAATGGTACAATTTATATTGATAGTGCTAGGAACATAAGGATATATATGATATGTAGCAATTGGTTCATAATTTATGGTACTGTTTGTGTCATACCTGGTCTTGAAGAGTATATGAGACCAATCAGATGATAGATATCCCCCAATTTTAGAAGTGAAGTCTCTAGATAGACATAGAGTAAAGCATGGAGGTAGATTAGTTATGAATATATCTTGGGAATGAATGTAGTGTGAGGTCTATAACTTTTATAACCCTAACATTCCCTAATGTTATTCCATCTAGTTATACCACCCCTTTAGAAAAGAGATTCATATTTGAGACCTAGTTAGTCTACAATCTACTTGGGCATCACAGAGATGCTTTACCCTAACTCAATCATGAAATTGTGGACTAAATGATTTCCAATGATAATATATACATATAGAGGAGGAGGCTTTATGTTCTTGTTTGAATGACCCTCCTTCTATTGTATTACATTAGTAAGAATAACTTTGGCTTGTTCCTTGGGTGAATCACTTAGATTGGAGAAATTGGCGATAGATGCTTATAAGAGATCTCTCTATCCTAAAATTTTCAAGGATTCCCAAATAGAGATAATCCCACGGGTATTATTCATATGTTCAAGGATGTTTAAGGAAGTTGAATTATATTTTTGTTGGACCTTACTTGCAACCATCATTTCTTGCATTTGGATTGATGTAGAGGGACATTTAGAATGCCCTTCTATTTTAGAGGTTGGATTTTGACTGTTCCACTTTTGGAGTGTTAGGGCAGGTTGAGAAGGCCCTATATCTACTGATTTCCCATATTTCATATCTCTTCTCTTATTTCTAGTATTGATAGCCACACCTTGAGTAGAAGTCTGATTCACTGCACAAAATTTGTCTACTTTCCAATTCACAAGTGAAGTATCACTTGGTGGCATATCCTAAATGACTGTTTGTTTTTTATTTTCCTCGGTGGGAACATCTTGAGATATAGATGCATTTTGTACCATTAAATCTTGTTTTAAAATGTTTTTTGGCATATTTCTTAGTTGTGGGGAAGATTGCAAGGGAAACACCACTCATAATCTTGCACTAGATTATTTTGAACTAGAACCAAAGCCTTGGAAGAGTTGGCCACATCAAAGTATTGTATGGTTGAAATGGAATTGATGAGGGATACTGATTCTTATATTGAGGAGAAAATTATAATGCATGTCTATTTGGTTGATATAAGGGTTTTTTTGTTGGTATCGAGGCTAGTTAGGTTTGAAACTTTGAGCTTGCCACCTTTTAATGGATATTAACTCATTCCAAAAAAATTAATTTCTACATTACCTCGTGCAATTTAATTGAAGTATTTGAGGAGGTGGATGCTTGACTAGAAATTGGCTTATTGGAGATGGAATGAGAGATATTTCAAGAGTATGATGGGGAGTAAATGTTTCTATCTCTAGAAAAATAGGAATTGAAGGTCTAGGAGTGGGTTTCAGGTGCCTAAATGAGATTATTTTCTACTATAATAGTAATTGCATAGGTGTCCCAGTAAGGTTAAACCCCCATGGATTGAATCATGATAATGATATCACTATTTAAATTTCTTAAGTAGTAGATAAAATCATAGTGTGGTGTAGGCCTTATCATTAGTGGGATTCTATCCCAAGTATTTTGAAATATGATGTTGAAATCAGCTATTTTCTCATTTGGGGCTCTCTTTTTTGTGGTCAATCGCCCACCAAAGGTCGATGATCTAATTTATCTGAAAAATGGCTAAAAAGAGACATGCCAAGTTCATCCCAATTTTGAACGGAAGTAGGTATCAAAATATTATACTATTGAAGAGATTTTACTTTGAATGATTAAGCTAAAATTCTTACTACTACATCATCTTCAATAAAAAAATATACTGAGCAAACATTGACAACATCTTGGATATGATCAATTGGGGTAGTGTGGTTTTATTTAGTGAAGAAGGGAATAATTTTGAGGCCAAACATTGGTATGTCATTTTGGGCATTTACAACCAAAGAACTACTACCATTAAAACTGAGAAAAGGAAAATTTCTTTGGAGTGTCATGAAAGGGATGGGTCTTAAAACCCATAGGAATGAAAAAATGGCATACCAAGAAGGGGAGTGGAAATATTTCTATTGGGAGCTGATTATGATCTTTGAACTTTTCTACCCCTTCTCCTAGTCCTTGGAGATAATTGCAAGTAGTTAAAAGGTTATTATCTTTTTGTTCTTGACCTTGTTTGAATCCTTCTCATTAGAGATAGACATTACTCTACATGAAACCAATGGAAAAAGTGTTTAGAGTCACTAGATTTAATTCTTGTGTAGCTTCTAGAGGTTGATAACCACTAAAAACACACCAAAAATTAGTGAAGTAACATGAAAATATTAAATTTGTCTCATAAGGCGTGCGAAATTGTTATCACAAAAATATAACACCCTCTCCATGAGTAATAAATAACAAAATAACTCTTATGTAACATGGATTTATTTCCAAGTTTTGGACCTTGCAAGTGATATAAATCTCCATAAGAGGCTTGTTCCTCTGCCCATTCATAATGCTAAATTACTCCTACAGCTAGAAATATAACTATCTTTCTAATACTAGTACTAAATTACTCCTAATACTAATGCTAAATAATTCTTCTTTCCATATTTTTCATTTTCTTCCATTCCATGAAGTTGTGTAATCATGACTTCATTTCCCTCATGAAATTCACACTTGCAGCAGCAAAGTGATATGGAGATCCCTCTCCGAGTTACTTCAAAACACCTCGTAAAGGTTTCACAATGAAAATCAGTGCTATGGATATCGGGTGAGCTAGATTCAAATCAGTTTGGTCATTTTCCAAACTATACAGTTGTTCCAGAGCATGGATATACAAATTTTGGAGGTAGTTCCACATTTGAAGAAGCTAATTTGTACATGAAAAATCTAAGAATGGAAGCAAACATGGTGTAGTCTAAGGCTACATATCAAATGAAAGCATTCAGGATTGGTTTCAAGGCATCTTTTCCATTGGTAGGCCCTTTTCCAAGACACTATAGCCCGTAGGAGAAGATTGACTTTATGGTTGAAATGCTGCCCCAACTTGCACAATGGACTAAGGAGATTGAGGCCTATGAGTTGGATACAATACAACCTTGTCAATGGGTAGTTCCACCACCTCATATCTTTTCTTTTCCTCTTTCTCAATCAATATCATTTCAGCAGTGTCAAGATTCAAGCCAATTGTATGCTTCCCTAAGCGTTGATTTCCCCTCTCCATCTTCTAATCTTCCATCTCATCTCAATTCCTCTACCCTTTTCTCTTTCAAACAGTCATTCCATCAAAAGAAATGAGAAAATCCACCTCCGTCACCACCACAAACAATTGCAAAACTAGTTGAAACCCCATCCACTTCTCCTCTTACTTTCCCGAGTCCATTTCAGAATATATTCCAAAACCAGTCAAGGAGAGAAGCAGGAAGGAGAGCCAAATAGATAAGAAATGATCAAAATCTTGGTAAGATTGGCTCTCAGATTTGGGATAAAAAAATCCACTTGATGGTTAAACCTTTAGAGGATCCTGGGTCGGACCACGAGGTGGTGGAAGTTGAGTTTGCGCGAGAAGGAGAATAAGAAAAAGAGGATCAATAATATTTTTTATCCGAATGCAGTGTCCATAATGGCACTTTTTGTGAAGATAATGTTGATATAATCCAAGTTCAAAAATCGGTTGAGAGGAGGATGAACAATCAGCTCCAACTCCTGTTGAAGAGGAGCAACTGGAAGAGATCAAATCAGAGTTGAAGTCACTTGATGAAGAAAGCATTATTGAAGATTTTTTGCTTTCATTTGAAGGGCCTAATTTTATATATGCATCCATGACAGAGGAGAGATATCAAGAAGATATTACTGCCCCAAATAGTCCTTTAGAGAAGCAGATTGAAGATTTTGATTTGAAAAATTTCATGCTAGAGGAAGAGGCTATCCAAGAGAAAGTCAGTCTTCAAGAAACAACGAAGGAAGGAAAAGAGTACAAAGATCCCATCTCTTCCACACCATCCACCCAAGAAGGATTGCAAGAGGAGTCCATTTTCGGAGCTGAACTTCAAAGAAAAGGGAACATCCATCGGATCAGACCGTGCACAATTAGGTAATTGGCTTCATTAGAGCTAAGGGAGAAGCCAAAACCGGTCATGTCCATTTCAGGGCATGAGGATGACTTTCAAAGTACCAAGGATTAACTACAATGCTTCAATCCAAATGCAGATAAACTAAAAGTGGTATTTTTCTTGTTTCCAGTTGATACCTTGATGATTTGGGTCAAGGATTGGCCTCTTGTCAGTTTTTCACTCATAATAAAAGCCATGTTTATTGAAAAATCATATACATGGCTTCTTATTTTGAGAAAGGGAAGCTACTTCTCCCTGTCAGTTGTAGGATTTGTTTGAGTTCCCTTTTGCTTCTGGTTAGCATAGAGTAGGTAGGTTTACTTCCAGTGAAGAAGTTCTTTTTCACACTCGCATGTTCCACTTGGGGCATGTATGATCCTTCTATTTTATACAATAGATTTTGTTCATATTTCTTCATCCAATGCAAAGTGCATCATACCCTTCAATTGTTACAAAGCAATAACTTCATAGTTTCACATGAGAAGTTACTTTTTCAAAGAAAGAAAATGTAGAGCAACTAAAATCAGGTGATGTAATAATCCATTCCAGAAGCAGGTGAAGGCTCCAGGTTAAGAAAATTTTCTACTCTCAGAAATCTCATCTTCAAGATTTTCTTATGAAAATTAAGAGTGTGGGCAAGTGGGGCTAGTTCAGATCACTAAGTGCAAGTAAGTAGAGTTCAAGGTTCAAGAACAAGACCCAAGATCCGGATATCATTCATGACTCCATGCCCAATGCATACTTCAAGGTTATTGGTCTTTCCACCTAACAGGTTGGTGACCCTGCGAGTCACCAAATTGTTATCCAATTTTTCCCCTCGGGAAAAATTGATCAAACAAAATCTTTCATAGGAGAAATGGAGAGGTTGGTTTAGTCGTGCGAGCTCACATTTGATCCCAAAAATCAAGTGGCAGGTGGGCTCGACAATAGAGAAGAAGGGTTGGAAGACGAATGGCCAATGGAAATGTTGAAGAAGATCGAGCCTAGAGCAAGTCGACTCGAAGCACAAAGCAAGAGAACCACGGAAGGTGCCACGTGTCAGCTTAGCGCAACTTTAAAATGTATGACAAAAGTGGGTTGCCCAAATAAGTAGAGGCTCTCCACATGGTTAGAGCCCAAAAAGGAATTATTCAATCGAGGCCTGAATCAACTAAGTATAAAAAGTCTAGCAGAAGCCTCCATGTGTCTCTTCGATGCACTTTTGGTATGATGATCCAAAGGCAGGTCCCCAAATGAGCGCAGGCTCTCCATGTGGTTAGAGCCCGATAAAGTTGCACCGATTGTTGAAAATTCTAAGAGATAGCAAAAATCCTCCATGTGTCTCATCGGTGCAACTTCAAAGGTAAAATCTAAAGAAGGGCCCCCAAATGAGTGCAAAATCTCCATGTGTCTAGGGCATGAGAAATTTGAACCAACCGTTAAAAAGTTGAAGCAAAACAACCGAGCAAGTGGAAGCCTCCACGTGTCAACTAAACACAAATTCAAAGGTAAAATCTAAAGGAAGTCTCCAAATGAACACATGCCCTCCACGTGGTCGAGCTCGAGAAGATAGAATCGCCATTGAAAATTTGAAGCAAAGCAACAAAGCCAATAAAGCCTCCACGTGCCTCATCGATGCAACTTCAAAGGTAAAATCCAAAGGCAGGTTCTCAAACATGCACTATCCCTCCACATTTCTAGGGTCCAACATAGTTTCTCCTATATAGTGGGGCCCTTTACACACACAAAGAAAGCAAAGTAGGCTCGTGGATGGTGCCAGTGTCGTATGTCGCATTCCCAAGACCCTAAAAGGTATTAAAATCTTAAGAATGCGTGGGGCTTCCATGTGGATCTCACACAGATAGAATCCAAACCCAAATTAGTTTGGGAAAAGATTGGTGGTAGGTCAATTCAATGAAAGATGAATCATGAAATGCACCAAGAATTATAAATACAGTCCACCATTTTTTAGGCTATCAGGCTTCTCACTACCACCATAATGAGGTTTGGGATTCCTTTCTTTCCAAACAAGGAACAACACATGGAGGCATGAATTTTGCAGTAAAGTGGTGCCCATCATTGTTATAGGTGAATTCAATGCTCTTTTGGGGGTGGTTGAAATAGGATTCAAATTCTTCTCTCCTTTCCCTCACATTCTTCATATATATTATAAGGAGGGGCATTTTTTCTAGAGGTTGGTCATTTTTCTCTCCCGCCCTCCCTCTTTATTCTCTAGGATCAAATGTGGAGTTTAAGCTTCCTCTCTTTGCTTTGTAATGGAATTTTCTTGCCTCTTTCCCACTAATGATGTACTCATCTGAAATTATTGAGCAATATAATATGTTTTATGATAGATTTTGTCCATCCTTCTTTATTTTATTGTCTCTTCTTTACTATCATCATTGTAGGGTATATTGTGCATATTTCTGATGTCTATTGCAGGTTTTGAGAGTTGTATTTAATGGGTTGAACCGGTGTTCGTGTGAAATTTATCTTTGGTCCGTGATGAATCTTGTCCATCGTCTTCATTACTCACCTCTCTCCATTTCAAGTAGCTGAGATTGTGATCAAAACCTCCATTTTCTTGGTGCTATCACCTATGTAGTAAAGGATTTCTTTATTTTCATGTGCTCTCTCTCCCTGTCTCCTTGGAATTTTTAGATTAGGAGTAGATATTCATATTTCCTTCCTTATAAGTAGTTTAGCATTAAGATTAGGAAGAAGAAGTCGGCTCTCTCTGGAGGAACATCTCAAGTTTGCAAGTCCCACATATTGAGAGATGGTCCCATGTTATGTAGATTACACCGGATGCCCCACTCACATCTAAGGCCATTCGGAGGGTGTCGTGATTTTACATAAACAATTACTTACTAAATAAGGTATGGGTGTTATTCACCATTAAATTCGTGTGGTTAATTTACCAAAATTGTATTTTTCAAGTTTTTGACTATGTCGAACACCTCTAGGAACGAAAAAAATGAGTTGGAACTTTTACCTTGATTTGTACCTTGATAAATTCAAAACACCACTAGGACATTATACCTATTGATTACTTAAAATTTTGGACACAAGTGATTTCGGGAAATGTATCTATCGAGTAAGCCAATAAACCCAACATGTTACGAGGAACTTACTTGATTTTTTTACACCTTGAGAGAATCGACACAAAAGAAACCATCAAAGTTTCAAAGGAAGTATACCTATGACATGTAACATGTGTTTAGGCTGACATGTTTTGTTGCATGAAGGACCCAAAACCCAAAACAAAGGAAACCATTAGGGTTTCGAGGGTGGAATACATGTGACATGAAACTTGTGTTTGGACCAACATGTTCTAATGTATGAAGGACATGAAAACATGACAATAACAAAAATAGAAGTTCAAACTATATAATGAAATTGTAAGTTGTCAAAATAGCTTGTGGGGGTTGTTTTGGACAACAGTTTGGTGACTCAATGGGGTCATGTTCCCATTAGATGTAAGATCAATGGCCTTAAATAATCCATTGGGCATGAAGTGAGCTCAAAAACATGAAAATTTGATATGAAACTTTAACATCTTACTCTTGAGCTGTGTGAAGTAATCGCTTGGACTTAGATATGATCGGAGGTGCTTTGGTCTTGCTCATAAAGCTGATTTCTTGGGATTTTTTATTAAAACTTAAAAAAATTCCTGAAATTATGAATTTCTAAGGTTGAAGGAATTGAAACACTTGGTGCTTAATGATATTGGAAAAATATTTTAAAATTGGACCAAAACATTGATTTCTTGGAAAATAAAGGGTATGTAAAACTTTGAATGTATGCTGATTTAGAGATGGAGTGCATGCACTTTGGAGCTTCCTAAAATTTTTTTTTCACCATGTACATTTATCCCACATGAAGTGTGCAACAATAACAAATGGAAATATAGATATATATATATATATATATAGAAAATCGTACGTGCCCCAAATGGAAGCATGCAAAGTATACACAAACACTTGTTTGCAAATCAAACCTATAATACCAACAATAAGTGTTATCGGAAACACTTAGAGGAATTGAAACTAATATAATATCTATAAGGGAGAACCTTTGTTTATCAACAATGCTTAAGATAGATCCCATTGGCAGGAGTCACAAGCTCTTCTCTATTTAGCCTTGACAATTTGAAGGTGTTATTTGTCTTACGTTGGTGATCACATTAGGATTTCTCCAAATGGTATTAAAATTTGAGTGCCTTCCTAGTTTAAATCTATATTGATCCCATTTGTGGACAAGATTTCCCTCCTAAAAATACATATCTACTTCTTTCTTATCAAAAATATTTTTAATATAAGCTTGATATTTTTCTAAGGCTTCAATGGCTTGGTCCTCAACTCTTCTAGCTACATGAGATTTTCATATCTAACTTCCATGGCCTCAACCTCAAATGTTTCAATTTTTTTATAATCTCTAATGCTAGTAATTTAAGAGATATTGGTAACTTTAATTATTTCCCATAGACAAGATTGAAAGGTGAGATACCATTCAATCTTTCAGACTATTTATATCGAGACCACAAGACTATTTTTAACTTCATATGTCAAGTCTTATTATTTCCTTCCAAGGTTGTTATTATGATCTTAAATAAGTTCTTGTAATGTTAAATCATCCTGTACACTACCTTGGGGTAGTATTTTGAATATGTACTCAAATATATTTCATTTATCAGAATGTAATCATATATTTTTTGTGCAAGGAAAGATAGAGAATTATTAGAAACTATTGTGGAAGGACCATCAAACCTGGTCATAATAGCTTCATAGAAATCCAAGATGTTTACTTGATTTTCTTCCTTCAAAGTAATTTCCTCTGTCCATTTGGTGAAGTAATCCATAGCTATCAATATCCACTTGTGACCCAAGCTAGAGTGTTTATTGATTACTTAAATAAAATCCAACCCCGTTTCATGAATGATTTATTTATAGAGATGGGGTGAAGTGGGAGAGATGTTAGTCTATTTTTTTCTTGTGAAGAAGACACATTTGTTAAATATTTTAACCCACACATGACAGCTTATTGAAAATTTTAATCCAATAATAACCATCCTTCATGATCATTAGGGTTGTTGTCCTAAGAGAAAAATGTCCTCGTGCTTCTCCATCATGAAACTCATACAACACATTCTCTATTTGGTTTATTTCAATGCATATCAAGAGGACACCATTTATATCTTTTTTGAACAAAATTCCATTAATAAACACATAAGGTATGGATTGTAGTAAAAACACCATCTCTTGGCATTACTCAAACTTTCAAGATATTGACAGTTTGAATAAAGTTTACTACATCACAATTCAAACTAGGAGTAAGGGACAAATGAATTTGTTTTTCTTGATCACATTGGAGCATGAGGACAAAATATTTATAAATATGTTAGTAAGAAAATAGTTTCTCACACATCATGTTGCCTCTAAATATCTTAGTCAACTTGTATCAATATCATATTCCATAAACTTGGTTATCTAACCAAATATTTTTGATTCAAATCTTTATTGAAAAGAAAGTATTTTACCCCTGAATGAGATACCATAAGGTGAATCATATTATTGGATACAAAATTTCTTTAAAATTTCAAACCTCTTATAACAACCAATGATTGTTTTTCAACAAATGAATATCTCACCTTATATTATTCTAGACCCTAGCCGAAGAATGTAATTGGTTGTTCCAAACTTTCTTCATATCTTTACACTAGCATGACAAATATTATGTCTCTCGCCACAAAAAGCGTACAAGGTGAAATATTTAGTAAAATTAGGGTTGATGAGAGTTGGATCCTGTACAATTGCTTGTTTAATAGCTTCAAAGATGTTATTTCCTTCAAAGTAGTCCACTTGAATGGCATTTTATTTTTTAGCATTAATTTCAATGACTTGACGAGGTTGTAAAATTTTAGGAAAACCTCCTAACAAAATTGATTCTCCCTATTAATATTCGGAGTGCTTTCTTCTGGTTGGGTAATGGAAATGATAGTATGACACTAACTCTTTCTAGATAATTGGCTAACCATTCTTTAGAAATAGTATGTCCAAGGAGATTACCTTTGCGATCTAGGAAGATGCACTTCTTGGGGTTGAGGGAGACTACAAACTAAATACATCTCTCAAAATCATACTTGAGATGGAATGGATTGTATTTTACATCCTTTGATAACACCGTAATATCATCAAAATACATAAGAAAAATGTTATTGACCAATCCTTTGAATTCCATGTCCATGGCCCTTTAGAAAATTTTCTCCTACATTAGATAAAATGAATGGAATTTTCTTGTAGGTGTAGGCTCCCCATTTTGTGGTAAAAAATTTCTTGAATTGGTCTTCATCATTCACCATGATCTTATTGTATCAACAGTAACCATCTAGAAGATAAAACTTATCCGATATAACCACTATTTATAAGATTATCTCCATTGAAGGTAGTGGGTAATGGTCCTTCAAAGATTCCTTATTTAGATCTCTAAAGTCAACACATAACCTGATTTTTCCATTCCTTTTCCTTACTAGAACTAAGTTAGCAACCCATGATGAGTGTTTAATGGGAAAAATATATTTTTCTCAATCATTTTTTTAGTTCCTTCTTCATCAAAGGTTCAATGTGTGGATTATTAGGCCTCTATTTACTCCTTATGGGCTTAGAAATTTGAACTAGTCTAATGGTGTGTTGGGATAGATTAGGATCAAAACCTATAAGATCTTGATAACCTCCAAATATCAACAAACTCTTGGAAAAATTCTACAAAAGCATGCTTCTCTTGTGGGGTACTCACCTTGCCATTTTTCAGTAGTTTATCCTTGTTAACTGAGATGGCTGCATAATATTCACCCTTGAATGTAATTTTTTCCTTTTTATTTCTGATATGATCATCGAGTAGCAGATGGATTTCAAAGTCACTAGACCTCCTGGTCAATTTATTTTATCTAAGTTGGAAATTTTGGTTCCCATATTGTTTCTCCAAATTTTTCTGATTCCCTAAAGAAAACTCATCCTCTTCTTTGATAAAATTCACAATATGTTAATCACTCTCAAACACTTTCCAATTGGTTTCAGTGTCTAGTATGGAAAGCCTCACGATTACCTTGATATGCGGTTGCAATTTGTCTCCTTTAATGTTATCAATAACGTCAAACTTTTCTCCAACTATAACCAGCCTATCAACAACTTCATTACTTTTCCTTGGAATGGTGTGGATATTGAAGGCTTAAAAATCCTCCAAAATACCATACGCTATGCTTGTAAGATCTTATAAAGTCATTCTTAGATGTATTTGATCCTCTTAATTGGTTCACAATAATTTCACTATCTCCAAAAGTCTACAATTTTTTTATGTTCTTATTTTTGTTCCATTGCAAGCCATGGATGAGGGATTCATATTTTTTGTGTTGTTTGAGTAGTTAAACTAAAATATGATAGAGGAGTTATAATTCATGCCGAGAAGGAGATAAAATGACTACACCTCCTCCTACTCCTTTTTTTCTTCTTGATTCATCAAAAAACATTTTTCAAATTCCATCTTCCTCTTAATCATTTGATTTGAAAACACTAGGCGGAGGTGAATTATCCACATGTAGACAATAAATACGAAGGCCTTCTTCAACCTTGGGGGCTTGGATAATATTCTTGATAAAAATGGTACAATTTATATTGATAGTGCTAGGAACATAAGGATATATATGATATGTAGCAATTGGTTCATAATTTATGGTACTGTTTGTGTCATACCTGGTCTTGAAGAGCATATGAGACCAATCAACTGATAGATATCCCCCAATTTTGGTAGTGAAGTCTCTAGATAGACATAGAGTAAAGCATGGAGGTAGATCAGTTATGAATATATCTTGGGGAATGAATGTAGTGTGAGGTCTATAACTTTTATAACCCTAACATTCCCTAATGTTATTCCATCTAGTTATACCACCCCTTTAGAAAAGAGATTCATATTTGAGACCTAGTTGGTCTACAATCTACTTGGGTATCACAGAGATGCTTTACCCTAACTCAATCATGAAATTGTGGACTAAATGATTTCCAATGATAATATATACATATAGAGGAGGAGGCTTTATGTTCTTGTTTGATTGACCCTCCTTCTATTGTATTACATTAGTAAGAATAACTTTGGCTTGTTCCTTGGGTGAATCACTTAGATTGGAGAAATTGGCGATAGATGCTTATAAGAGATCTCTCTATCCTAAAATTTCCAAGGATTCCCAAATAGAGATAATCACATGGGTATTATTCATATGTTCAAGGATGTTTAAGGAAGTTGAATTATCTTTTTTTTTGGACCTTACTTGCAACCATCCTTTCTTGCATTTGGATTGATGTAGAGGGACCTTTGGGCTGCCCTTGAATTTTAGAGGTTGGATTTAGACTGCTCCCCTTTTGGAGTGTTAGGGCAGGTTGAGAAGGCCCTATATCTACCGATTTCCCATATTTCATATCTCTTCTATTATCTCTAGTATTGATAGCCACACCTTGAGTAGAAGTCTGATTCACTACACAAAATTTGTCTACTTTCCAATTCACAAGTGAAGTATCACTTGGTGGCATATCCTAAATGATTTTCTCTTATTTATTTTCCTCGGTGGGAACATCTTGAGATATAGATGCATTTTGTACCATTAAATCTTGTTTTAAAATGTTGTTGGGGCATATTTCTTGGTTGTGGGGAAGATTACAAGGGAAACACCACTCATAATCTTGCACTAGATTATTTTGAACTAGAACCAAAGCCTTGGAAGAGTTGGCCACATTAGGATTGTATGGTTGAAATGGAATTGATGAGGGAGACTGATTCTTATTTTGAAGAGAAAATTATAATGCGTGTCTATTTGGTTGATATAAGGGTCTTTTTGTTGGTATCGAGGCTAGTTAGGTTTGAAACTTTGAGCTTGCCACCTTTTAATGGATATTAACTCATTCCAAAAAAATTAATTTCTACATTACCTCTTGCAATTTAATTGAAGTATTTGAGGAGGTGGATTCTTGACTAGAAATTGGCTTATTGGAGATGGAATGAGAGATATTTCAAGAGTATGATGGGGAGTAAATGTTTCTATCTCTAGAAAAATAGGAATTGAAGGTCTAGGAGTGGGTTTCAAGCCTAAATGAGATTATTTTCTACTATAATAGTAATTGCATAGTGTGTCTGGTAAGGTTAAACCCCATGGATTGAATCATGATAATGATATCACTATTTAAATTTATTAAGTAGTAGATAAAATCATAGTGTGGTGTAGGCCTTATCATTAGTGGGATTCTATCCCAAGTATTTTGAAATATGATGTTGAAATCAGCTAATTTCTCATTTGGGGCTCTCTTTTTGTGGTCAACTACTCCACCAAATGTCGATGATCTAATTTATCGAAAAATGGCTAAAAAAGACATGACAAGTTCATCCCAATTTTGAACGGAAGTAGGTATCAAAATCTTATACTATTGAAGAGATTTTACTTTGAATGATGAAGCTAAAATTCTTACTACTACATCATCTTCAATAAAAAAATTGAGCAAACATTGACAACATCTTGGATGTGATCAATTGGGGTAGTGTGGTTTTATTTAGTGAAGAAGGGAATAATTTCTAGGCCAAATGTTGGTATGTCATTTTGGGCATTTACAACTAAAGGACTACTACCATTGAAACTGAGAAAAGGAAAATTTCTTTGGAGTGTCATGAAAGGGATGGGTCTTAAAACCCTATAGGAAAGAAAAAAAGGCCTACCAAGAGGGGGAGTGGAAAGAGTTCTATTGGGAGCTGATTATGATCTTTGAACTTGTTTACCCTTCTCCTAGTCCTTGGAGATAATTGCAAGTAGTTAAAAGGTTATTATCTTTTTGTTCTTGACCTTGTTTGAATCCTTCTCATAAGAGATAGACATTACTCTACATGAAACCAATGGAAAAAGTGTTTAGAGTCACTAGATTTAATTCTTGTGTAGCTTCTAAAGGTTGATAACCACTAAAACACACACCAAAAATTAGTGAAGTAACATGAAAATATTAAATTTGTCTCATAAGGCGTGCGAAATTGTTATCACAAAAATATAACACCCTCTGCATGAGTAATAAATAACAAAATAACTCTTATATAACATGGATTTATTTCCAAGTTTTGGACCTTGCAAGTGATATAAATCTCCATAAGAGGCTTGTTCCTCTACCTATTCCTAATGCTAAATTACTCCTATAGCTAGAAATAAAACTATCTAATCCTAATCTAATAATTCACAGGGACTAGGGAGAGAGAGATGCATAAAATTTGAAATCTTAAGCTGAATAGAGGTGATAGCACCAAGAAAAAGGGTAAACACATTCTCAATGAGGTAAAATGGGAATAAAATGGAGGAGATGGCAATAACCATGCCACAGACCAAAACAACACTTAATCTTCCCTTTTTACATAATGCATAACAAATTTGGAACCTAAAAGGATAAAAGGCATGCACAACACACCATAATAGAAATAAAGAGGCAAGATTGCAAATAAAACCAAGTCAAGGTAGAGAAATAACCAAAAATAAAAATTTTATTTCTTAAAGTATGCACAAACCATTACAATGGAGTGGAAGAAGGCACAAAACACCCATTCGGATCCCAAATCTAAGCCCTGTAACTCACAAATACTTTTACAATCACTTTGACATGGTGCACCTATATTAGAGAGGGTATAACCTTTACAAATGTGAAAAACATTCAATTATAAATAAAATGGGAGAGAGGGAGGAAAAGAGATGGAAACTCATATTTATCGCTTCAACCACCAACAAGATGTATTAAATCTCTAAAAACCAGAATGTGTACCCTTAGAAGACCACCCCCAATGTCAGGTTTCTTGTTAGAGAAGGTGGGGAAACCATTCACCATTAAATATAGTTGGTTTAGTTGTCGAACCATCTCTTTTAGGTTTTTGACTCGCCAAACATCTCCAAAAACCGACATACCAAGTCAAAACTTTGACCTTGATTTGCACCTTGAGAAATCCCAAACACTTCCAAGATATTACACCTATTGAGAACTAAAAATTTATGAAGAAAGAAATTTTGGGAAATGCATCTAGTGAGAAACCCAAGAAACTTGACACATTGGGTGTAAATTTCTTGATGTTTTACACCTTGATAAAACCCGACAAAAAGGAAATCATTGGGTTTTAGGGGGAATAATATATGTGACATGGAACATGTGTTTGGGCTGACATGTTTTGATGCACGAAGGACCCAAAAACCTGACACAAAGGAAACCATTTGGGTTTCGGGGAAAACGACATGTGTAATGAAACATGAGTTTGGTCGACATGTTTTGATACACGAAGGACCTGAAAACCCAATAGTCAAAAAAATAGAAGCTTCAATTCTAGAATGAAATGCAATTTTTCATTATATCCTGGGGGTGGGGCAGAGAGGCGGGGTCATTTTGGACAACTATAACTTCAAAGCCTAGTTTTATTATTTATTTCTCAAAACTCAACACCAAATTCAATTACACTTTTTGTTTTGCCATAGTTCACATGAATTTAAATTAAATTCACAATTCATTTGATCTTCTAATAATGGAAATTATATATAAGGAGAACTATTCTAATTAAAAAGTTGTAGAAGCATGCAAATTTGAGCTTTCTCTCTCTTTTCTCATCTTGTGTTGCTTAAGATTTAGAGTTTCCTATTGAAATATGTTATTTTTGTTTACCCACTATGGATGACATTCCAAGCTTCTTATTACAAAAAATATTTTATGCTAGTGATGCTGAATTGGAATTTTTCCATCATATCTTAACCTTGTCTAATCCCATGGAGTTAGTGGAGGATTTTTCTTGTATTGATAGTGTTCATTTTTGTTTTCTTTCTAGGCTAGCTAGTATTACCCATGTCTTTGAAATGTATAAATTCATGTTTTGAAATATTTTTCTTGAAGGATATTTTATTTCGAGGTTTTCCGGAGCCTATATATAAAAACTTCTAGTTGAAGGTTATGGGGATAGGATGTGCAAGTCAGAGACGTAGATTATTTGACAAAAACATTTCCCAATTGTCAAAATAAGTAGGAAGATTGTATCAAAAGGTATGCAAGATCTTCAAACAGATAAATATGAGTGTGGAGTGGTTCTCTAAGAATAATTTGAGTCATGAGTGTTGGGGGGAAGGGTAAGATGACCGTTCCTCTATGGTGGAAAAATGATGCAAGATTGGATGCCCACGTCCAAAGGGAAGGCTATGATTTTAAAGGTTTTAAGTGGATCTCATCCATCCCGTATGAGTTTTATTGAAATGGGGATGTATGTTTCATGCATCATTCGAATTGTTTACATATTTGGGGTCGTGGATGA
The DNA here is from genome assembly GCA_018340775.1 of Taxus wallichiana var. yunnanensis. Taxonomy (NCBI): domain Eukaryota; kingdom Viridiplantae; phylum Streptophyta; class Pinopsida; order Cupressales; family Taxaceae; genus Taxus; species Taxus wallichiana. Next base: position 852,121,597 of record CM031237.1, read on the forward strand.
TTATAAGGAATTTCATGATAGGATGGACAAACTACTCTTTGAACCAATCTCTAGTCCTCTTACTCGTATGGAACATGAATAGTATTTTATAGTGTTTTTATTTTATCAATTTGTAAGTTATTATGTCATGAATGTTGTTTCCTCCTATTAGACAACTTTTATAACATTGGGTAGTCTAATTATATTCCTTTCTTTTTTACTTCAATGTGTATATATAAGGTTCAAGTGTGAGGTCCCCAATAAATCCCTTATTTATTATGTAAAAAATAAAACAATAACATGTGAAACTATTTACAATTACTTTATTCCTCAATTAACAATGTTAAAATAAATATGGTGGATGAATTTGGAAACTTTAAATGAGACACTTATTTTTGCATGGTAAAATCAAGTTTTCAACCTTTATGGTCCTTAAAAATTTCTTTACATCCTAATTATTACTTCATTTTATTGTTGAGTATTTATAAAAGTTGGTATAATATTTAAAATGACTTCCTATGTACCATGCACAATTTACTATAGTTTCATCAATTCCTTATAAGTTTTAGGAAATCATTTAAAGGAAACAACATAAACAGAATCATAACTCTATATCATCTAAACAAATAACCAAGGGTTCATCTAAAAGTATGTACCATAATTTTTAATCGGCCTAACAATTAGTCCAAGCTAATTAGGTTTGGATGCAATGTCATGGATTCCACAAATATTTTTAGTGTATTTATTTTGATGGGATTACAATGGATAAACAAGGAGCTATTTTTATTAGTGTTAGAACATCAAGTGAGTGAAACAAAGATAATTTATTAATTTACCTAGAGAGGACATTCGACAAAAGACATTCACCAAATCATTTTTAAGAATTATAGAAATAAGACCGATTCACCATTTCATATATAATTATTTAATTTTTTTTTTGCATTTTCGCCACTAAATCGATGTTTTTCTTTGCTAAACTCACCATGGTTATCCATATTTTTCCCCTTGGAAAAATTGATCAGCGATGACCCTACACAAGAAGAAGCCAAAGAATTCACATTCAAATCCTACAATCAAACAATAGAGGAACTCTACAATGGAGTGGCAAGGCCTGTGAAAGATCAAATGACCCCGTGTAAGAAGAAATTCAAGAAATGGCTCTGTCGAGTGAACCCGTGCTTCAAATCCAGCAAACAGATTATAGGCGGGCTCAGAAATGGAATAGCAAGGTCGGGGTAGGAGGTCGAGTAGTGTCAAAAGAACCAGAGGCTCAAAGGAAAATAAATGGTGAAGATTCGAAGTCTTTGGGCTTCGCAAATGGTTCAAAACAGCCCAAAAATGACTAAGTATGGAGGAGACAGTGGAGGGAGCCAAGTGTCCAAATGGTACACCTCCAAAGATTAAATCCAAAGGGTAGACCCAAATGAGTGCCAAGCTTCCATGCGTCCAGAGCCCCAAAAATTTGCATCGGCCATTGAAAAGTCTTTGACTTAGCAGAGGGTGTCAAGTGTCTTAACAACGCACATTCAAAAGTGGGATCTAGGCCGGAGACTCAAACTTGTGCTAGCCCTCCACGTAGAAAATGGTCAACAGAGGTAAAAAGAGAGTGGGCCCAAAATGACTAAGTATAGAGTGCAGGTGGAAGGTGCCAAGTGTCAACACAATGCTCCTTCAAAGGTAAAATCTTGAGTGGGTTTTTAAATGAGTGCGGGCCTTCCACATGTCTTAGAGTCCAAAAAGGGACAGATTCGGGGGTTGAATAGTCAAGGCAGAGGCAGGCTAGTGGAGGGAGCCAAGTGTCAACATGGCGCTATTTCATAGGTAAAATTTGGGGCGGGTTTCCAAACAAGTGCCAGGCCACCATGTGTCCAGGGTCAAACTTTTGGCCCCACCAAGAAAAGAGACTCAGGAAAAATATAAAGAATCCCAAGGAGAATGTGGAGACTACCATGTGGACCCTGTATGGACAAACTCTTTAAAATATTGTGCACCCGCGATCTAAATATTTAAATTTCCATATATTTTGATTGGAGACTCAAATTTGGGTGGGAGAAGACTTTTTGGAAATGTCTTGACACCCTCTATGCCATGAAAACATAAAATATCATTCTTAATAGGATTTGGTGGGTGAAAAATGGGAAAACATCTTCTAGGACATTAATACAAAGCTTGATTTCTCCAACTACCATATTTGATTCGATTTGATCTACCGGGGAACCAAACATGATAGATTCGGGGATTTGAGAAAGGCATTGATTGAAAATGGTTGAGCTTTCAAAATAGGATTTAATGTGTATCTCTAGGTGGTTGAAGCAGGATTATAATTCTTCCCTCTTCTCTCTCTTATTCTTCCTATATATTGTAATGAAGGGGCATATTCAAAGGGTTAGTCATTATTTCTCCTCTACCTAGGGTTCATTTTAAGACAAGGCTCTACCCCTCTCTCTTTCTTCCTTAGGGTAGAATGTGGAGTCTAAGCCTCCTCCCATGGCTCTGTAATGGAATTTTCTTGCCTCTTTCCCACTGATGATGTATTGTGTAACATTTTAGAGCAATAAAATATGTTTCATGATGCATCTGTCCATCCTTGGTTTATTTTTTTGTCTCTTCTTACCTCTCATCATTACAGGTATACTGCACATATTCGATATTCGTTGCAGTTTTCAAAGTGGTGTCTATATGAAATCTATCTCTATTCTATGGTGCATTCTATCCACCCTCTCCTCTGCTCACCTCTCTCCACTTCAAAGGTCGATATGTGATTCAACCACTTCCTTTACGGTGTATCACCGCTTAGTGTAGGAATACGATATCATTTGCAAGAAAGGAAATAAAATGATGTAGTTGATGCACTATCCAGGAGATATGAGTCCACATAAACATTTTTATATGTCACGTCTCTATTACAGGTAGATTGGGTAGATCAAGTAAAATGGAAGAATGACATAGAGACCCCAAGTCTCATCCAAAATCTCCAACAAGATCTAAGCATTTAATAAAATTCGTATGGAAGGGGGTACATTGGGGTATAAGGACTAATTAGACTTATGTAAAAATACACACTTAAAGAATTGGTTCTTTTAGAGATCCATTCTTCTTTAGTGGGGGCCATTCAAGGTTTTTGAAAACTTATCACAAAATTAAGAAAGATTTATTATGGGAAGGGTTGAAAGGTGATGTGTACAAATTTGTGGTTGCTTGGAGTGTCAATGTAATAAGGGAGAAACTATTAAGTCGTTGGGCCTTTTACAACCTCTATATATTCTTAGTGGTGGGAAAAAAATTCACAATGATGAGCCCTTTTATTTATTGTTTCAAATGCCTCATCTATTGTATTTTGTTTATGTATACCCTTGAACTTATGATTCCCATATACTATTGAACATATATGTTATATCTTGAACTTATGACACTTATATTAATTAATATAATTACTAATAAGTTTACTTTATTTTGTGGATTATGGATAAATTTATTATTCTTGAGCACATTTTGTTGATTAAATAATGCTTTGAATAATTTTTTCCCTTGATCTCCAAAGAGTTGTTATGTGTATTCTCTAACATGAAAAAAGGAAACTCATTCACAATGTAAAGGGACTCATCCACATGAAATTGACATGTAGCAATCGGGATTCGTCAAAGCAAAGCACTTATAACCAAGGGAAGTCACACACATATACAAGACCGTAATTCTGGAAATATTGAGCAACGTGGACACTTCATCTGAGTTTTCACGTGTTTCTAAAGAAGCGATTATGAGAATGTAAAAATGATTCAACTCCAACACGATAATGCTCTACAACTCCAACAAGGAACTAGTTGATCTAATTTGATAACTAGTTATTTAGAGTGATCAGTTAGTTGATTTATGTCATTGTATGAGGAAACCTTCTAATAGTTCTATTGTATGCATGGGAATATTTGGATTTCTTGGTTGTAATCTTGTACTTAATCAAATTGTAACTGTTAGTAATAAGGCAGTCTCTTCACATATCTTTTGAGTGAAGAATATAAAAATAATGCTAAGGCTATAGAAAAGGAGGGATCCATATGTAGATATTTTGTTGTATGTTCCATTTGTAATCTTCATGCTATTGAATAAAATATGATTTTTGCTAAATTTTTTTAGACATAGGCCTTATGAGGTATTAATGCCCAAGGAAAGGCCCACTTGTGGTATACTAACTCTCTCCTTTTTTTTGTTGTTATAGTTTCTTGCATGATTAGATTAGATTTGCAGTAGCTTATCCTTTATTTATGATCTATCTTTTACATGATTTAATGATAGCCATAGTATTCATTTCTAGTTATAAGCTAGTTCAATTCCAGTATTGTATTTCCTATTTATAGTTATAGAAATTTTCCCTTATACCTCCCAACATCTGTAATTGTGCATACAACACTGACAATATTGAAATTTTATGCCCCTAGGTTTATTAATTAAATGACTCGGATTAATAAAAAAACATACTAATTATGTTGCAGCTTAATTTGCACCACCATTTTTGGCATCATTATCGGGGATACTTCCATGTTATGAGTTTTTTGAAGAAGGTTTTTCATTTCTTACAAGCAATCTAGGTTTTAGGAATTCACCTCAAACTAAAATCCCTTACTAATTACCATTGAATGAGTTAATTAGTTGATGCATGCACCATCCAAGGGATGCCCATGGTAGATTTTTACCTAATCCACAAGTAGCACATAGATCTCTTCATTTACCTTTGAATATTTTGAAGATTATGAAGAAGAATCCTTTGTAATAGCTTTTCCTTTCAAATATAATCCTCCAAGTGAAGGATCGAAGCTACACCGAGTAGCTTGGGAAGACAGAAGAAGTAAATCAGAATGCTTAAAATGGAGCAACCACCTTCACATTCCCCATCAATTACAACAATGTAGTTACTGGTATTAATAATATTTCTCCATCATCTTTGCCAAATTTCCATGGAGCTATGTCAAAGGACCCAGACACCTTTCTCTTTGAGTTTGATGTCATGTGCAGGAGTTATGATCATACTACTGATGCATAAAAATTGAATTTATTCCCTGCTACACTAAAGTATTCAACCTTGAGATGGTTCATGGGATTGGAAAGAAATTTTATAACCACATGGGAACAAATGAAGGTTAAATTCTTTAAGAAGTGCTAGGATTACTACGAGACCAAACAAAAAGGAGGTGATGAAATCTATAGAATGACACAAAAGGAGGATGAACCATTAGAAGACTATTTGGAAAGGTTCTTATTTTGTGTTTAGAAGTCAAGACACACCACTGACATACCACCTAACTCCCTCAAATTACTCTTTTTTAAGGGACTCGGTGAGGAGGACATGGATGCTTTGGATCTAATAGGAGGGGGGACATTTCAAAATCTTCTTTTGAACAAATCTGTGAATTATGTAAAAATTACTCAAGAGCTACTATGAAGAGGGTAAGGAATGTAAGATCAAGAGGTGGATTATCTACCAAAACAATGGGGGACATATCTAAGTCTAGATATTGTTAGCATGTTCAAAAACATGAAGCAAGAGATTGTCAATGATATGGCCAATCAACTGGATGCTCTACACGCCAAAAAGAAGAAAGAAGATGCAGATGCAACACTCACAGAGTACTACCATACATGCAAAAGGAAGAAATCAGATTGTAGATGCAAAGAATTGACCAACATTGCTCAAGAAAGGGAGGCTTCACCTGATTTCAAGATGTTGGAGACAAAAGATGGGAAATTTTTTTATGTTTCTCAAAGAAAACCTTGGCCACCGAGGTAAGGAGGTATGAGACAAGACCCTATGTATGCATTTAAAAATTGGTCTAATAATTCATGTATATAGCCACCACTTTGGGCTAACCCTCAAGGATGGGCCCCATATCCTAACCAACATCAATAATGTGACAACCCCGATTCCAAGTCCAACCACAACAAAATGGAAACAACCTCCTCAATCATGGAAATAACCCTGGAGGGGAGTGTAGCAATAGAACAACCCACCTCCTAATTACCAACAAGCTTATCCATAGCCTCATTATCGGTAAGATTAGCAAGCTCGAGGCCAAATCCCCAAGTAGGATCCCATCCAAAATCTACACAACTACCCGGTCAACAACCTCCTAATCCTAACAATAAAGCTACTTAGCTAGCCTATTCCATTAAACCAACTCAATACCCTACCTATTTTGTTGATATCAACAATATCCATCTTTGCTTAGGAATATCACTTCCTCCACCAGATAGACCTACCATTACTGAAATTGCAAAGGAACCAAATTTGCTACATGATGAGCCATAGTAAGGACAAAATACGTTACGAGCTTATCCGCAAGAGAACTCTGCGAAAAATTCTAGCAAGGGTAAAATGTAGGGTAATGAGCCACCATTTCTGAAAGATTACAAGAAAATAAGACTGACCTCAAATCATAATTTGATTCTGATTTTTCAACTGTTAAAAGACATCTGTGTTAAATTTTCATTTATTCAAGCTATCAAAGATGTTCCTATCTATAAAAAATTTGTTAAAGATCTATGCATAAGAAACTAGATAGAAAAAGGAAAAAACCATCTACTATGTAGCTTATTGGACAATTAGTTGATATAATGCTTAGGAACTCAATTATTCCCTAATACATACATCTAGGAATCCCTTTAGTAAATGTTACAATCAATAGCATGGTGATTAAAACCACTCAATTGACGATTTACGAGCAATAATAAATGTAATGAAAAAACAAATCATGGATGATTTGAAATTAGAGGGCTAAGACCAACAACCATAGTCTTGCAACTTGCAGATAGATCAATAGTTAATCCTGAAGGAGTCTTGGAGGATGTAGTAGTAGTGGTAGAATCTTGGGAATACCCTGTTGATTTTATTGTTCTTCAACCAAAAGCAAGTTTGGGGGATATCCTATCATCCTAGGAAGACCATGGTTAGAATGTTGATGCATTCATATGATGCAGATCTAGTAATATGATCATCTCTAATGGAAGTGGCACCAAAAATATTATGCTCTACCACTCTACACAACCATTCAATGAAGAATACCAAACCATTTGGGTAGAATAACTAGAAGAAGACCAAAGCTCAGTTCAACAACTCATGATGTTGGAAAAGTCATGCATAATAAAGGGACATGAGGAGGATGTTTTTATTTCTAAAATTCTATAGAATAATTATGGTAAGAATGAATAAGAAGATGGAAAATTTTAATGCATAAGTTGTCTTGAGAATCAAATATTACCACAACAGAGTACTATGAATGTTCTAGGTAAGAATTGCATCCTACATCAGCTTCTTCCACATGATTATATATTGAATTATATAAGTAGCAGCATATGATCCATGACTGATATTTCTAATAAAGTGGATTTTGAACTAGGAAATCCACTTAATGTGAAAAAAGGTAGAGAATGTAGAAAGAGCAGCATTTGTTAATTTCTCTTCTCAAGAAACACAAGAAAACATTTGCATGAGACTATGGAAATATGCATGGAATCCATCCTAAATTCTATACACACAAGATATACATCAAATAAAGTTGTAATCCAATAAGACAACCACAAAGAAGAATGAACCCAATAGTGAGGGATATAGTGAAAGAATAATTAAAGAAATTATTGGATGCTAGATTCATATATCCAATTTCTAGATAGTCAATGGGTGTCACCCTTGTTATTGTACCTAAAAAGAATGACAAATGGAGGATCTTCATGGACTATAGGGATTTGAATGCAGCAATAAAGAAGGATCATTTTCCACTTCCTTTCATTGATCAAGTACTCGACACTCTTGCTGGAAAGAAGTATATTTCTTTCTTGAAAGGTTATAATGGCTAGAACCAAATTCAAATTGCACGAAAGGACTAGTAGAAGACCACATTCACATGCCCATGGGGAACGTTTGCACACTCTGTTCTTCCCTTTGGTGTATTCAATACACATACAATGTTTTAGAGAGTAGTTCTTAGAATATTCTTAGATCTAATCATTGATTACATGGAGGTATATATGGATGATTTTACAGTCCATGGTAGTACCTTTGACAAAGCAATGAAGAACTTAGACAAAATTATCAAGAGATACAAGGAGTATAAATTGTCCTTAAGAAAAGAAAAATGCTACATGATGATGTCGAAGGAATACCATTAGGGAACTATCTATCATCTACTAGAATTTAGGTAGATCCATCAAAAATATCTGTGATTATAAATCTGCCAACACCTAAAAAGTAAAAAGATGTGAGGAGTTTCTTAGGTCATGTTGGGTATTACCAAAGATTCATTCAAGATTTTAGTAGAACTACAACGCCATTATTTATACTACTTGGGAAAGATGTTGCCTTCATGTGGACTGAGAAATGTGAAGTTGCATTCCAAAATTTGAAACAAATGTTAAATTTTGCACTTATGTTGAGAGGACCAGATTGGAGTTTTCCATTTCACATACACACTAATGCCTCAGACCACACCATTAGAGTTGTTCTAGGATAGAATGATGATATTCTTAATTATGTAATCTATTATGTCAGTAAGAACTTGCAGCATGTTGAGATCAACTATACAGTCATGGAGAAGGAGTTTTTGGCGGTTGTGTACACCATTAAAAATTTTAGGCACAATATCACATGTTATTCAACATTTATCCACATTGACCATGTTGTCATTAAACATCTGATAAAAAAACTAGTTGTAAGCAACATAATAATTAGATGGTTGCTTCTCCTAAAAGAATTTGATGTTAAAATTGTGGATAATCCAGATAAAGACAACGTTGTTGCTGATTTTCTCTCAAGAATAGAGAATAATACTGAAAAGCAAGTAGTGGAAGACTCTTTCCTAGATGAAAACTTGTTTTCCATCTCAACTAAAACACCCTAGAATGTTAATATAGCTAATTATTTGGTCTCAGATAAGACACCTCCACACTATCTATACTCTGAAAAGAAATATATTATAGAGAAAAGTGGGAATCCTTCTTGGATATTTGGTGTTAGATTAGGTATTTACCTTAGCTCATGTTCACCTAAGTACTTTATTTACCTTTATTTTATTTATCCTCACCCACTTATGTGTGTGGATATTTATTTTATTTATTTATATATTAGGGGATATTATCTATTTTTAGGTATAGTTATTTCCTTGATCTATGGTATTGACTATATCCTTGATGTCTAGTTCTCTCCTAAATCTATGGACTTAACTAGTTATTTGATGACTAGTTCTTTCCTTGATTTATGGCTTGATCTACAACCTTGATGGTTCTTAGATTGTTATTCCTTACCTATATAAGTAAGGCCAATTCTCATTGAATTTCATTGAGTTCCTTAATATTATATGATATTGTTGCTCATTTTTTTGCAAAGGTTTATGTAAAGTTATTCTGGCAAATTACTTTCATCTTATTGATCATGGTGTTTGATTAGCATCTGTGTTCTTGGGTTGGTACGATCTGGTTATCATTCCTTTTATGGTATCAGAGAAAGAGATTGCTATTGACATCCATCTGTAAGTTTTATATTCACATATTTAGGTTTTCTTGTATTTTGTTGTTGCATGCATTTTTATGTAAAACATAGGATCCCATTAGATGCGGGAACGCGGTAAAACCTTACGATCGATTGTAAACTTGGCCATTTACGGAGGCGAGTCATTTTTGTTATTTTAATTACAGAGAAACGCACTAGTTTGCCTTGGGATTCACACCAGCTAGGAAGGAAAACCAAAAATTATGTTTCTAGGAATAAGTTTCTTTCCTTTTTTGGTAGGGGTTTATGGCGGCTATGTATGATTTGCTACTTTGAGAAATTTTTTAGAGTATAGTATTTTTTACCAGAATCCATTGAAATCCTTAGTCCCTGGTCATATGAGGGCTTAAAGTTTGTGATTCCTACTAGTAGGTGCTTAACTTCAGCCCCCCTTCATTTTGTTTGTGTGGTGAAGGCAAGAGTATTTTATTATGTTTAAGTAGCAACTAAAATAAATAGTAGAGCATAATATTGAAAAGCTTGTAACTTTTCATCGATAACTCGATTTTGAGTGCCATTTTTGCAAAACTACTTTTTTATGCTCTTTCCATTGGAAATATTTATTTTGAGAATCAAATTATTTGGGGGTCATGTTGCATTGCTTGATTCTTGCATTTATTTTGGTGATTTTTTGAGGATGACATCTTTATATACCACTGCATTAGATCATGTTGAGCCATTAACAACACATGATTACCACACAAGGGAACCAAGAATGGAAACAATAACATGGGATTTAACTTCTTTAGAACAACCAATGTTCACTCGAGAATATGAGAAATTTCAGTACCAGTGCAAAGTTGATGAGTGTATGGGTTTGATAGGAACTTACGTAAGTGACAATATTTTATTTCATTTGGAAAAGTGTGACTCTCCTTTCAAAATATGGGAGAAATTAGAGGATTTATTTAGTAAGGTGGATCATATGAGAAATATGCAAATTGAAATTGAGATCACCTCTATCTTGAAGATTTTCCAACATTTATAGACTATGTTACCAAGTTCAAGCATTTGTTGACACAATTTAAGGGGAGTGGAAGAGATAAGAAAGATGAAGAGTGTGTTTACTTGATTCTATCCAAGTTGAGAGGACCATTTCAAATATTTTCTTCTACCTTTTTCTCTAGCATGGATGCCTTAGGTGACACATTCAAAATGCTTGACTTAGAAACATTTTGTGAAAGACTTACTAGCGAAGAATCCAAATTGTCTCACCTTGAGTCTTCTTGTTATGGCCTTAATTATATATCTTACATGGGATGGGTATAACTGACTTGTTGCTATCATAACTTAATATCATGATGTATCTCTTTTATATATGATCTATTATCATTGGTTGGTCAGCCTTGCTGATGGCCATAGCATAAGAATAGTATAAATAGGGGTTATAGGTAGTGGATGATCATTATGTTGAGTATTTGAGTCTTATTCTATGTTCTGGAGGTTTCCCCTTAAAGTGGCCAAGCTATTATACTTTCATATTGAGATAATTTATCTACAATATTGTGTTATTTGGTGTTCTATTGCTAGTGATAATCATAATTAATCAAGTAATTTCATTACAAGTGGTATCAGAGGTTGATCTCGGCTAAGACAACGTCAAACCCTAATTTTGAAGGTTCGGCTATATCTCAAGATTGGTAGCAATTTTTTCTGTAATTTTTTTTGTGGTGAGGTGAAATAATTCAAGTAATATTCTCTCCAAATTTCAATAAGTTTTGACTTGTTTTGCAAAAGTTATTACAGTTCTATATTTATTCATAATTTGGCTCCCTAGGGCATAATTTTTGGAAAATTTTCAAATTTCTTATATTTTCGGAAACCCCTCCAAAAAGAGCTAGGGTTTTAGTTTTATAAATTCCTATATTCGGCCAAAAAAAAATTTGAAACCCTAAACCCTAAAATTATGCCCTATTAAGTCTACCCCTAGGCCCACATCCTTTGTCATGGCTGGTAGATCTACCCGAGGCCAAGGAAAAGGACAAAAACTCCAGGAATGACCCCAAATAAGGAAGATATGGCTTTAGATTCTACTAGTTTGGGAGTATCTGAGGTGGTCATCCAACTTCAGGAAAGGGTAAAAATATGGTGAGTAAGGATGACCATAATGTTGAGCTTCATCAACTGAAAGGTAGCCTTAGGAGTGAGATTCAGAAGGATTTTCATGTAATGTAGTAGGATTTTTTGAATGCTATTTCTAATACAAATTCTAATGCTAGTCATATGGGTTCTACTAGAAATGGTCACACAGATCCAAATCACTCAAATCAGGGAGGATCCTTTAATCATTCAAGTGGATCTTCTCACCAATGGAGGGTCATGCTTCCAAAAGTTGAAATGTGTAAATTTGATGGAAAGGATCCACTCAATTGGATTACCTAAATGGAAAATTTATTTGATCTCCATCAGATCCCAGGAGGACAAAAGGTAACTGTGGCATTCTTATACCTAGAACCCGATCAATTTTTTTAGTATTGTAGGTTATGTGCTCAAAGGAAGAAGAATGGCCTAAATGTCACCTAGACAGTGTTCACTGAAGAGCTTCAATTACACTATAGTTCTAGTATTTCTAAGAATTACTTCAGCCAATTAGCAAAGTTACGCCAAACTGGTTCAGTTAAGGAGTATGTCCATCAATTCCAAACTTTTTCCTTGCATGTGGAGGATATTACAAAAGAGTATTTGAATGACCTATTTATTTGGGGTCTTAAGGACCACATTGAGCATGAGGTATTCATGTTTAACCCACTCAAGGTTGCGATTCTATTATCATGGCACGTCGAGTAGAGGAAAAATTTCTTTCCAATAGAAGGAAAACCTTTTCTAGCATAAAATATCATAACACCTTGTCTCCTTCTTACCCTCAACCAATTTAGTTGACACCTCAACAAATTGAAGAAAAAAGAGCCAAAGGGTTATGCTTTAACTGTGATAGCAAATATGGACCAAATCATAAATGTTCTGAGAAAAAATTGTTCTACATTGAAGGATTTGGTGATGAGGAAGAATATGAGGAAACATCAATAGAGGAAGTGGAAAAATTAGAGGAAGAATCTAGAGATCCCCAGCCCACTATTTCATGTCATGCTCTATCAGGTATTAGTACTCCACAAACCCTTCAAGGTGTGGGCTATCTTAAGAAGTAGGAGGTAACAGTCTTGATTGATTCAAGGAGCACACATAATTTCATCAATCATAAGTTGGCAACAAGACTAAATTGTTTCATCTACCCAGCACCTAAATTTCAAGTAATCATTGTAGATGGTGGCACAGTCCAATGTTCAGGTAAAAGCCATAAAGTCAAAATCATGATGAGTGATTACACATTGGAATCTACAATGTTTTATATTCCCATGGGTGGAGTTGATATTGTCTTAGGTGTTCAGTGGCTCACTACCTTGGGCATCATAGAGATAAATTTCTAAGAACTGTTCATGCGCTTTCATTCGAGGGTAAAAATTTGAACTTCGAGGTCTACAAGCCAAAGATCATCTAGTGGTGAGTTCTCACAAAATTCAAAAGATTCTTAAAAATGGGTTTGAAGGTTTTGTAGCATGATTATTCTCTATAGAATTCTAACCGCAAATGAAGGTATTGCATCCTGATCTTCAAAAGGTTATTAATCAACATGTAGTTATCTTCAAGGAACCAAGAGGATTGCCACCTGAAAGAGAGCATGATCATGCTATTCAATTGATTCCAAGAAGCAAACCCCCAACATCAGGCCTTATAGATATCCATATGTGCAAAAGAGTGAGATCAAGAAGATGGTGGAGGAAATGTTGGAAATGGGTATTATTCGTCATAGTCAAAGTGCCTATTCTACTCCCGTGGTGATGGTGCATCGCAAGGATGGAAGATGGTGCATGTGTCTAGATTACAGAGAGCTTAACAAGTTCACTATCAAAGATAAGTTTCCTATTCCCATCATTGATGATTTATTAGATGAGTTACATGGTGCCATTTATTTTACAAAACTAGATCTGCTGCGTTAGGTATCACCAAATTAGAGTCAAGCAAGAAGATATTCATAAGATAGCTTTCAGAACTCATCAAGGCCATTATGAATTCCTAGTGATGCCATTTGGCCTTACCAATGCTCCCTCCACATTCCAAAGCTTGATGAATTCAGTATTTAGACCATTCCTAAGAAATTTTTTCTTAGTATTTTTCGATGATATACTCATCTACAAAAATTGTGGGAGAAACACTTACATCACATCAATACTATCTTAGAAGTATTAGAGAAACATCAACTTTATGCCAAGCCTTCAAAGTGTTCTTTTGGGGTACAGGAAGTGGAATACTTGGGCCATATTGTTTCTCATGAAGGTGTTAAGGTGGACCCTCACAAGATCCAGGCCATGGTGGAATGGGAAACCCCAAGAACCCTCAAACAATTACGAGGTTTCTTAGGTCTCACAGGGTATTATCATAGATTTGTCAAAAACTATGGTAGTATAGCAACACCACTCACAAAATTATTGAAGAAGGACTCCTTTCAGTGGAATGAGGAAGCATCTAGGGCATTTGAAAAATTAAAGGTAGCTATGTGCACCACTCCAGTATTGGAAACCCAGATTTCTCCAAAACTTTCGTAGTTGAGTGCGATGCTTCAAGAAATGGAATCAGAGTAGTACTAATGCAAGAAGGACACCCCATTTCTTTTGAGATCCGAAAACTAAAAGGAAAGAATTTGTTAAAACCCACATATGAAAAGGAAATGATGGCAATACTACATGTAGTCAAACAATGGAGACCATACTTGATGGGTAGACATTTTAAGGTAAAAACTAATCATGATAGTTTGAAATATTTCTTAGAACAATGTCTATCTTTAGAATAACAACAAAAATGGGTCACTAAGATGTTGGGATATGACTTTGATATTGTTTATAAGAAAGGAAAGGAAAATTTGGTCGTTGATGCTCTATCTAGGAGGGATGAGTTCATCGAAGCATTGTTATGTGCCATCTCTATACTACATGCAGATTGGGTAGATCAAGCACAAGAATAATGGAAGAAAGATGCAACCACACATACTCTCATTCAAAATCTCCAAGCAGATCCATCCATATCAGATCAATTTATATGGAAGGGGATACATTGTGGTACAAAGATTGGTTATATCTATGTAAGAACTCTACACTTAAACACCATGTTCTTTCAGAGCTACATTCTTCTCCAATAGGTGGCCATGCTGGGGTCTTGAAAACATATCATAGAGTTAAGAAGGATTTATTTTGGGAGGGGTTGAAAGGAGATGTTCAAAAATTTGTGGTAGAATGTTTGGTTTTCCAAAAAATAAGGGCGATACCATTAAGAAACCTGGTCTTCTCCAACCTCTGTCTATTCCTAGTGAGATATGGGAAGAGGTATCAATGGATTTCATCACAAGATTACCTAAATCAGAAGGGAAAAGTGTCATCATGGTCGTGGTAGACAGACTTACCAAATATGCTCATTTTTGTGCCATGGCTCATCCTTTCACAACTAGTACCGTTGCCATCTCTTTTATGGATATAGTTCAAAAGCTCCATGGCATGCCAAAAATTATAGTAAGTGATCATGATCCAATATTTACAAGTAACTTTTGGACTGATCTATTCTCTTGTCTAGGTACCCAACTAGCCCAGAGTTCCTCTTATCATTCCCAATCAGATGGGAAAACTGAGGTGCTAAATAAATTTTTAGAGGGATATCTTCAATGTTTTACTTCAGATAAACAAGAATGTTGGGTGCAATGGTTGCCATTGGCAAAATGGTGGTACAATACTTCATTTCATACCTCCTCCAAAATGTCTCCATTTTTGGCACTTTATGGGTACCATACTCCATCACTCATATCTAGCTTGAAGGTCAAACCTAAGGTGAGAGCAGTTGAATATCACATTCAACATCAACATGAGGTACTCTCTAATCTTAGAGAAAATTTGGCATGGGCACAAAACCGTATGAAGTAACAGGCTGATCAACATAGAAGTGAGTGACACTTTGAAGAGGGAGACTTTGTTTTTGTAAGGTTACAACCATATAAGCAATTATCCTTGAAACAATAGCAAAAGGATAATAAGCTTGCTCCTAAATACTATGGTCCTTACTGAGTTTTTTAGAAAATTGGTAGTGTGGCATATAAGCTAGAGCTCCCTCCAGGAAGTAGAATACATCCAGTATTCCATGTTTCTTGCTTAAAGAAAGTTATTGGGCAACACATTTCCACCCAATCAATGCTTCCGGAACTAGATGAGGAAGGAAGGATCATATTGGAACCTGAAGGCATTCTTCAAACACACACCAAAATATTGAGGACCAGAGTCATTACCAAGTACCTGATCAAGTGGAAGAATATGAATATTGAGGATGCATCATGGGAAGATGAAGTATTCATGCAGCAACATCTAGGGCTTCCCAACATTGGGGATAATGTTTCTTTGAAGGGGAGGGGCATGTTATGCCCTTAATTATATATCTTACATGGGATGGATATAGCCAACTTGTTGCTATCATAACTTAATATCATGATGTATCTCTTTTATATATGATCTATTATCATTGGTTGGTCAGCCTTGCTGATGGCCATAGCATAGGAATAGTATAAATAGGGGTTATAGGTAGTGGATGATCATTATGTTGAGTATTTGAGTCTTATTATATGTTCTGGAGGTTTCCCCCTTGAAGTGGCCAAGCTATTATACTTTCATATTGAGAGAATTTATCTGCAATATTGTGTTATTTGGTGTTCTATTTCTGGTGATAATCATAGTTAATCAAGTAATTTCATTACACTTCCACCTCTCAAAATGCATTAGTTGCATCTAATCCTAAGGGTAAGGGAAAACAAAAAATTAAAACCAAATCCACCCCTTCTCCATCTCAAAGTGCTCCTAAACCCAAAGAAAACAACTCTAAACCCAAGGAGTCTTCTAAATCCAAGAATAAGTCTAGCCTTTCATGCTCTTTTGTGGGGGTATTGGTCATGAAGAACATAGGTGTTATAAGCGAATGCAAGCCTTAGAGGATGCAGTCAAGAAACACAAAATTTCTATCTCCACTCCACCTCCTTCTAATCAGCATGGAAAAGAACTTAATGTTGTTGGGAGATCTCAATCACCACTTGCAGATAGTTGGGTTATAGATTCTGGTGTTTCTCATCACATGACTTCTTCCAAGGAGTCTTTTGTTTCTCTAGGTTTGAGTTCTACTTACAAAATTGAGGTTGGATATTCTTACTCTCTTTGTTAAGGGAAAAGGTGATATACAACTTTATGGTGGTGATATCCAAGATGTATTATATGTTCCTAACATCACTACAAATTTTCTTTTTGTATATCAAATTTGTCATTCTAGTCAAGGGAAAACAGTGACTTTAACACCACAGGGCAGAAGTAAGAACTTTGTTGGAGCCTTATTCACTTGTTTCTCAGAGTATTTTTTATCATAGTTCTAGATTATATCACTTTGAGGGTTTTGATGACACTTCTTATATAGGGACAAGATTTCTTTCTCATGCAAATTCAGAGAGTAAGCTTTGGCATGAAATATTTAGACATCTTAATTACATATATTTGAAGGATTTGATCACTCATGGTATGGTAGATGGTCTTCCTAGAGTTTCTTATCTTGAGGGAGTTTTCTCTAGTTGTGCATTAGGAGACAACACTAAGATCCATTTCCTAAGAATTTGTCTAAGAGAGCTTATTCACCACTTAAGCTTGTGCATAGTGACTTGATGGTTTTTCCAACCCCCTCTTTCAATGGAGCTAAGTATGCACTTACCTTTATTGATAATTTATCAAGGCGTACTTGGGTTTATTTTATCAAGTACAAAAGTGATGTTTTTTCACACTTCAAAGTCTTCAAGTATTTGGTCGAGAAAAATCTTCTAGTTCCATAAATAACCTTCATACTTTGAAAATGGGGGAGTACTTCAAAGCAATGAGTTTTTGAATTTTTGGCAACTCAAGGCATTATTCACCAGCATTTTGTTCCTCATACTCCATAATAGAATGGCTTAGTAGAATGGAAGAATAGAAATTTGAAGGAAATGGATAACTGTATGATGCATTCTATAGATATACATCCTATCTATTCGGTGAAGGCGATTAATTATGCTAACTACATTCAGAATCACACACCATATAGAGCACTTGAGAATTTGACTCCAGAGGAAGCTTGGTCCAACACTAAGCCAGATGTCTCATTTTTTCAAGTCTTTGGGAGCCATGCTTGGGCTTTTTTGCTAAAGACGAAATGGAAAGCTTTGGATAAGAAGAGTAAACCCTTGATATTTGTAGGGTGTTTTGAGGACATGAGAGCTTATCATCTTTTAGATTTTGATACACATGACGTTTTTTTTTCAAATACATGTTTAGGTTGATAGTGCTTCACTCCTCATGATTATTCATCTTCTTCCATGCCTCCTTCTTCATCTCATCTTGAGGATTATTTATTTAAGGAGATTGATGAGGATGTTATAGATTTCATTGAGGATCTTATTCCCGCTAATGTTTTCACTATGACTAAGTGGGTTTGTACTAAAATTTTTGAGGCAAAACCTTTCATATAGGATCTTCTATCCACTAGGAATCATCACACACATTCTACATGTTCCGGAATTTTTGTGAGACATTTTTACGAGGATTCACAGTCTTTTCAAAGGCTCATGAGATAAAGGAGTGGGATGATGCGATGACAAAAGAGTATTCTTCTTTGATGAAGAATCGTAATTGGGATTTGGTATATCTTCCTGAAGGAAGAAAGATGGTTAGGTGTAAGTGGGTATACTTAACCAAATATGTAGCTGATGGATCCATTGAAAATTATAAGGCTCATCTTGTTGCAAAAGGGTTTCTCATAAGTTGAAGGTATTGATCACTTTAAGACTTTTGCACTGTTCTCGAGATGGATATTGTATGCCTTTTACTTGATATTGTTACATCATAGGGGTGGCTCATATACCGGATGGATGTGAAGAGTGCCTTCTTACATGGAGATCTCAAGAGGAAATATATATGGAGCATTTGGTTGGATTTGTTCAAGATTCTTCTCTTTTTTGTAGGCTCAGAAGGTCTCTCTCGAGTCTCAAACAAGCCCTATTGGGCTTGGTATGAGAAGATGAATTATTTTATTCTATCTACTGGTTTTTTTCATTTCCACTCTAATCATACAATGTATCTCCAACATGTTGGTGAGGATATTGTGATACTTGTCTTGTATGTTGATGATATGTTACTTATTAGCAGCTCTTCTTCCCACATTCATAGTATTTAGAGGGATCTTTCTACACATTTTGACATGACAGATCTTGGGCTATTGCATTATTTCCTTGGTTTATAGATTTCTTAGATAGATTTAGGGATTCATTTGAGTTAGGAAAATTACACCCATGATCTTCTTCGGTGCTTTGATATGGTTGATTGCAAGCTAAGTCCATCTCCTTTTCTAGTATGGGGTTACTCTTACTTCCACATGTACCACACCACTTTGTGATCCTATATTGTATAGACAGTTGGTTGGGAGTCTCATGTACTTGACCCATAATCTCCGATATTTCATTGGTAGTAGGGATTGTATCTAGGTTTGCACATTATCCTCATACTAGTCACTGGAAAGCTACTAAAAGGATTTTGTGCTATTTGTAGGAAACTTCCCACTTTTCCTAGACTACACTAGGAGTTATAATCTGTTGGATAGCTATACTGATTCAGATTGGGCAGTGTTCTATTGATGACATGCATTCCACTTCTTTCTATATTTTTGTCTTGGTTCTTCTCTAGTTGTTTGGGCATGCAAAAGCAACAAGCTATGACACTTTTATCTTCAAAGGCAGAGTATAGGGCAGTAGTTATAGTAATTTAGCAAATTCTTTGGCTTTGTGATTATTGAAAGAGTTTGGATTCCCATAGGCTTCACCGACTCTACTTTGGTGTGACAACCAAAGTTCAATTCACATTTATCGCAACCCAGTTGAGCAGCGCAGTAGATCAAGCATATTGAGATACACATCCACTTCATTCGTTAGCACATTTAGGATGGATTTCTTTGCTTGGAGTATATTCCAAATCAATAGCAAGGTTGTGGACATATTTATGAATCCTTTGCCATCACCTCGTTACCTTGAGTTGCATGGAATGCTTGGGGTTTTGGAAGTTGTTCTTAGGGGGTGTTTGTGAGAACATCTTCCTTCTTCTTCTTCTTTCTCTTTCCTTATAGTAGGATTATTTCCTTCTTTTGGTTTGAGATTTTTTCATGGATATATTGTACATGAGTACCTCATCGAGTGCCTAGTTATCGGGACTCATACTATCTACATGCCACTTCTATTTTGGCCCCTAGCTTTACTTGAGGGGGTGTTAGAGTAGGTATTTACCTTAGCTCATGTTCACCTAGGTAATTTATTTAACTTTATTGTATTTATCCTCACCCACTTATGTGTGTGGATATTTATTTTATTTATTTAGATATTAGGGGGATATTATCTAGTTGTTATGTATAGTTATTTTGTTGATCTATGGTATTGACTAGATCCTTGATGTTTAGTTCTCTCCTAAATCTATGGACTTAACTAGTTCTTTGATGACTAGTTCTTTCCTTGATTTATGGCTTGATCTATGACCTTGACTGGTTCTTAGATTGTTATTCCTTGCCTATATAAGGAAGGCCCGTTCTCATTTAATTTCATTGAGTTCCATTATAATATATTATATTTCTACTCATTTGTTTGCAAAGGTTTATGTAAAGTTATACCGGTGAATAAATTTCATCTTATTGATTGTGGTGTTTGATTAGCATCTATGTTCTTGGCTTGGTATGATCTAGTTATCGTTCCTTTTAGTTGGTTTCCAATTCCACACGGGCAGGATACTATTATGAGGATATGCATAGTGATGAGGAAATATATGATTTCCTCAAATCCTACCATAGTGAACCATGTGGAGGACATTTTTTGCAAAAAGAACAACACAAAAAGTGTTGACAATAGGATATTACTAGCCTACACTACATAAGGATGCAACATTGTATGTCAGAAGGTGTGATAAATGCCAAAGAATGGGACAATCTACCAAGACAGATGAGATGCCACTTCAGCCTCAACTACTAATGCAACCTTTTGACAAAAGGGGATTAGAATTTATTAGTCCCATATATCCTAAAAATGTGACAGAAAGAATATTTTTTTGTGAGCAGACTACCTCACTAAATGGATAGAAGTGAAAGCACTACCAAATAAGAAAAGTGAGAAAGTTTCTAAATTCCTATATGACAACATCTTCACAAGATATGGTGTGCTAAGATAAATTGTTATAGATCAAGGTACACACTTCACTATTGAATTTATCTCGATTTAGCTAAGGAATATGAAATCAAGCACATGAAATCTACTGACTTATCATCCCCAATCCAATAGTCAAGTTGAGGTAACAAATAGGAAATAAAATACATCTTGACTAAAACCATTGCACTCCACTGAAGGGACTAGTTAGAAAGAATTCGAAGCATTTTGAGCATTTGATATAACTTGAAGACAACAAAAGGTGTTACACCATTTGAGATTTTGTATAGTAAGACTATTGTTCTCCCTATTGAATTTGAGCATAAACCACTAACAAATGCACTTGAATTAGGCATAGATTTTTTGAAGCTCAAAGAAAAAGGATTCTCCAACTCAATGAGCTAGATGAAATGAGAAGGCAAGTTTTTCATAATACAAAGGTGGTATAAAATCAAAGGATCAAATGGCATGACAGGTTCATCAAAACAAGACAATTCCAAGAAGGTGAATGGGCTCTCTTATTGACTCCCAATATAATGACCATATGGGAAAGATCAAAACAAGATGGTTAGGCCCATATGAGATTGAGAAAATATTTCCCAGTGGGGCTTTAAAACTCACCACCATAGATCCTATGAGATTCTATGTTCAAAGAAAGGTTGCAAAATCTATGGAATTGGGCAAGAACACTTAAGAACCCCAAATATTTGTGAAAAACTAATCAATGGACCATCAATTAAGAAATAAACAAGGATTCCTACTTTGCATGCATTAGTTTGAAGCAAACAAGCAAACTTAATAAATATAACTATGCTCTATTCTTGAAATCATAAATAAGTGAGCCTAATAAGCATCTAAGCAATCAGGTCATGCTTAAGAGAATGGGATCTCACCATTAATGGATTCAAGGCCAATGGTTCTTCCCATTTACTCTATGGTGTGTGATGTGTTGCAAAGGATAAAGAAAATAACTCAATAAGATGAAATAAAACTCCTAATCCTAGTAATAATACTATAGTTTATGTTAGAGGGAAGAAATGTTCTTGTAAATGAGAGGGGGGTAGTGGGATATTTATAGTTTTCCATTTAGGAAAGTGGGATATTTGGGTGCATGTTAGAAAAATAGGAAAAACCAAAAAGCATATTTAGCAATTCAAAGTAAGATTTGACTAGGTTTAGAAGAGATTGACCATGTTTAAGACTAGTTAACCATGTTTAGAGAGTAATTAGGATTTTGAGAGGGTTCTAAGAGATTTAATCAATCCAATGGAACAAATTGATTATCTAGGAGGCTAGTAGAAGTAGCTTGGAAAGGAATTAGAAGAGGACCTAGCCAATAAGAGGCTATATTAACATATTTAATTGGTTTATAAGAGGAATAGAACCAAAAGGGGGTAAATAGAGGGGGGTTAGATAGGTCTAATAGATGGTATGTCATCAATTTGCAAGGAGGAGAATAATTAGTGCAATATTAGGAATAATAGTGCTTCGATCAAACTAGAGATGTCTACATTTTCCCCTCTATGATAAAAGGTACTTGAGAGGGTCAACTTTGGATATTAGTTTGGTTTATTATTAAGGAGATAGTGGTGAAGTTTCTAAAAGGTGAAGACAACTACCAAACATGCCTTTTCAATCTATGGGTAATTCAACTTGTAGGAAATCAGAGTGCGACTAAGGTAGTAAACTGCCCTTTCTCTATGGTTTAGATCATATTGGGAAAATAGTGCACCAATAACAAACTGGGTAGCAAAGATGTACAAGAGGAGAGGTTTTCTTAGGGTAGGTGGCATGAGTACAGGTGGGTTAATAAGGTATTGTTTTAGTAATGCAAATTCCTTTTGAAAATTTGGTCCCTAGTTGAATGCTACATCCTTCTTTAGTAGATGTGTAAATGGGTGGCACTTATCCACAAGTTGTGAAATAAATTGGCTAATTTCCTGAATTTTCCCTTGTAGACTCCTCATTTGTTTGAGAGTGGTAGGTGGTGGAATTTCTGTGATAGTCGTAACCTTTATAGGGTCCACTTCTATCCCTCTTTGTGAAACAATGAAGCTAGGAGTTTTCTTGATAAGATGCCAAAGACACACTTCTTAGGATTCAAGTGAACCTTATAATCTCAGAGACGCTAAAAAATACATCTCAGCACTTAAGGTACCTCTCCTCTACTTTTAGATTTTGCTAGGATCTCATCAACATAATCTTCCATGATGTCATTCATTATGTCATGGAACATAATCTTGAAGACGCTGAAAAATATGTGTCAGTACTTTAGGGTACTCTCCTCTACTTTTAGATTTGGCTATGATGTCATGAACATAATCTTCCATGATGTCATTCATCATGTCATGGAAGATGACAGTCATTGCACGCTGATAGGTGGCCCGAAAAGTCTTGAGTCCGAAAGGCATGACCTTGTAACAGAATTTTCCCAAGGAGTGATGAAGGTCGTCTTATGTTGGTCTTCTTCTACAATCGAATCTAGTTATAACCTGAAAAATCCATCCATTAAGGACAACATTTCATAACCAAAAGAGTGGAATCAATGATCAGGTAAGGGGAAATCATCCTTAGGACATGATTTATTGATATCACGGAAATCAGTGTAGATTCTTATGCCAACAGGTTTCTTCTGAATAGGGACTATATTAGATATCCACTCTAAATAGTTGATGGGTTTAATGAAATCAACAACTAATAGTTTCTCCAATTCCTCTCTCGAGTATTCGATGGGTTTAATGAGTAGTCTATGAGTGATTTGAAGATTTTATCATTTTGCAACCGATGTTTATTCCTTATACAAGGTTTCTCTGAATTAATTTTACTCTTATTTACCACCTTCTTATTCAAACATCCACACATCTCTTCCTCTTCCCCAAAGTATGCATAGGTGTCTAGTTGAATTGAAAATCCCTTCTTATGATTCCCAGCTTGGGATAGATCCTTGAGTCCCATGAAATCTGAAAAAGCCTCATCTTTCTCAAAGAAATCGATTGGCATGTGAAATTATTGATCCCAACCTATAAGTTCGGGATATACAAGGGTTACTTGGTAGTATTTTTAGGCCTAGATTTAGATAAGGTGAGAACAGATGAATTAGGAAATAAGTTGGTTGAGGCAAGATCCTCATAGAGGCTACATTGGGAATCTGTATCGCTATCAGAATGAGATGAATCATTATCACACTCAGAAGAGTTGGCGTTGATTTCCCTGGGCATATTCGTGAGGTCATATTCCTAGACCATGTTTATTTTATTTGAAGTGAGGGATGGGAATGGGTTCCAATGACCCTTGTGCATTGATTCCACATCCCAGACCTTTGTAACCCATGAAAAACATCATGCAGTGGCCTTTGACATACTGGGGTGCTTGATGGCATGAATCAATGGTTCCTTCTGACACTCTATTAGTAGGATCCCCTAACATCTTTTCCTCAGATAAGAAACCACTAGGAATGAATTTCTCCAATGGTTTAGGGAATTGTTTCCAAGTGCTTTTGAACTGAAAATAGGGCTTCCTCGTGTCCTAGGTGACACTGATAAATATGATATTAATAAATCTTGTTCAAGGGTGAACGACTTGTCTGGGCCATACTTTTCTCGATGTTTCCTCCCATGATGTAAAAGGGTTGACCAAAGAAGGAAAATCTTGATTGTAAGGAGTGAGTGAATTTGGATCCACACATTCCTTGATAGCCTCTATTTGCAAAGGAATGAAAATATCTACAGAAGGGAACTCATAAGCTGCACAAGAAAAACTATGCAAGGCTCTACAATGTGTAAATGGTTCTGGATCACCTTAGATGATGATTATATGTCCTTTGTGGAACATTTTGATACATTGATGGAAAGTTGAAGGAATGGCCTACATGGCATGGATCCATGGGTGTCCTAAGAGCATGTTGTATGGTAGATCCAAGTCAAGGACATGGAATATTGTATCATGACAAGTCAGCCCTACTTCCATTAGAATTACTATAGTGCCTATTGACTCTCGCTCCTCATTATCATAGGCCATGATCATGATATTTTTGGCACCTAGATCCATTTCTGAATGGCCTAGCTGCTTAACCAGCTTCAAAGTACAAATTTTTAGACTGGATCCACCATCCATAAGCACTCTCTTAATCTTACGACAAGTAACAACCACTTCTAGATATAAGGGTAAGTTGTGCTCTGGGTCATTACGTGGGTTTGCAACATGATCAAAAGTGATGTGATCATTAGTGTCAAGGTGTGCAATCATGGCTTGGAGGTGCATGGGATCTACATCGGTTGAGACTCCTAAACTCTGCAGGGTTTGTACAATATGTTCTTATGGGCAGTAGATATTTTGAGGAGATCAAGAATGGATATCCTAGCAAGTGTTTTCTCCAACTAGTCTATCAAATTATACTGACCTTCTTGAGGGATAGGCAGGGGATCTGGTATGATTAAATGAGCACGTCTCGTCCCTACTGCGTAACTCTTTTCTAAGATCCAGATAGTATTGACCTATTCATCAGATGAACAAATACATCCTATGAGAGAATCAAAGGGACTATCATTAGTGGGATAAATATAAGCGGTAGTCCTATAATCATTAGAGGTTTTTCCATGATCTGGCTTCCTTTTCTTCTTATCTCGCATGGTTAGGAAAGGGATTTTTAAAGATACCCATTTTCTCATTTGGACCTTGGCCCAGAGTCGGGGAGAATCTACAATGATATTTCCCTCTTCAATGAGGTCTTGTATGTAATGACGCAGTATTAAACACCTATCTGTCTTGTGCCCTTTAATGCAATAGAAGTCACATTACTCATGTTCTTTGAACCAAACTAGTTTTGGAGCATTTTCTAGGTATGGTATCATCATGGTTGGGTATTCCACCATGTTTGCATTATCTAATTGTTTTAGTATGGCATATAGGGATTATATTAATGGCGTGAACTCATGTTTGGTAGGTGCCTTGGGATGAGGCCCTTGTGAAAGCTTTAGAAGTGGACTAGTCTACATGGCTTGGACTCTTTTGTAGTCTGTAACGCCATCCCCGAAAACATGTTTGTTTTTGTTGAAGAATTTCATTTTATCTAAAGATTTCACTTCATGTTTGTCTTTGATAACTGGTTTAAGTGTTCCCTTCATGATGAGGGCCTTCTTGATTTGACCGCCCTTCTCTATAAATTCTTCAAAGTTTGAGCCACAATGCATTTGTAGATGGAAGGCTATCTTTGGGTTCAAGTTAGGCACAAATATTCTTACCAATTGTTTTTCTGGCAAGGCACAAGGGAAGAAGCTTGTCAATCCCCACCACCATTATAAAAATCTCGTAAATGTCTCATTGGGTTTTCAATTTGTATTGTAGAGATCATTCATTGTGATATCATTTTCCATATTATAGGAATAATGTCATCCAATTTTTTTGCTAATGCGGGCCACGTAGTAATGGAGCCCTTGGGTATGCTATAGAACCATTCCAATCCCAGTGCTCCTAGGCTGCAAGGGAAGAGTCGTATTAAGAATTTATCATTGTATGTGACCTCTTGGCAAGCCATATAAAATTCTTTTATGTGATCGTAAGGATCACTTTTACACTTATACTTATCAAATTTAGGAACAATAAAATTCTTTGGGAAGGGTTGCATAGAAACATGTCCTTATTGAAGGGGTAAGGGCATATCTCTTCATAAGAATATTTCCTATGATGTTCTCGTTTCCCTCCCGTAGCTTAGTAAGCATATATTTCATTGATTATAATTCTCATTAATTGATCTGCATTCTTTGGTGGGTGACATTGGTATCTACACCTTAGCTACTTTAAAGGTCGTATCACTATATGGATCAAAGTGGAATTCATTAGATTTTGTCTTGATTTTGTCTTTGTATACATTCCTACTTGAAGAGCCTAAGTTTGCTAATTTTGGCTCTGGTTTCAGGGATCTTTTTCTAAAGGATCTCTTCTTCGATTAAAGGGTCCTCTTCCTCATCAAACTTGGGAGGCGGAGAGGATTTACACTCAATCCTCACTTTACATGAAGATTTGTAATAGGGCTATTTGGATCATCAAGTGGCTTGGATGGGTCTCCTTTAGCGGTGTTATGATGTTTCTTAGAAGTGGAAGTGTATCCTACATCAAAATGGTTATCTATGTCCAAGAGGGATCTTCGCTCTTCTACTTTATGGTTAATGACCTTATTTTCCACTTTGCACTCTAGCGGAAGCTTAGCACCTAGTTCTAAGACTCTTGCGAGTAATTAAGAATTGAAATGAAGTAAGAATATAACAAGAAGTTGGTAGTTGTGTGAGCAACGTAATCATGAAATAAAGGGACTTATACCCAGTTTTTAAGAAATTGAAAACCTAATGTAAGTACCAAAATTGTGTGATTAGGATTAGAGTAAAAAAATATCAACCTAAGGAGAGATAAAAAAGATGAACCGAAATCACGGTAGTGAATACAATCTTGAAACCAAGATCAAATACCTTATCAAAGATACAAAAACGTAACTATGTACTTTAGACGTTTAAAAACCCAGCCATAAACATGGATGGGCGTAAACGGACAAAAAATTGACGACTACTATCTTTGATAAACTACGTGAGGCATGCTTCCTTCTCACCCCAAAAAATAAATGGTGAGAACGCAAAGGTATAGATCAAAAGGATGAAAATAAACTAAGCGTCACTTGGGCGAGTTTCACCTCGTCTAAAGATGAGAATAAAAATGAGCTAAGTGGGATGTAGTTTAATTCCATGATGAAAGACACTTAGGTCAAAATTACGTGGGTTTTTTTCCTTGTCCAAGAAACAAAGTTGATTCTAATTAATTTATCACTTCTTTATGGCTTGACATGACAACGAATGCTCAAAGTGGGCTCCAAGACAGAATGACCTCCTTAATAGGTTCTCTTAACTAGGTGTCAAGAAGATTGTCTAATGTGAGCATGATTTTCCCAAAGAGTCACAATGACTGATTTGGGAGTATCTCAGCTTTATTGTATGCCCTTTCAATATAATGAGCAACTAATACGTTCATTATACCAGTCACTAGAACCACAATATGGACAATCTTTAATTCTAACTCACAATGTGTACTAGTCAAGTGGGTAATCAAAGCGCTTCCTTTTTCATCCATGAGGTTACTCAATGATGGATTGCTTTAGGGTTCCTGGAACCACCCCCATTGTTGTAGCTTAAGTCATTATGCCAAAGGGGTTATGTTTCACTTGAGTGGATAGGGATGTATCCTTTTTGAAACCTACAATACGGTGTGAAGTGAAGTGGTGTGTGTTTTTATCTTTTTAACTTTAATGTGCTTTTAAGTAACAATACATTGTTTGGAAACCTATATGAAAATAAGTGTATTAGAAGGTTTGTGTCTTGTTTTTTATGCCTTTTCTTTTACAAGTGTTAGGTCCTGTACAAGACGAGTTTTAGTAATTTTCCACTTGAATATTGATATCAAGAAAGGGAATTTACAAGTTTCTTTTGATTCATAAGATCACCGAAAGGTGCGAAGGAAGATCATACGCAATATGAAAAATTACACTAAAATAAGTTATATGGAAAGTAATTCACTTTTAGAAACATAAAATAAGTGTTTTCAAATGTGACAAAAGTTTGTACAAGTGTTCTTGATCTCCAAGATTACCTATACGGTGTGAGGAGAGAACATACACACTTTACAAACCTCGTTTTAATTTTAAGGAATAAAGCACTTATGCTAGTTTAAAAAATTATTTAACACCCTTCACTTGCATTATTAGTCCTTAAAAATCTCATAAAACTTTGGAAAAAATGATCCTGGCTGGGGGAAATTTTTCAAATTTTAACACGTACACTTGCGCACACTAGAATGAAACCAACATGCCCTAACCAACAGATACGAACCCCACCCAATGCAAACACATGGCGGAAGAAATGACAAAGATTACAAACACCTATGCAGGCCTATTAGACATGTACCATGGGATTTTGATGCGTATGCTCTCTATTCAATGGGTATGCCTGTAGGAAAAAAATGTCGAGAAAAATAGTATAATAACATACACCAATGCATCTAGAGACACGAGACATCGATGGTTCAATGGAGACGCGTCCTATTCTAAAGTTTTTTTAACTAGAGATATGACAAAAAATCCAAAACTATCTAGACATCAGCACTAGGTACCGAAGAAGATGCACACCCCTAAGAAAAGCGTAAAATTCATGGATTTTGAAAATTTTCAAAAGCAAACAAGTTAAAGGTTAGTAAAAGAATCCTATGTCAAGCTCAAAGCCAAAAAAACATGAACAATGATGATTTAGCCTACTTAATGAGATGAGATAATGTAAATAACAAGCTATTTATCCTAGAATACATGAAAGTGGTTAGAAACTAAAAATAAATAGCTTGAAAAGACTCCATTAATGGAGGATGGACTTCAACTCCCACCGGCATGCCAAATGTGTTCAAAGAAAGGTTGCAAAAGCTATGGAATGGGGTAAGAACACTCAAGAACCCCAAATCTTTGTGCAAAACTGATCAATGGACCATTAGTTAAGAAATAAACAAGGATTCCTACTTTGCATGCATTAGTTTGAAGAAAACAAGAAAACTTAACAAATATAATTACCCTCTATTCTTGAAAGCTTAAATAAGTGAGCCTAATAAGGATCTAAGCAATCAGTTTGTGCTTAAGAGAATGGGATCTCACCATTAATGGCTTCAAGGCCAATGGTTCTTCCCATTTACTCTATGGTGTGTGATGTGTTGCAAAGGATAAAGAAAATAACTCAATAAGATGAAATAAAACTCCTAATCCTAGCAATAATACTATAGTTTATGTTAGAGGGAAGAAGTGTTCTTGTAAATGAGAGGGGGTAGTGGGCTATTTATAGTTTTCCATTTGGGAAAGTGGGAGATTTGGGTGCATGTGGGACAAATAGAAAAATCCAAAAAGCACCTTTAGCAAGTCAAAGTAAGATTTGACTAGGTTTAGAAGAGATTGACCATGTTTAAGACTAGTTAACCATGTTTAGAGAGTAATTAGGATTTTGAGAGGGTTCTGAGAGGTTTAATCAATCCAATGGAATAGATTGATAGTCTAGGAGGCTAGTAGAAGTAGCTTGGAAAGGAATTGGAAGAGGACCTAGCCAATAAGAGGCTATATTAGCTTGTTTAATTGGTTTATAAGAGGAATACGACCAAAAGGGGGTCGAGAAAGGGGAGTTAGATAGGTCTAACTGATGGTATGTCATCAATTTGCAAGGAGGAGAATAATTAGTGTAATATTAGGAATAATAGTGCTTTGATCAAACTACAGTGTCTGCTGATTCAAACTAAAGGTGAATGGGCATAGATTCAAGTTTTACAAAAATCAAGCTAATAGGAATACTTTCATGCAAAAATTCGTGAGGAATTCAAAATAGGATGGACATGAGAAAAATAGAATTAAGATTAGAAGTCAACCTACTAGTTCAGTTGAACCTATTCAGTTCATCTTTAAAAGTGTGATTGAGGAATAAAAGTTCTATTTACAACAACATGTGGGCTTTTTTTGGTATGAAGAAAAATTCAGCTTAAGGACCTGCTATTTACGATGGGAAAGTGACATGCGAGGATGACATGCAGGCCTCGGTTAGAGCCGGTGGTTTGAAATGCGGGTGACTTAGATGAAGAAGATTAGCTACAAGCGAGGATGAGAATCGCAAGCAACTTTCTTATGGCTAACTATGGAGGATCAGTGACTAAGATCTGGTAGTTTGATCTCCTGGTAGCTAAACTGAAAAAGGGGAGATTTAGAGGCTATGAGCGGGTAGCATAAATTCCCTAGTGATTTACCCTCCTAACTAGAATTTAAGCGTTTAATCTAGTTATGGAATCTCCAAATTAACTTAAACTGAAAATAACAATTTATACTACTATTGAAAGGGAAACTAATCTAAACAAAATATATGATTGAAACATTATAATTACAAGCAACAATTAAACTACTTTTATACTAAAACTAAACAAGTGAGATAACCCGGTGTGGTTATTCACCTGTGCAGATGTGTGAATCTAAATAAAAGACAACTAATTAACTTAATTGAAAACCTTCAATCCTACCTCAGAAGTGAGGAACAAATCATAGTTTCTCAGAAACTATCATTCCCACAACTTCCCTGGCAATATTGAAAGTGAGCTTAACTGAAATAAAATGATTCACTACTCTATTTGATAATAACTTTGACAATTTAAACCTGGAGTTTACTGAGCAGAGGCAAATCCAGTTGTGTTGTAGCTTGTCCCCTCAGAGTGATCTCTTCATTCTTGCATGTTCACGTGAATCCAGAAAGAGTAGGAGTATAGAAACATCAGCAAGGGAAGGCACTGGGATGACAATTACTTTAAAGTAAAATGGCATGAAGCACAAGTAGGAGAGGGATGGCGCAAGTGAATTGGCTTGGCCTATGCGATTCCTAGAAGGGTTGTTGCAGCAATGATAAAACAAAATGATAAACAACAGGTACTCAAACAATGAATAATAAAGCAGCTTTCAGAGAAATACAACGAAGTACAAGTAGGAGAGGGATGGCACAAGAGAACAGAGCTTGGCCTATACGATTCCTAGCAGGAGATCGTTGTCTGTGTACAGTGAGGCATAACTAAATACTCAGAATTCTAAACCATGCTAAAATAAAATGATTCATAAAATAAATCTAGGACTGAGTATGAAGACTGAAGCTCAAGAATGAAGACTCCAGACCAAAGAACCAAGACCAAAACAAACCAGACCATGGGTGAAACAACAGCACTGCCTGCACAAGATGGGTATGTGGCTTACCAACAGCTGAACAATACTATCTAAACATGTAATGAACTATACTATCAATCCTAAGCAAGCTAAATGATCAAACCACCAAAAAAAATGAGAAGACTCTAACAAGGAAATGGTGGCCATTTGCCTCAGCACAAGCTATGTATTTATAGCATTTGCAAACACCAGAAGGCAAGTTCAAATTGAACTCTCCTACTATTAAACAAAGATAAATCACTGTTCAGTCGGCAAAAACATAAATACAAGCTTAAGTCGGCAAAGAAAAGTTGGTAAAATTGATATTTCACGCGGGTCGCGTCAAAAGTTCGAAAACGCAGACAGACCGCCGCCGCTCAGTGGCGGCAAAGACAGGACCGCCTCCCCAAACACGAGACCGCCGCCCTGCAGGGCGGCGGTTTCGCCACTGAAGGCCAAGAAGCCAAAGAAAGAGGAAAGAAAGGGAAAAACAAAGGGCGCGGGGGCAAAGCGAGGCATGCGGGATGTTAACGCATATCTGTAAAGCTTTTCTGGATCCCGAACACCTTGCGAAGAGACCTGTATCATCATTGGGGCTCTTGTAACATCTTTCCGATCAGTACATACAATTTTGGGTACGTACATATTGCCCCCTGAGAAGCGTTTTAGCCATGAAGAGGCATAAAACGTTGGGTCCGAGTATGGCGGTCCCAAAATGGGGAGTTAGAGACTATACCTGACATGCCCGTGTGTCGAAATGCCGCCAACTTTCACATGCTTTTCAGAATGTATGCAATGGATGACAAGTGATAATAAATGTTAAACAGAATGTTTTTACTTTATTTTTATTTTTATTTTTGCAATGCTGATATGTGATGACAAACATGTTGTAGTATTGAACTTTTGGCCTCTTTGGGCAATGTCTGTGATTTCTTCTTATGTTGGCAAAACGTGATGAATGTATAGCGATAAAGAGATGAACTTGCCCCAATCCCAAATCCACGCAACTAGTAAGATGCGAGGGCTCAACACCAAGAATTGGGAAGGGCACAAGTTGTATGAGTTTGATTTGAGTGGAATGATGAGAGACAGACAAAACAAGAACAAGAACCAAATTTGGACCTACACACCCACCCTACTCAGAACTACTACCAAGCTTAGAAGGCCACTTACTTTTCAGTTTATCTAGACTTAGATTCATAAATGGCAACCTGGTTGACAAAATCTGGTTTTGAGGATTTGATCTCTTTGGAATTTAGATGTTTGGATATTTGCCTTCTTTTAATAGAATTTGACTTGTGTTTTTAGATACCAAGATTTGTTAGTTTTGTGATCGGACCCCCACACCTTGCCTCACGCCACTAGTAAGAAGCATGGGTTTGTCACCAAAGGCAAGATATAAAGTAGTAAGGGCACTTCTTTCCTTTCCCAACCTCACATCACCAATAAGAGATGTGGGCTTATCACCGAAGGTTGATGGGGCAAAGAAGTGTGTAAAATAAAATATTTTGTTTGCTTGGTGCTTTTGATTTCATTTGATTTTGACATTTCTGATCTATGACTTTGGGATATCCTTTTGTTCCAAGAGATTTTAAGAGGGATAGATGTGACACCAAGAAGCTTCTAGAATAGACCGTAGGCAAGGACAACTTTACCTAGTAGAAAGAAAGAGCAAAGCCAAGTATGCAGGTCTTGGTATGGTTTCCATCAATGTTTGTCTGACAAACTTGATGAGAAGATTTGAAAATACTTGATGATGTTCAAGAGATGTGATTTGAATATTTTTGCCAATATCTTCAGAAATTTGTAACAGATTACTTAAGAGTAAGTTCCTGGACTACAATATTTATGAAACGAGTGAACAAAATGAACCAACTAAATTACTAATGTAATGCAACTGCAACCATGTACATATGAAAATGTAGGTGGAACTATATTTCATGATGTCTAAGGTGAAGAAAGTTGACGAATATCGAATTCTTCACCCCTAGAAGTACACAGCGGAGAACCATTATCCTCAAATTTTTCATTTTCTTGATGAGGGCCTACCATTCTAGGTTTGAACTTACAACCCTTGCCCAGAGGTGTATATGTCCCATTATTAAAAACATTTTTCTGAAAGAGGCATTCGCGTACCTCTTTGTCATGTTTTTGAGAGATGACATGTGGGTGAGCATGACTATGCTGCTCGACCTTCTCTCTCATAGTGAGCATTGTGTTAATGATGAGGTCTTGCCCCATGGATAGGGAAAACTTAGCTTTAGACACGCATGGGTCGAAACTAGACTTTAGAATAGGGCAGTGCCTAGAGATGGTTTTGATAGGCATCGTTTCAATTTTAAATTGCCCTTCTTCGTTTGTTAATTCTATCATGTTTATATCTAGATTTAGGTCATCGGAGGGAAGAGATGCTATACCGAGAAGACTACCCATTCCTTGAGGTTCGAATGGGAGAAAGATTGGTTCTGTCATTCTCCAAGAGTTTCATAATTCCTGCTGTGGTTTTAGTGGAGACTGTTTCCACAGAAATTGACTTATCTTTATTTGTCTTTGCCACCTCGTATATTAAATCATAGGATCCTACCGATTTAGCATTTGTAGGAACTTCATCTCGTGTGGAGAAAATATCGGGTAGGGGTTGTGAAACATACTCCTTTGTCCGAGTTGTTGCATTAATTTCACACTCAACCTCTAGCTCAACTAATCCCAAGATTTTTGTATTACCATTTGAACTTAGGTTAGGAGCAACCGAGAGTTGTCAAGAGTCGAGGCATCTTGATTGTTATTTCTTATTATGATACCTTTGTTTTTCCCATTGGATCTAACTCGTTATTGTTTAATGATTTGGGAGAGGATCATCAAGATCTTGAGAGGTGCATTTTGAGGGAAACCGCCTCGCAAAAGTATTTGGTGTCGGTGACACAGATCTCGCCAAGAACATATCTATGAAAAGTTGTTTTTGTTCTTCCGCAAGCGTTGCATGAATTTATCAGTCATGGCAAGTCCTAGTATCATGACCCCGATTTTGTGGAAACCACAATATAGATTGGGATTATAGTTCCGTGGTCGCTCGGTTTGAATCCTGTTGTGGCCCAAAGTTCCGATTGGGCTGCTGGTTGTTATAGTTGAAATTTCGAGGTTGTGGCCTTTGGCTTTGGTTTTGATATCCATCTGGGCCCCGAGCAAGGCCTTGTGGCTGGATTTGTTGTTGTGGAGGATGATTAGAATCCACCATATTGATCGCTGGAGTGAAGTTATTATTGCGTTGATTGTTAGCAGCCGGGTGTTCACAACATTTGGTCCTTTGACTTGATCGCTGAATCCATCTGTTCAGTAACCCCATGGTTTTCATTAAGGATTTGGGTCCTGATCGACATTCATCAGTAGTAGGATAAGTTGTAGTGTTCTGGTTGGAGGTGATTAACCTCCCGTTTGCTCCATATGTCTTGCGGCCACTATCTATCGCTGCTTGATCAATTCGCAGAGCACTCTCAAGTACTTCATCATAAGTCCTTAGTGGGAACTGACTTCTTCCTTCACTTCTCTCGCCGAGAGAATGAAGGAATAAATCGCATAGTTCCATCTCGATCCATGTTTGGAGCACTTGCCGAGGAATAAAGGACTCGTACGCCACCTTTGGATGAAATGGGGCGAGATTCTATGTTCTTGCTTGATATGCAAGAACTCCCCGATTCCCGCTCTTAATAGTTTGTTCATGTCGAAGGCTTTGATGAACTCGACACGAGTCAGTTTTGAATGAATGTATGGAAGCCTCTGGTGTATTCTATAATACCAATCGAGGGCAATGCCTTCCAAGTTTTGGGGAATATTTTAAGAACAACCCCATCCCATGGGAGTAATTCTCGAATGGTCAGAAGCGTAAGCTTTGATATGCGCATTCGGATCTCCTCTCCTTTCGAATTTGGGCAAATCGGGAAGAGGTCTCTGGAAGCATGACGCTTCGTATGGTGAAATCTAAGGGTTCCTTTAAATATTCTCGAATAAGTCCCTATCGCATATGTCTCAACCATGATGGTGCCCGCGAGGAGGAGTGGTGGGAAGGTTGTTGATATGGCGTAACGACGCGCTGGGCAGGGGCATAAGGCAGGTCCTCGCATTTGAGTAAACATGCCGGGGATGAGTACATATCCCCTTGTGGTGATTTGGAGTACATGTTTAAGTACGAAGGGGTACTATCCAGGAATGGATTGCTTCACACTGACCAAGAGGAACAAAGTGTTAGAGATGGTGGGTCTAGTTGGGGCTTGTTGTGAATATTGAGGAGTCATGCCTAACGTGCCTACCCCGTGAGGAGATCTACTTGGCTAGGATGGTATGGAGGATCGAACTCCCGCTTGTATGAGAATTTTGACTTGCTTTGGCAAGTTCTAATCCTCTAACCTTTTCTATTAACGTTGAAATGACTTCATTTGGTGAAGTCATGATATCGTGCCTCGAGTGGCATTTGTCAGTACCCCGGTGTCAGTATAGGCATGTGATAGCCTCGTCATGAACTCGATGCTATCTTGCCAAGTTTCTCCAAGAATATTTCCCGTAGAGGTATTTTTGAAAAGAGACCTCGGTCAGTTGTACTTGTAAACCTCCTATAGTGTGGGTACATACCCCGGAGCGTTGTTCACTCCTAGGATAAGGTATTGATTGTCCATCATCTAAGACCAAGTATGGATCCGATTGTCTACTAATATGTGGTCTAAGTAATACCCGAGGAGATGAAGCATTCTCCAGAACAATGTCATATTGTTTGAGCCTCAAGGCCTGTTTGTGTTCGAGGGAGCAATTTGCTCCAACCCCTCTCGTTTGAAAAGACGAAGTTATATCTAGTTCCGGGGTTTGTGTTGACAAATCGATTAGTTGAATAGTTGTCGCCCACACCGAGAGTGAGGGTGATGATTGCCTATTCTCGCTGGGCGTAGTATGCCTCAAGACCCAAGAGGGGTCTCGCATATATGCATCGAATCCCGACATATTCTCGGGGTATATGAATACCCGCAGAACAATGGGAAGAGAGCGAAGGTGATTTGGAGAAGATGAAACTTCTCAAAGAGAAGGTGAAAGAATTGCTTGTTTCACGTCGGGTTCACCAATTTTGTACGATGGGAAAGTGACATGCGAGGATGATAATCGACAAGTGACCTTCCCGTACCCGACCTCCCGAGGTCGTGCCGAGACAGCCGGTGGTGGTTTGAAATGCGGGTGACTTAGATGAAGTCACAAATGGATTATGGTCAGTTTTCTATGATAGAAAAGCTACAAGCGAGGATGAGAATCGGCAAGCAACTTTCTTATGGCTAACCATGGAGGATCAATGACTAAGATCTGGTAGTTTGATCTCCTGGTAGCTAAATGAAAAGGGGAGATTTAGAGGCTATGAGCGGGTAGCATAAATTCCCTAGTGATTTACCCTCCTAACTAGAATTTAAGCGTTTAATCTAGTTATGGAATCTCCAAATTAACTTAAACTGAAAATAACAATTTATACTACTACTGAAAGGGAAACTAATCTAAACAAAATATATGATTGAAACATTATAATTACAAGCAACAATTAAACTACTTTATACTAAAACTAAACAAGTGAGATAACCCGGTGTGGTTATTCACCTGTGCAGATGTGTGAATCTAAATAAAAGACAGCTAATTAACTTAATTGAAAACCTTCAATCCTACCTCAGAAGTGAGGAACAAATCATAGTTTCTCAGAAACTATCATTCCCCACAGCTTCCCTGGCAATATTGAAAGCGAGCTTAACTGAAATAAAATGATTCACTACTCTATTTGATAATAACTTTGACAATTTAAACCTGGAGTTTACTGAGCAGAGGCAAATCCAGTTGTGTTGTAGCTTGTCCCCTCAGAGTGATCTCTTCGTTCTTGCATGTTCACGTGAATCCAGAAAGAGTAGGAGTATAGCAACATCGGCAAGGGAAGGCACTGGGACGACAATTACTTTGAAGTAAAAATGGCACAAAGCACAAGTAGGAGAGGGATGGCGCAAGTGAACTGGCTTGGCCTATGCGATTCCTAGCAGGGTTGTTGCAGCAATGATAAAACAAAATGATAAACAACAGGTACTCAAACAATGAATAATAGCAGCTTCAGAGAAATACAACGAAGTACAAGTAGGAGAGGGATGGCGCAAGAGAATTGGCTTGGCCTATACGATTCCTAGCAGGATCGTTGTTGGTGTACAGTGAGGCATAACTAAATACTCAGAATTCTAAACCATGCTAAAATAAAATGATTCATAAAATAAATCTAGGACTGAGTATGAAGACTGAAGCTCAAGAATGAAGACTCCAGACCAAAGAACCAAGACCAAAACAAACCAGACCATGGGTGAAACAACAGCACTGCCTGCACAAGATGGGTATGTGGCTTACCAACAGCTGAACAATACTATCTAAACATGTAATGAACTATACTATCAATCCTAAGCAAGCTAACAGACCAAACCACTGAAAAATGAGAAGACTCTAACAAGGAAATGGTGGCCATTTGCCTCAGCACAAGCTACATATTTATAGCATTTACAAACACCAGAAGGCAAGTTCAAATTGAACTCTCCCACTATTAAACAAAGATAAATCACTGTTCAGTCGGCAAAAACATAAATACAAGCTTAAGTCGGCAAAGAAAAGTTGGTAAAAAGTTGATATTTCACGCTGCCAAAAGAACAAAAGAACGCTCTCAGGGCGGCGAAAATGCGCACAGCGGCGGACACGAGACCGCCCCGCCGGCCTCAAGGCAGCCAAAGAAAGAGGAAAGCGGGGGAAAACAAAGGGCGCGGGGCGAGACGAGGCACCGCCCCAAAGCAGGCGGCGGTTTCACATCAAGGCCAAGAAGCCAAAGAAAGAGGAAAGAAAGGGAAAAACAAAGGGCGCGGGGGCAAAGCGAGGCATGCGGGATGTTAACGCATATGGAGCGGAAGGGAACAAATTTCAACAAGGCACATGTCACAATCATCAAAAGTACTTCTTGAGATAAGTGCACTTGATCCGCTTTATTAGAGTAGTGATAGAATAATTATAATTAATTAATATTTGTGCCATGTCCTCAATAACTTTATTTTCCATAATTTTCTATCCTCTTCCATAAATTGAGTTGTCTCCACATAACTCCATTTCTTCACCTCACATGGGTGCATCCTTCAAATCCAATTAATACATGCCCTTTCAAGCTGCGTGTAAGTCGGCTACAAACTTCAAAAACACCAAGTACTTGAGATATTTGCACTCATTAATTTTTACAAAATCAATTTAAACTGCAAAGATTTCTTACCTCTCGAGCCAAAATAAATTGTAAAATTCAAAAATGGGTTGTGACCAAATTAGGAACGAGCCTACATCGGAAAGATCATATACACTCCGTAATCAACCATGGATTTTATAATATTTCTATGACGGTGGTTAGATGAAGTATATCGATAAATTTCAAGGATTTAACAAGTCAATGGTAATAGATTTTTACCACCTTCAAGGATGAAAATGCCACAAGTAAAGGGTTTAACAATAAAGGTAGATGATAGAATTTTTGTTAAAGTAATTGGACTCCAAAGTATAAGTAGAGTTGTATCCTACTAAGGCAAATCCAAATGAAGCTCATGTAGAGTTTGGAGACCCAAATGACAACTTCACCAAAGTGATGTGAAAAGGAGTTATTTAAAATCCTTATGGGCTGATGTTTCTAACTATGTTATAAAGTACTTCTTTGGTGAGGGCGGTACTCACAGTTAAACATTGTGCATTTGAAATTACTCAATCATTTGAAAAATGGAAAACACATCAATGTACCTAACTTCCTGCATGAAAGCCTAAATAAAATGAGTATGGAATCTCAAAGGGGTAGTTCAAAATTGTCTCATTATTTTTTTTTCACCTTAGTTGTGAAACATGCATCGGTGATGGAGCATCCTACAGATAAACTAGGGATATTTTTCTAGGGAAAAACATATTAATGATTTGTTACAGAAGGGGAAGAAAAAGAGGAAAATATTTGTTGGTTATTTGTCACCTCCTTCACCTGAAATTATAGCTACTACATCTATTCCTGTAGAAACCTTTGTTCCCTCATAAAACCCTACTCCTACACAACCTACTATACCCAGAAACACTGGTCCATGAAAAACCTCCATCTCATGAGAAGGAACCTAGGCCAATCTCCCCTGATAGAATCCTTATTACTAAAAATTTCTAAATATATCCACACCTGAGTCCTCTTCCTCTAAAGGAAAGTGGAATTATTCAAGAAAAAATCTGAACCACCAAGGAGATCCCATAGAATCCATACTAAAAAGCAAAAAACTTCAAATCCTAGGAGAGACATTCAAATCTTCCTGGACAATGATGAAGAGGAGCTAGAAAATACTGAGGAAGCTATTCCAATGGAAGTTGAGTAGGAAGATCATGTAGACACAAATGAAGACATAGTCATGGAAGATACAACTAAGGAGGTAAAAGAGAGAAAAAAGAAGAGTTAGGTAAGCAACCGATAAAGAGATCCCTAATGAACCAATTGGAGTTCAAACAGAGGTCATTCATGCTAGGAAAACCACATACAACATAAAGGAGAAGAATCTATAGAATAAATTTAAAATGTAGCCAATGTGACCACAAATAATGAAGAACATATCAAGGAAGAACTTGAACATTTAATACCTAAACCACATATTGATGTCATGGAAACTATGGATGATTTGACATAAGATATTGAGGATACAATTAAAAATATTATACAAGAAATTGAGCCAAAACCTGTTAATAATCCTATTGAGATAATATAAGTGGACATTCCTATAATTGTCCAAGAATAAGTTCATGAAGTCTTAGAGCCTGCGTATCCACCATTGTCACCACTCAACTGCGGTAGAATAGGTTGTGATCAAGAAAATTTTCAAAGAACCTCCCAAACCAACATTTCGGGATATGGAAACTCAAACCACCTGCTGGATTATTGGGTAACACAATTTCATAATGATGTTAACAAATTGTAGAGAAAGTGGGACATGGAGAGGGAAGAATTTCTCTTCTAATATCAGCTAGATATTGCGTAAAAGGATACACAACTTAGGGATAAGG
Source organism: Taxus wallichiana var. yunnanensis (assembly GCA_018340775.1). NCBI lineage: Eukaryota > Viridiplantae > Streptophyta > Pinopsida > Cupressales > Taxaceae > Taxus > Taxus wallichiana. Next base: position 852,162,208 of record CM031237.1, read on the forward strand.
ATAATTAGATTGCTAGACTAAAGAAGAACCAAGAAGAAATTTTTAAGGTAACCAATCAAATAATCTTACGTATGCCACCTTCCAATGTATATCATGTCTTCTTAAAGGAAAAAATGCGGCAACTAAATTATACTTGCATCAATTCAGATTTTTTCAGTTTGACATTAGTGCAGCTCGCAGACTTCTTCAGATTGTATTTAAAAATGCAACATGAAATTCAATTTTTTTGTGTGAATTATATATGCATAACTATGCTCTAGAGTATGACATAGATTGGATACCTACACTCTACATTGGGGATGTACAAATTCAGGCACTGTGTTCCTACTTTAACAATGAGCTATACATGGAAAAATAGATGGTGGATTACAAACACTTGTGCAAGGTACAACCTTTGATGATAATAAAGGGTAGGAAACACTAAATCAATGATTGAGGAATATGAAAAGTTTATGGAAAAATAGAAAATAAAATAGAGGGTTTACAGGATGAGACAAGAGGCAGCCATGATGAAGCACGAGATTACATTAAGTTTAATGGTGCAGAAATAGTACATGCCTACAGTCAAGGTGGGAAGAAATGTCACAAGAAATGAGGAGAAAAGAGATGCATTCTTATCCTAACATTATCCCAACTTTTATAAGGATAAATGCATATGTTGAAGTCTCCAAGGGATGTGGAAAATCTTGGTTTCCCATTGGTTTTTATCCACCCATTTTCCACTATCATATTCCCCACTAGTCTGGAAACATAGAGTTGGATGAGGACTTGCAGACAGGATAATGGAAAGGTACAAACAGAATTCAGGTTATTTATTCATAGAACCAGAAGGTATCTCAACACCAATGGACTTCAGGAGATTGTGCAGCATTATTCAGGCTGACCCCAAGAAAGAAAAGGAAGAATGTAAGAATTATTGAATGAGGACATTCAAGAAGCTCAGTCTAGGGGTGTGATGAGCCCTTTTATTTACTATTTCAAATGCCTCATCTATTGTATTTTGTTCTCCATATATACCCCAATGATCTTATGATTCCCATGTAATGTTGAACATATTTGTTATATTCTACGAACTTATGACACTTATATTAATTAATGTAATTACTATTAAGTTTATTTTATTTTTTGGATTATGGATGTATTTATTCTTCCGAATACAATGTGATAATTAAATGGTGCTTTGAATAAATGTTTTCCTTTATTTCCAATTTTTTTTTATGTGTATCTGCTAACATGCAACCAAGGAAACACATTCACAATGTAGAGGGAATCATCTACAGAATCGACATGCAAAGAATCGGGAGTCGTCCACAACAAAGCACTTGTAGCCAAGGGAAGTCACACATATATACAAGATCATAATCCTAGAAATATTAAGCAACTTGGACACTTCAACTGAGTTTTCATGTGTTTCTAAAGAGGTATTTATGAGAATGCAAAGAGGATTCAACACCAACACCTGATTATGGTCTACAACTCCAACAAGGAACTAGTTGATCTAATTTGATAACTGGTTGTTTAGAGTGATCAGTTAGTTGAGTTATGTCATTGTATGAGGACACCTTCTAACAATTCTGTTGCATGCATGGGAATCTCCAGATTTCTTGGTTGTAATATTGTACTTAATCAAATTGTAACTGTTAGTAAGAAGGAAATCTCTTCACGTATCTTCAGAGTGAAGAATATAAAAATAGTGTTAAGGGTGTATAAAAGGAGGGATCTATAGGTAGAGATTTTGATGTATGTTCCATTTGTAATCTTCATGCTATTGAATAAAATTTGAGTTCTACTAAATTTTTTTAGACACAAGCCTTAGGAGGGATTAACACCCAAGGCAGGGCCCACTTGTGGTCTACTAACCCTCTCCTTTTTTGTTGGTATAGTTTCTTGGATGATTAGATTAGATTTGCAGCAACATATACTTTATTTATGAGTTGTATTTTATTTGATTTAATGATAGCCATAGTATTCATTTCAGTTATAAGCTAGTTCAATTCTGGCATTGTATTTTCTAATTGTAGTGACAACAATTTTCCCTTATACCTATCAACATTTGTAATCGTGCATACAACACTAGAAATATTGAAAATTTACATCCCTAGGTCCGATAATTAAATGATCTGTGGATTAATTAAAAAATACTAATTGTTGTGAATTAATTTTCACCACCACACAAATTTCATCACATGAGTACCAAAATATAAAGGTTAAATTGTAATTATTGTGGTTGTTGATAGACTCACCAAATGTTCTCATTTTTATGTCGTGTATCATCCTTTTACAACAAGTATATTTGTTATATCTGTTATAGATATGGTTCAAAAGCTACATAGAACACCCAAGATTATAATAAGTGGTCACAATCCTTTATTTACTTGAAATTTTTGGAATTATTTATTCTCATCTTTAGGAAATCAACTAGCTCATAGTTCCTCACATCATCCCTAATCGGATGGAAAAAGCGAGGTAGTGAAATTTTTTTGGAGGGTTATCTACAATGCTTTTATTCGAGATAAGTATGAGATATGGGATTAGTGGCTACCAATTACAAAATGGTGGTATAACACTTTATTTCATATCTCATCCAAAATTTCCCCATATTTGGAATTGTATAGATACCATCCACCATCCCTCACCTAAAACTTGAGGGTTCAACCTAAGTAAGATCGGTTGAAGATAACATTCAAACCCAATAAGAGGCATTCTCTAGTCTTAAAGAGAATTTGTTAATGGCTCAAAACTGTATGAAGTAACAAGTTGATCAGCACTATAATGAGAAACGATTTTAAGTAGGGGAATTTATTTTTGTATAGTTATAGCCATATACATAACTATTTTTGAATCAATAGAAAAATATATGAATATGTCACCTATATAGTATGTCCCTTATCAAGTTTTATAAAAAAAAATTAGTAGTGTGGCATATAAAATGGAGCTTCCTTAGTCCATAAAATACATCCAGTTTTCCATTTTTCTTTCTTGAAGAATTTAATTGGGAAGAAGGTGTTTTCTCATTTAGTATTACTCAAGATTTATGAAGAGGGAAACACCATATTGGATCCTAAAGGAATCCTACAAACATGCACTAATAATTTGAGGAAAATGGTCATCACTAAGTATTTGATCACATGGAGGAATTTGAAAATTTAAGATGCAACATGGGAAGATAAATCATTTCGGTAGAAACATCCATATCTTACCAACATTGAATAAAAATTTTCTCTAAAGGGTAGGGACATGTTATTCCCTTAATACGAGGTCATATTTCAAGATATGTATGACTGAAAAGTGGCTAACATTATATCATATCAAGAGAAGGAGAATCTTCTTCACATAATGGAAATATTGGAAAAAGAGGTGGAAAATCTCAAAAAATAAATGCATCACTAACTAAGAAAAAGGGGAAAAGAAAGTTGAATGAGGATGCTGATATTGGGGCAGGTCAGACAAATGAAATTTACAAGAAACTGAATTCCCTGGATAATAGACTTGGGAAATCTAAGGATAGACATGATCACAATATGTCCATTTTCAAGGCTATATGTGATTTTCTTGAACAATAAGTTAGAAGCATTACTATGCTGAGTGGAGTCTCTGAGGACATTTGGGGCACAGGAAATGAAAGGAACCAGATCATCTCACAGTTGGATGCAAATGACCCCATGCATGTCACCACTCTAGCGTTATTTACCTCTTTACAGATGGTTAAATCAAGAATTGACAGGGCTTCGAAGAAATAACTTCTTCAGAGCAGGCTGGTTGCGAACAAGTTTCTGTTTTGTTGTTGATAGTATGTTGTTTTTATGTTGTTTCTTTGCAGTTTTATCCTTATCTTGCTTTTTCTTAGTAGTTTCTTTTTTGACTACTGTCTGGCTTATTGTAATATCTAGATTCAGATCCTATTTTTCTACTTTATCATGTTTATCTGGTTGTTGAGCCTCTTTTGTATCAGGGTATAGTCCCTTCAAAACTATTTTCCATTAATAAAAAAATATAAAACATTATCTTATATCATGTCATATCATAGTTACTTATTCTTTTATATTCTTAGTAGGTTGGCCTTAGTGTTTTTCATGGTATAATAGGGTATATAAAAGAGTTATTATGTGGTAGATAATCATCATGTTAAGCATTTGAGACTTATTATATCATATGGAGGGTTCCTCCTCAAAGTGGCTTAGTCATTATTCTTCCATATTTTGATAATTTCTATTTATTTTGGTGTTTTTTGGAGTTACATTGCAAATGATATTAAGATTTATCTAAGTAATTTCATTTCAGTGTTTCATGTCTTTGATCAAGGTTTAGGGATATCAACATAGTTTTAGTACAAAGTTCATTTCATCTTATGATAGAATGCAAGGGGCATGGTGATAATTTAAATTCGATATTGGGCTACTTATTTTCTATGTGGCATGAATTTGTAGTATCACATTGGAACAATAAGGGAATGATCATGAGAATCATTGTTTCTACATTTTTAAAGTTTCAAAAGCACTAATACAATGCATGATGAGAGTATGAGTGTACTTCATTAACATTCAAAACTTTACAGATAGGATCTAGATCCATATGCAGTGGTGTGATTCCATGGATGTATGGTTTTACTTTGGGTATAATGACTATATTTTTACATATGGGCCTAATGAAACTTTGGATACCATTACTCTCACTCTCTTTTTAGGATAGTTGGGTTAAGTGACACCCAAATTATTTTTCATTATTTTTATTAGTTCAAGTAGTACCCAAAATCCTTTAGTTACTTCAACATTGGTTCAATTGACACCTAACTCCTATTGATTCATGATAGTTATTTAAATTGTGGATTGATCACCCTTAATCCTCCATTGGTTAAATTTCAATCCCTCTTTCCAAGTGTTTGACTAAAAATATCTCAAATTCACAAGGAAAATAGGTGTAATCCTTCCATGCCTGCTCAATTTCAATTTTTGAGTTTGATTTTCAATTTAAATTTATAGATAATGTTCAATTATCTCTATATGGAATTGAGAGTTAACATTCAATTCTTTCTATATGGATAGTAACTACACATTATATTGCAGGTTTTCAATTTGGGATCTTACAACTACCCTAACATCCCAAGAAATCAAACAATCAAGAAAATACAAATGTGTTTTCACAATCAAGTATATATTTCCTATAAGGAATAAAATTTTATTTCCTAGCGTAAAGGAGGAGAAAATGTAGACATCTCAATTTGTTAATTCTTTCACTTGATAATGTTTGAATTAATTTTTTTGGACATAACTTGTGCACCTATATCAATCCTAATTTTTATATCCTATTTCATCCTTAATCTTATCACAAGACTTGATTTCCTCATTCTATTTCTTAACCATTTACAAATATAATCATATCGATAAATATTTGTCTAATATTATTAAGTATCAAGCATAAATATTCACAACACTTCTCATTTTGGACCAAACCATCCAATATGAAGAAAATATCTAACAATTTGGTCATGGGAAAAATGGTCCCATCTAGGGTCACCCAACAACTAGATTCTCAAATTTATATATTTTACAGGTTGGAATATCTAGTATGGGTTAGGATTAATGTAAAACAATATCCATAGAACCATATATAATAAATTATAATACACTCATTTACATATATGAAAAAACCTAGCACTTTCAAGATTTCACTAATTAAAAATCATCAAAAGGTAAGAAAATGTATCCTAAACTTCTCAAAAGTAGTAGTAAACATTAGGAAAAAACCCCACATAGCTATAAATATCCCCATACCATGTTTAAGAGTCAATCTTCCCAAATCAAAATCCAAAAATCTAAGTCAAGCATAAGAAAACCAAGTCCCTACAACATATTATCAAGTGTTCAAATGATCTATTATAGTTTCTTCCATGTAGTATTATGTCGCATCTCACGGTGGAGAGATAAGTGTGGTTTGAGAAATATTGAGAGTAGTGCTAATATAGGAAATATAAGAATTGTACTTCAGCTCAAACAATAATATTTTTATAGGGTTATACCTAAGATTAGGGTTTTGGGTCAAGGTGGTTGATTTTAGAGGGAATCACATATTGTTGAGACCTAATATTTCACATCAAGGAACATATTAGTCAATCATAAAGGTCGATAAGTTACTAAGCATAAATTGTACACCATATCTAACCTTCCAATAGGATGAAACAATCTAATGGTTTAGTCCTAGGAAAATATTTCTTTCCCTTAAATATTAAAGGTGCCAAAACTAGAGACAAAGCATATGTAGGATATTTCCAACCATTTCATACACTTTTCACACTCATATCAATTTTTATACTAATAAATAAATATAATTAAAATATTTCTCATCTATTTATTTATATTTGGCACATGTTCTAATTGATCTATCTCTTGATACATTAAATACATGCTTTAGATTTGAATATTTATTATTAATTAGTCATTTAAATATACATCATGTATCCGAATTTGAGTAAGTAAAGGAATAACATTCTGCACATTTATTTTCTTGATAAATGAGAAACAAAATAATTTAAATTTAAAATGGTTTGATATACTTGGTTTCCCACTTAATTTTGCAAAATCTCAAGAAAATTATCATTTCTCAATTTTTTTACCTTTTTTTTCCAATTCTTTGTATGCTACTTTTATTAATTTTTAATTCCAACAAATACTCATCCACCATGCTCTTAAACTATTGCATGCCCTATGTTTAGGATTACAGAGGGAACGTCATAAGATAAATGGCAGACTAATAACTCAAAGAGGAGTTGAGTTGGAGTTTCTCCTTTATTTTTACAATGAGATGTGAAGTTAAAAAAATGTTGGTAGTCTAATGAAATCAAGATATAAAATGTTGTTACCTTATTATCTTGTGGCATTATCACCATTTTGTCACACCATTTTTTATCCAAATGAAAGTTTTTATTATAGATTCAAAATAAATAATACATTTCAATTCTAGGTCATATTAATGATAAGTTTCAAGTCATGTGATTGAGAGTGTGAAGGTAGTGGAAAATCTAAGTTAGGTATTTTGTGAAGGGTCAAGTTAGTTGATTTTAGAGGGAATCACATATTGTTGAGACCTAATATTTCACATCAAGGAACATATTATTCAATCATAAAGGTCGAGAAGTTACTAAGCATAAATTGTACACCATATCTAACCTTCCAATATGATGAAACAATCTAATGGTTTAGTCCAAGGAAAAATATTTCCTTCCCTTAAATATTATAGTGCCAAAACTAGAGACAAAGCATATGTAGGATATTTCCAACCATTTCATACACTTTTCACACTCATCTCAATTTTTATACTAATAAATAAATATAATTAAAACATTTCTCATCTATTTATTTATATTTGGCACATGTTCTAATTGATCTATCTCTTGATACATTAAATACATGCTTTAGATTTGAATATTTATTATTAATTAGTCATTTAAATATACATCATGTATCTTGAATTTTAGTAAGTAAAGGAATAACATTCCCAGCACATATTTATTTTCTTGATAAATGAGAAACCAAATAATTTAAATTTAAAATGGTTTGATATACTTGGTTTCCCACTTAATTTTGCAAAATCTCAAGAAAATTATCATTTCTCAATTTTTTTACCTTTTTTACCAATTCTTTGTATGCTACTTTTATTAATTTTTAATTCCAACACATACTCGTCCACCATGCTCTTAAACTATTGCATGCCCTATGTTTAGGATTACAAAGGGAACATCATAGGATAAATGGCAGACTAATAACTCAAAGAGGAGTTGAGTTGGAGTTTCTCCTTTATTTTTACAATGAGATGTGAAGTTAAAAAAATGTTGGTAGTCTAATGAGATCAAGATATAAAATGTTGTTACCTTATTATCTTGTGACATTATCACCATATTGTCACACCATTTTTTATCCAAATGAAAGTTTGTATTATAGATTCAAAATAAATAATACATTTCAATTCCAGGTCATATGAATGATAAGTTTCAAGTCATGTGATTGAGAGTGTGAAGGTAGTGGAAAATCTAAGTTAGGTATTTTGGGAAGGTTCGTGGTACATAGAATTTGGGAAGCCCTTTGATTGTGATCATGCATGATGGATCATATTCATAATATGAAATAGTGCAAGGGTTTCAAGGAATTGAGATAAATATGAGTGGATTGAACATGGATGGATAATTTAGTGGATATGGATTGATTTGATGTAATGTACTGATATTTTTGGAAGGGGAATTCAAAAACAAATACATGTCTTCTAATTGTGTAGGATTCATTAAATTGATGAAGTGGAAGCTATGAATCTGTCTTTCCATGGTGTAAGTATTTGTTTCATGTTGTCCTCTCTATTTATCCTCTCTTTCTATGCACTCAAAATATTATATATTTTGGGAACCATACCCTTCAATTTTACCTCTAGTTTATTTTTTGATATACTTTCCTCTCCTTTATTACCCCTTAGTTATATCTTTAGGAATATTTTTACCTTCACTTCTTAAAGTATTCAATATAATTTAGAAATAACATTGGTCCATTTACTTTTCTTATTCTAGTTTACTTCTTGCTCTTCATATGTTTATAGAAATTCTCAAAACGGTGTTTATTTTTCCAAGGATATGATGTTAAAACTTGTTACACCTAAGTCGTCATGTTCTCTAATGGGATCTTAACTTGGTTTTCTTACTATGAAAAATCAATTATCCTTGGGTTCATGTGAAATAGACCCTATTAATTGGTTAGTGTATTGATTCAAGACATTTCTAATATTATTTGCACAAATAAATAAAATTAATTATTAGTTTGGAATTTGTAGAAGTGAATATGGTGGTTGTGATGCATACTTTCAATCTTTACTCAGTAACTAATGTGACCTAACTTCTTCAATGAAATCACTATCTTGACCTTTTATTTCTTTCTTAGGAAATTTCAAGTATTAAAGGACCATAAATAAATTAAATATATATTTTTATTGGTATTTTTTTATTTCTTTGGAATCACTATCACTAAAATGTCAAGAATCATATATAGTTGGGATTTTACATATATCTCACTACTTTTTAGAAATGCATGTAAGGTGGAAATTTGAGAATATGTTTAGATTTAACAGAAATTAAATATTAATCAGAGGACTAGACCAAATCAGATATATCAAAAACATGCAACATGATAATTTACAATGATAAACAAGTATAAGTAATAAGAGATAAAGAATGAATTAGTTGATTCCTAACTATATGGACCGAATCTAGGCTGGAGTGATGGTGGAGAAATCTCAATTTGGATTGTGCATACTTTTTCTAGGAGATAATGATCTAAATATGTGCTAGAAAGTAATGCCTGCATATGGACAAGACCATTTGGGGCATTATTGTATCGATCTAGGTGTCGAAATCCTCGTGAAGAATGCAAATCTAGTTTTTTTAGTTTTTTATAATGTCATATTTACCTTGATATTTTTTACATCCTTCATTGTAGGATTTTCTTGTTGCACCTATACCTGCAAAATAAACCCTAGCTACCTACATGAGACTCGAGTTTACATTAGATGAAATAAAATATGCAAATACTTGAGTTAGGTTGGGCTCGATGGTCACCCCAATGTGATTTTGACCAAGTGCTACACTACATTTCAGACTCAATGTAGTTCTGGTGTGTGTATGTGTGTGTGTGATAGAATTTTTTCCCTTGAAGCTAGGTTTTCCTTATGGAATTTTCACCAAGATAGTGGGATATAACTAATTTTCTCACAAGATAATGTGTGTGATACAATTCAGAATTTTCCCTTCCTATAAAGTGAATAATGTAGCCCAAAGGTAGTCCTCAAGTGTTCCCTTTTCCCAAATTGTAAATAGCAAATAGTGATCTAATTGCCCCTTAGAATAGTTAGTAGGTTCTATATATATGAATCCTTTGTTTGAATTTCAAAACTTAGTGACACCAAATGCCAACCCAAAACATGAAATAATAATTAGAAAATACCCAAAATCAAATGCAAAGTAATATATTGAAATATAAGTACAATTAGATAAAAGCGCCAAGAAGGGAAACTAGCACCCAAGTGTTAATGTCCTTACTAGGCATTACTATCCTCAGACAAGAAACATAAGCTAGACGATAGAAAGAGACAAGAATCCTTTTGATACTACTGGAAAACATAAATATAAAAGTACAAGACAATGTCACAATCCAAATAAAATTGAAATCAATAGGACTATGAGAGGTGTAACCGAGTGTATGGTCTTATCAGTTAGGAATCATGCATATAACAACATACTAGAGGCATAATGTAATAATAATAAGTTCATAATATTATGTCTACATTTTCCCCACTTTATGATGGTGAATGAATATCGATAAAGATAAAGTAGATATAAATAACATGCCTTGTGGAGAATGAGAAGAAGGCTATAACTAATAACACATCGAATGGAGATTTTATGATGTGTATCATGGAGTATAAGAGGGGATAAGAACCCCAAGGGTGACTTGTGTATGTAGTGAAAAGGATACTTGCATTTGTAAATGAACATTACCTTTCATAAGTGTTTTGTGTTTGAGGTTGCTTCTTGTTCCATTTTTTCCTTTTGTCGAGATAAGGAAAAACCTATAAAATAAGAAAAGTGAATTCAATTCTCATGGTGTATGAAATTGAACCTTAACTCAAAGAAATCATAATAGAAATGTGTAAGAAAAATAAAAGAATCAAGGATAAAGTACACTTGAATGTTGAGAGAGAAAGGATAGAATGTTCCTATATATTGATGCATTAGCGAACACTTTGTTAGGAGATGATAGGATGGGTTGGGAGTGATCAATTCCTGAATTAATGTGAATACTATGAGGATTTAGGCGTACTACTTCCAGCAGAAGAGTGTTGGGAGAGCATTCAATTTTTCCCTTTGTCTATTACGCTTTTCCAAGGATAAGTGCCACTACAAATGGTCACCAACCCAATAGTAACTAGCCACGAATGACACATTGTTCCAAGAATATTGTTGTCCTTACATATGCCCTAGGTGCCACTCCTTATTATATACCCATAGGAAATTTATGAACCAAGAAATAAGATTAATTAGTTCATTTTCCTAGAGTATGAAACATGCCATTGATTTTTTTCCTTTTCTCTATTTACTAGACTCAATTTGAATATATTTTTCTAGATTTTGTAAGAACATGTCACTAAGAAACTATTACAATCTGTCGTGTACCTAGTTTTCCCCCATGACAAAAATTCCTAGGTGGGACAATAGCACCCATCATTATTATCTTCTTCTAAGAACTTTTATCCATATGTCATTTTTGGACCATGTCTAATTATGAACCATTTTCTAAGTCCCTATCCTATCCGATTATTCTTCGCACCATTTTTCCTATATTCGAACTTCCAATAAGGTGAAATAATCATCCGATGGTTACTCTCCTTTGTTGGGGTGTGTGATATGGATCAATGTGAACATAGATCAAACAAGAGGACCTGAATTTGATGTGCACATCTGAAGAAGGATTCCTATAGGGGGAATATGGTATGTACATGGTAACAACCATGGAACATGAAAAATAATTGAAAAAAACTATAAATAATTGTTAGTGACAAATAATGAGGATATAACGTAATAGAAACAATTCAAATACACAAAAGTACAACAAGAAGACAATATAGTAGTTGGTGGAAAATATGGGACACCACTTAGGATGTCACAAGACAATCAAGATCCTCAATTCCATGCAAAAATCAATCAAGAAATCATAGGGAATATCCCATAAATAATGGAAGACAAGTCATAATCATAGAAAACAAGACACAAGAAAATAATAGAAGTAGATAACCATGGTTGGAAGTAATCCTATAAGACAAATTCTACACATGAAGCACCCATTAGCATGTTAGGATAATAAATAATATGTCAAAATGTATATATATGAATTAAATAAAAATGAAAGTAGTAAATATTGCAATGATAAGACTTTGATGTGGATAGATAGGAAAAGTAGATGCCCCAAGAACCTCATCGGAACTGGTAGAGAACAATGTCAAACATCATACATCATGTAATATATCCTAAATTTACCTCAAATTACCATGTGAACACAAATATTATGAATTAAGTGAACACGATAAGAAAGAGGTAACGTGGAATAGTATAAGAAATTAAAGATACATTTGACCAAGATCTAAGCTAATGTTTTTGTATTTTTGTAAATATCTTAATGTTTTTTATTATTAGAATATGAGAGCCTATGACTAGGGAAGGGAAGCAAGGTTTCCGTGGGTTTCCCCAATTTTTATGTGTGTAAGTGATATTTATGTAGGTAAGTTCACCCTCAACGGTAAAGTTTGAACCTAGAACAAGATTAGGTCATCGGGTAGCAAAGGTAACAAAAGAGATACCATATAATAATTTCAACATGGTGATGGGAGAACACTATAGATACTAATATCCTAACTATATGAGTAGTAGGTGTAATGTCATTTGAAATAATAATATGTTCATTAGGATCTACAAGAATAGGCGGGACATTGGGAATGTAGGAAATGGTTGAAAGAGGAGGTGAAAACATAAGGATCAATGCGTGAGCAAAGAGATGTGCAAAAAATGTAGTGCTATGAGTCTCATCAATATCAACCTCAAAAAAATTGAGGGAGAGACACAAGATTCATCATAAGAAATAGGTGCAATTTGGGAAGATTGGAAGCATTAAAGTTGTATGTACTAGCCCCTATGACCATAAAAGAAACCATATACATAAATGTGGAAAGATGGGAATTTATTTCCCCATGGATGTAACAAGATGAGGTGTATCCATTATATATAAGTCACACATAGAAGTTTTGAAAGTGAGTTGGGGAAGAGCATTAGAAATCATTATCAAATCATCACATTGTATTTTTACATGTAGTAGAGAAGCAAGTGGTGTAATTATGGATTCGAGTAAGCATAAGATCATTAGAATTTAATTGAGATTCATTCTCATAAACATATTTTAAATCCATGGTCAAGGTGACATTGTGAAGGGGGATGTGAGTGGCTTCCAACACCTTAGGTATTATATATGTAACAACCACCATAGGGGAAAAAGCTCTAGATATAGGTAAGTGTGCAGTAACATACATTAAAGATTGAACTTAATGCGGATGAGAGTGATACATAGGATTATCATGGGTGCTAATAGAAATTTCATCATGTAAATCAGTAGTACTATATTCAATCAAAAGAGGAGAATGGTGCACAATGTAACTAGTGTCTTCATGATCATGTATGAGAGGGATGTCACAAAGAAGAGAAACATGAGGTGTGGAATATATTGTAACATTATCCATGGAAGAATTTTGTAAGGGAATTATATGTTATGACATGGGTAGAAGGGATTGCATGCATAGTATGTAACAAAGGATGACCTAGAAGGATATTATAATTGGGATTATTAGGCGTAACATGACACATAAAATTAAGAGTGCAATGTACCATAATAATAGGTAGAGTGGTTATTTTGAACACTTCCTTAGGTGTATTATCATAGCCATAAACACATACGGTAGAGGATTTTAATCAATGATATAAATCCATATTGGATGGATAAACGAGATGTTACATATATGTTAGTGAAATAATTTTTCATGTTGCAAATTAGGTGTTTCCACCAACGGTCATGGGGCTAAGCCCCTCCTTCTTTGGTATGGGGAGGCTCCCATTACTAAATTTAAACTACCTAAATATATGGGGTGGAAAATATGTCAAGGATCACACATGAACACTCCACTAAACCTATAGAAAAGTGATTTTATAGAGTACAATGGAGGAGTTTCATGAAAAGGTAGGTAAAAAGGGAGGTTGGAAAAATAAGGATAGAGGGTTAATGTTGTGAGTAGGAACTATAAGATTCTCACCAAAAATAACCAGAGTAGGTCCACATTCAATTAGAAGAATATAAATATGTAAAAATAATGATATCAAAAACTATAGACAGAAAGGTCCATTAATTTGTTCCTCAAAAGTACAAAGCCTATTCTTGGTTGTTTAAGATCATTATGTTTGCAAAGCTAGGAAATAGAGATAGAATAGAGAAAAGCATAAGAAAATAAAAGGAAGAAATTTAGATCTTATTTCATGTTTAATAGTGATACAAATCTCAACAAAAGACAACAATCCATAGTTGCTAGACAAAAACTCCAAATAAATCCATTGAAATGGAGAAGCCATTCCAATTTATATCATTTAAAATTGTCCTTTTATCTCCCACATGTGACTTTTCATCTTCCCTCATAACCTTTGACCTTCCACATTCCCTCATGAACTTTCATTTTCCCTCATTAAAAAATAGGGAAAAAGTGTATTTTTAATTAGGAATTGGAATATAGGAAGAGGAGAGGTGAGAGAGAGAGGCTAACTGCAGATACCCGAATACACCTTCCAGACACCTAATTTCATCCTATAAACACCTCACATCTTTCATATGCCTATCTGAATCTTCCAAAAACCCGTCTACATCTTCGAAATGCCAAGTTGCATCCTCTAAATGCCTGATTAGAATTTTTTTGTTCACCCTGTGGTCAAAATTTGATGGATTTTGGTTACGTATTATATGAATTTTCATGGAAAAAAGTCAATGAATCCAATGAGAATTACTCAAAAAAATTATCCATAACTTCAATTTTCCTCAAGTTGTGTGCTAGTGAGACAAGTGGAAAGAATATTTTGTAATCACCATGGACTAAACCATTATATGGATCATGAAGATAATTTTTAGGCTCCTAAGTATTCACAAGGCTCCTAAAACATTTCAAATAAGTTTTGCCTTCATGAAGGCCTCGTGTGTTGCAACCGATGGATAGTTTTCAACATTTTATGATCCTTGAATCCTTACTTGATCATTGCACCATAAAGTAGACTCTATCATATTTACAATGTTTGTATTCTAATCTTACAATACCTCCTGGAGATTTCTAAAATATCTAAAACTTGTAAAGCTGATTTTTAGGAAAACGTAATCCACATCATCGGCTAAACATGACATGGCTTTGGAGAAGATTTTCTTAAGGTTCCAAATATTTCCTAAGCTTTCCTAAATCACTCCAAAGGCATCGTATATCTCCTCTACAAAAATACCGTGTGTGTTTTTCCTCAACACTCTACTTCCGAGGGGTGTCCACTAGTGTGAAAAAGCCTCAAAATAGGCTTGTTTAGGCCTCCAAGAGCAATTCCTTCTGAATGGTTATGAATGAATCCATGAATTATCTCCCTACACATGAAACACACTTTAAAATTACATCATCACATTCATCCTATCGGGTTCATTTTAAGAGACCTCTTGGAAATTGGAGGTGGAAAATACCTGGCGAATATCCCCGGAACTAGTTTCACTAAAAGGTAAATTTTCCAGTTTTTCCATAACTAAAATTTTTCCTACTATTTTTTCAAGGGATATTGTAGACACTGATACATAGGTGACATGCAACAGATATTCTTCCAGTCATGTGTCTGCAAAGTTTCGATGTGTAACTAGAAGGCTCTCTATTACACGTCAACAAAGTTTCTAGATGCGTGACTAGGAGGCTCTCTGTCGTGCATCAAGGAAACTTGTTGATGCGTGATTGGAAGGCTCTCTTTCATGCATCAACAATTTTTCTTAACGTGCAACTTGAAGGCTCTCTATTGCATATCTTAGGCTTCAAAACCCTAATTTTGTCCTATAATAGCCTACCACCGGTCATTTTCACATTTACACTTTCCAACTCCCAATTTTTCTTGTTTACAGGAATTCAGGTTAGGTACAATCAAGCTCAAGGACAATTACAATGATACCTATGAGTGCAGCCCAATCCCAATACAAAATTCTAGAGGAAAATCTAGTCCAAGCTCTATCCAAGGCCAAAATAATATACAGAACCTTTTGTGCTCGCACATTTAGACAATTGTACGAAAAGAATACTGAGAATACAAGGATATGCTCGATGCATGTGACTTTTGTGGTCTCATTAGGATGCCCCATTTTGAAATAGACCATGAAATTATGAACTACCTTCTATCATCATATAATATAGAGGACAATCTATTTATTATTACTATGGGTGATGATTGAATGTTTCAATTCGGCATCGACCCAAACAGATATTCATCGGTTAATGAGCCTCCCATTAAAAAATTTACCCATTGTAACAATGAAGCCAACACTCATCGAAGATGATATGAAGTACACGGAATCAAATTTCGGGTTCCATGTTGATTATAAGTGTTAACTATTTTCAATTTTCATTTAGTATTCGGGTTTGATTTTGATACAATTGAAATCGATAATAATTACAACAGTGTTTTAGCACTTGCAGCTCATGTCAATAAATCTAGACGTGGCATGGATACATAAGGGATTGCACACCGCTTTCTTTCCGCTATGATTTCCTTCTTTCAAGATAGAAAAGTTTTGCAAGGTCACCAAATGGATATACCAAACTGGGCTATTGCATACATTCTTGCTACTATCGGAAAGCAAAAATTTGATTGGTGCACATTTTTATCCAAAAAATAAAAACTAACATTACAAATGCAATACTTTCAGAAAAACCAGTCATTTACTCCACAAAATATCTCCTTGGCTTTTATTTTGAGGCTCTTCTAAATTTAAAAGACAAATCAATTCCTACTTGCACGAATGAGGTGTTGATGAATTTGTCAATTCCATTTCAAGAACAACTGGTATAAAATATAAAGTTTGTATTTCGACAATAGACTAACAAGATGTTCATCTCAAATTCAATAAAATATTTACTATTTGTAGAGAATATTTTTGGAGGCCCTTCTTTGAAAAAAGGAGACATCAAGAGGAAGAGGCCAACAACACATCGAGGCATCGGCAGATTCACAATCTGAAATGGAAGTTCACTCATCTCCGAACCACCAACCATTTGAATTCGTTAAACACCAGAGAATTAATACCTTAATAGTTATTATTTACAAATTCCCATTTTGTATTTTCAGTTTACTATTTAAATTTTACCATATCGAATTGATATAAAATCGATCGGTGCGACATTGCAGAGGATTTTGGACTATACTCGTACTTCTCAAAGACAACCGTCTTCACTAAATCACTCCGTTCAGTCACATAAAATTTTCTTTTCTCAATAACCACCTCAACAATCCCAGAAACAGATAGCTTAGAAACCACCAATTACTACTCCAACAAGGCCACCTCAAACACTGCGACAAGCTACCCTCAACAACAAGGTATTATTTTATTGCTTTATTACATGTTTTGAATAGTACTTCGTATAATTTCATATTTTTGCATAGTTATACGTGTTTTTCAATATGATTTTTCTTGATCTTTTCAGCACATTGTAGTCCTTCGCCTTTTGTAGAGACAACGCATCGCCCCCTCCTCCAATAATATTCAAAATGCCAACTAGAGGATCGGAAAAAATAACATTGGTAAACACATGCTAATTCCTTCGGGCACTAGTGGGACACTAAAAATTTCCTCCTCATTTCGAATTACAACCTCTCTCTCGATGGCTTGCCCAAAGGCAATGGGCATATCGGTTTTAAATAATATAACTTTATATGAAGATTACTTGGGAATTGATAGCAATGACCCAACAATATTTTTCAATACACTTGAGATGATTCAAGGCCAACAAGTATACATCTATTTCAACATGATTTATTAAAATTTCATTGCATTTCCCTTTAGAATATTGATTTATTTTATCATAAATAGGATCAAGGCACACAAAGGTAGAAACAAGTAGCATTCGATCAACCGAAATCCCCATACCTCTCCAATGAGATCGTCTTCTTCGGATACGAGATAGTGAATAGTTTCTACCATTTCCTTTCGAGAACTTAAATGGTTATGATTGTCAATCCCATTTCGATGAGTTTACTATACCTCATATCGTTCAGCTCATAGAATGGGAGAAAAGGGAAAGAGTACTAATTAATGAGATAATAAGTCATTTTTAAAATTATTGGCAAAAGAATAGTTTATATGCTATAGTCCAGAATCAACCTATGAAGATTGATTCCTTACTTACCCATGTAAGAAGTGGAACTATCACATATAAAAACTATAAAGATGACTATTTGGATAAAGCATTAAACAAATTAGAAAATATTAGTGTCTTTGAAGCCGAGGCATATTTTAAAAAATGGTCTAAGGACAAGGATCGCAAAGAATTGAAAATGCCGAAAGAGATAGAGCAGTTGTAAGTATTATCACTTCAAAACAATATTTTTTGTTAATTTGACCTTTTCTTATTTTAGTAATATGTTTAATTGAGATCAATTTTTTTGTAGTTGAAATATGAAAATTTGAAGAGTCAAGCAAAGGTTTTCCAAGTTCACTTGGAAACCACAAAGAAAAGTTTATCCGTAGTGAAGAATTTGAAGGAAAATATTGTTTTGGTTAACAAACAAAACAATACACTGAAGTATAATTAAAGAGCATGGCTTCGACCCTGAAATTTTATTCAAAACCAAGGCAGTTGCAGATCCAAGTTTTCTATCCCATGGAGATGCAACAAAGGAAGAACAAAGAATTGTAAAGAATCTAGATAAAGTGTTGTGGAAGATCTCATTAGTTCTGGGATTATTCAATCCATTGGGGAAAGGGGTACATGCAGAGAAGCCATTGGGGAAATTGAAAGGAGTACAGGAGTGGAAGCCATTGAGGAAGGGGGTACAAAAAATTGAGGGTTAAAAAATTTCATGATTGAGGGTGGAAAGATTGAGGGTTTGAAATACTTTATAATCTATATTTGAAAATTATTATATGGATTTAGAATTTGAAACTTGAAATACTTTATAATCTTTAATTTTATATCTTCCTTTATATTATGTATAGAATTTGAAACTTGAATTACTTTATAATATTTAATTTTATATCTTCCTTTATATTATGTATAGAATTTCTAGATTGTATATGGTGTTTATGTTTCATTTGAATGTGATGGTGTTATGATAATGGTTAATTATTTGTTTTAAGAAAATCTAGAATATGGTATGACACATGCATCTTAATACTAAGAGTTAAATCTTCTTCTCTCTAATTGTAATGATGATTGCATTAGATGTGGATGATGACATTATAATAGAATCATAGATATGGATTATCATGAATTGTATGTGGACTATAGATTTAGCTTCAAGCACGATCATGGAATCTAGAAAATTTGGAATGTAGTACGATAGAGACATTAGAATGGATATAGATGATGATGAATGATGATAATGGATAATTGTTTTAAAAAAATTGGAATGTGTTAGGATTGTTTTAAAATAGATAAATAATTATTTTAATAATAATGGGAGTGTCAGGATTATGATAGTGATATGATTACATTAGATGTGGATGATGACATTAAAATATATATGGATAATGATGAATTTTATGTGGATGTAGATTTAGCTTCAAGCAGGATTGTGGATGATGAATTGTATAAAATTTGGAATGTGTTATGAAATAAACATCTTCATATGGAAAAATATTCCTCTTTGTAAAATTCAATTGTGTAATTTTATCCCACAAAGTTTAAACAATATATCAAAGCATTTCAAAAATATAAAAATAAATTAACTATAATTGTAAAAATCAAGAAATGTCATTTGATAGGGTTTAAGTTACCTCTTGTGTTTTAGATGGATTTGAAAAAGCATATGGAAGGAATATGAGCAATCATCCTTCGTAGTATGCTAAATCTTTGATTTAAGAAAACTCAACACGAGAAATGGATTAGTAGATAGATGGGTGATTTTCCTAACATTGCAAGTCCCGAGAAATGCGAGCTTCCTCGGATGGATGTCAACCCATGTTTAAAAAAAAGATGAAATAATTGTATTTAAATAAATGTAAATATATATACCTCTAACATGAAACATCTTTAATGATAACAAGAGCTGCAACAAAATGTGATAAAAATCCTTCTTAGTCAATATTTACATCGTAGAGTTAATATGAATTTGAATAAATAACCACAACTAAATGTAAGGTGACAAAAATAAAAGTAATGTTAAGGAGATACCTATTTAAAGTTGAAACAAACCATTATCAATAGCTTCTTCAAACTCGATGTTCTTTTCTATAGAGTGTGACGATGCACCAATTCCACTCTCATCGTTAGGAATAGTTGTACTTATAGCTCTCTATTATTCACACCTCTTATTTTGGAAAGGGAATTCCAATGCAAAATTTCTCTATCGAAAGGAAAGGTTTCCATGGAGTAGAGATATATATAACACCTCATGCAACTTTCCGATTTTTATCCACTGTTTCTTAGTTTTGATTTTATAACTCGATAAGCATTGAAAACCTTTTCTTCCTCTACAAAATCCAAAATCATTATTTGGCATAACTCATATAATTTGAAATATTCACTAATGTCTTCTTGTAAGATAGAACTTTGATAGATTCCTTGCCATAGCCTTGTAATAGCACCACTTTCAAAAGGTTCGTCTAAATTTTATATATTGGTGCCGTCCATCACCAATCCAACACTATGATAATTCTTCACCGGGAACTCCTCGTGCTATGATTATTTACTAATGCACAGCCTTTAGTTTGGTGGATGTAATCTGGAAACAAAAAAACAACATAACACAAGAATACCATCGACTATGATAAGTCGAATGATGACAAATCTGAAATATCAAAATAAATTATAATATTAACATGAAACTATTACAATCTCACCCATGAGGTACTTCAAGTGTTATTGACTTCACTTGCCTTTCACCAAGACTATGGGAGAAACTTTACAATTACACCTCTTAATGGCTTCTTCAACACACCTTTAAACTGATGGCTTCCTTTGCACACTTCCTACAATATTTCTCACTACTTCCTTCTATGCTAAATGAGGGGGGTGGCCTCTCTATTTATAGAACTTCCAGGATTATCCATCTTATCTCTAAGATAGGATAAGAAATCCATTCTGACAAATCATATTCCATACCTTAACTCTTATCTGTACATGTAAGCTTATCTTTTAAGATAAGATAAACCTTATCATTTTACATGGGTTCCACATTTTTAGACTTTTTACAAATAAAATACACAAAATATTTATGACCTCACTCCTTGTCCTTATTACCAATATAATATTTCTAATTCCTAATCATGTAGACCCTACTTCTCTAATTACCCAAACTTTGACATTTTAACATTACCGGACCACTTACGACAAATATTTACTTTTTACAACATTCCTATTGTACTTTGACTGTTACCGTACTCCACATTATTGGCGGCACCGTACTGATGGCGCCGTTATCTTCTATCAGACGCTACTACTAATTATACTTAACAACATCCTATTCCTAATACATACATTAATGAAATAGAAATTACGGAGGAAAATTTTAGTGTCGACATCTTCCCCCTTCCTAGCTTCTACTTCGTCCTCGGAGTAGACTATTCTAGTGCTTGGAAAATCTTCAACTTGTCGTGGTTGACCCATTTCGTAATGGGAGTGCCATCCAATTCCTCCAGTCGGTACGTACCATTTTCATGCACAGCTGCTATTTTGTAGGGCCCCATCCATTTTGGAAGAAATTTTCTCTGTCTTTTTTTTGTATCTGGAATCATATACTAGAACCAAGTCATTCACATGAAATGGAGACCACCGGATCTTTTGATCAAAGTATTCCTTCTGCTTCATTTTCTTCTTATGGCTTGTATCCTTTGCTATTTCTCTCATTTCCTCCAGCAAATGAAGATGTACCAACCTTTCTTTCTTGAATCACTTTCATCCATCCTTTCATTTTCATAACTCTCACGGTGGGAATATCAAACTCAATAGGAAGAAGCTGGATCAATGCCATAGGCCAACTGAAATGGGGAGTATCTGTTGTTGCTGACTTTGATGTTGCCCTATATGCCCACAATCTTTGCATGAATCCTTTTATCCCATTTATGTACCTGCAAGGTGCATCTTTTGCTAGAATTTGACATAACACAAAATTTGTTCGTTCCACTCTCCATTTGTGCTTGGCTTGTATGTTGTTGCCTTTCCTGTGCTTAATAGAAAACTTATTGACTAGGGCTTCTACCACCTCATTAATGAAGTGGCTTCCTTGATCTTACAATTTCTAATGGGCAACCAAATCTGGTGACAATGCGTTCATACATGAACCTTGCCACTTCATCCATGGAAGTTGTTTTCAATGGCCTAGCTTGACCCACTTGGTTAAATAATCGTGGGAACTACAATATACTTATTTTGGCGTGATGTAGTTGGAAGTGGACCTCTGATGTCTATTCCCCACTTTTCAAAGGGACCAAGGGGAAGAATAGGACATAATGGAGTGATGAAGTCTTACGGTTACCATGTGTTTGACAAATATCACATGTCTTACAATAATTATAACAATCTTTAAAAAGAGTGGGCGGTGATAACTGCATCCAAGATCCTTCTTGCTGTAAGTTGTCCAGAGAAGTGCCCTCCACATGTACCATTGTGGAATTCTTCTAGCAGTTCCTTCCCTTGATCACGTCCAACTGCCCTCTTATACTGTCCATCAGGTCCTATTCGAAATAATACTCCATGCAGAATAGAATATGGACGACTGGCTTGAGTAATCTTTCTCTTAGTCTTTGCATTGGCACCATCAGGAAACTTGAATTCATTCAGATAATTCCAAATATCTATGTATTCACTAGGGATTGTGTCAAGGGATAACAATCTTTGCATCGGGAAATCATCATCATCACAAGATGATCCTAAACCATCATAGGCTCAGAGAGTGCATCTGCATTGACATGCTTCTTTCTGGCCTATCTATAATATCAAATTCAAACTCTTTAGTGAAATTATCCATCTTGTTATCCTCCGATGGGTTAGGCTTATTTACAATATATTTTAGAGCACGATGATCATTACAACTAGAAATTTTTACCCTAGCAAGTAATTTCTAAACTTCTTTATAGCAAAAAATGATAGCGAGCCTCTTTTCGATTCTGGTATAATTTACCAAGCCTTTGCTCATTTGTGCGCTCCCAAAGTAAATTGGATGTTCATTCCCATTTTCATCCTTTTGGCTCAAAGTACTTCCTAGTGCTTTGCATCACGAGGCATCAGTGTACACAATGAATGGCTTGCTCCAATTGGATTCTTCAAATAGGTGAAGACACTAGGGCTTCCTTTAGTTGTCCAAAAGCTTCATGCGCCTTATTTCCTGGTTCATAAGTAACATCCTTCTTCAAGAACTAGGTTAGTGGCTGTGCAATCTTTGAGAAATTCTTGATGAACCTTCTATAGTAACCCACATGGCCTAAAAATGATCTCAACTTACTTCTATTAATAGGAAATGGTAAATCTTTGATTTTTGAAACTTTATCAGGATCAGTACCAATACCATCTCTGGATACAACATGCCCTAACAAAACGCCTTTAGAACATCCAAAGACACACTTTGTAGGGTTTAGTGAGGCTTGTGCTTCATCTAACCTTTGAAATGTTGTCTCCATTCAGTGCAGTGGTCAACTTGCTCCATAGATGCAAAAATCATCCGAAATACTCGATGAAGGTCCCGATGTAGGGTTCGAACACCCTATTCATCAAATATTTGGAATGTTCTTTGGAGCATTACACAACCCAAAAGGCATAACTCTATAAGCAAACATTCCCCAAGGAGTGGTGAACGTGGTCTTGGTGATCTTTCTCTGCTATACGAACTTGGTTGTAGCCGCTATATCCATCAAGCAAAACTATAGCACTCTGGCAGCTACTTCGTCCAAGATCGATCGAAAATGGAAGAGGGTAATGATCCTTCTTTGTTGCCTTATTGAGCTTCTGTAATCAACACAAATGCGTAGCTTCCATTCTTTTTATTGAGATCACAATGGGAGAAACCCATTATGAATTCTCCACAGCAAATATGAATCCTGCATCAAGCAACTTATCTATTTCTTCTTTTACAGTCTTGGAAAAATTAGGATTCATTCTATATGGCATTTGCTTTATGGGCTTAGCACCATCTACCAGCTCAATACAATGTTCTACCCAACTTACTTGATGGAGTTCCTTGTAATCAAAAGTGAATAGGTGTATGTACCTTCGAAAGAGCTGGAGGTAGGATTCCTTCTCACTCTCCATCACAGCATCACCAATCTTTATTTGTTGGAGACGATCATCAACTTCTTCTTCAGATAATTTTATGGGGTCATGAGTTGGTGTGACTAGAAGGATATCCATGACTGAAACATCCACCTCGCTTTCTTCATCTTCAGTGTCCACTTCACTGGTACTAGAGTAATCAGAGGATGTCCAATCATCAGTTTCATCACTTGAATCCACAGGTTCTACCTTATGATGTCGAGGGATCACATTTATCTTCACCCTCTCTCTACCACGTCCAAGTGTCATGAAACCTTCATTCCAGTAGTTTCTTGCATGAACTCTCCTTAGCCATGGTCTTCCCGAAGCGGCATTGGGTGCCATGCGGTACCATTTTTCATCACACGAAAGTCTACCACACATACCACACCCATAATGAGATATTGCCACATTTGAAACTACACCTTACGGTTTAGTTTTCCTTTATTTAATGACCTTAACATAAGTGTTGAAGGGCGATCAATTTTTAAACCCAACATATTCATTATAGACTCGGTCATTACATTAACTGCAGCACCTCCATCAACTAAGACATCATGAATTGAAATACCATTACATAATACCTCAGCTTGTGGAGCATAGGGATCTGCCTCTGCCTCCAAAACAGGGATCTCAACCTCCTTCCTTCTTCGAGCATTGAGTCCACCTCGCAACTCCCGCCTCTTCTCAGAAGACATAGCCAAGAGTTGACCATATGTAATATTTGCAGGCCTTTTGGAAAGATCTTCCAAGATGGAGTATGGTCCTTGCCCCTGTGAAATCAGAAAATCCTGCACACCCAACTTTCTTCTCCTATGTTTCTTACTAGTTTCTTCTTTCATCTTCTTAGGATCATTTCCATCTTGATTATCTTTTTCTTTCTTTCTTTTTGTTACAAACACATCTACTTCATTATTTCTGCTCTTATCTACTACATCAAAAGAATTCACAGGTGCTTTTCCTTTATCATTATCTCCTTTACTAGATGTAGAAGCTCTATCTGGACAATTATACTTATAATGACCCTTTTTATAACAACCATAACAAACAACTTCAGAAATATTTCTTTTTGGACCTCTATCTCCTCCCTGAGAACTAAATTCCTTTCCTTGAAGAAGATTAATAGTTAATTGACCCATCTTTTTGAGCAAGATCTTCATACTCAGTAGATGTACTAGGAGAAATATTTGTGCTCACCGGGAGTGGTTGTGGATTTTGGACCAAAGGTCTTTGGTGTAGGCTCTACTTTAGCAACAATTTCTTTGGGCTCCTCTTCCATGCTTTCTTCTTGCCTTCTTGCAATCTCCTTTGCTTGTTAATGGTAGCTAGGCGGTCATACTTCACTCATTGTCTGATCTCTGGCTTCATCCCAAGAATGAAGTGCTTATAGAGGAGATTATCCATGCCATTCATCAACCCATCCGCTAGTCCTTCCTTCCGGATCTGGGCATCGAGCTTCCTCCTTAGCTCTAGAACACGAGCATGATAATCCCTTATCTTCTCCTTCTCTCCTTGGGATAGCTTTGTGATCTCAATCATGAGATCTGCATATTTTTGTTGTTCACCAAATTCTTCAAGAAAACTTTAGTTAATAAATCCCATGAATTTTTCACATTATCACCTAGTGTTTTTGAACCACCTAAGTCTTTGAACCATCTAAAAAGGTAAGAAAAATTCAGTTCATTGTTCCCTTCTTATAAGGCCATTAGAAATACAAGATCGCTTAAACTCTTGAATGAAAGAAGAAGCATCTTCATTAGATTGAGTTGAAAAAATAGGAATCTTTCCCATTTTCAAAAGTAACCACAGTGAAATACCAACTCACAAGTCTGATCAACAAGACTTATGTGTACAAATAATTGGAATCACTATACTAGAAAGTGACTTTACACCTTCTACTAGTAAAATAGAAATGACCACGGTAAACTATGGTAAAACTTGACTTCTTTGCTATGGTAAAAAGCGACTTTCTTGTGGTAAACACTATTCACGGTAAAAGTGAAGTTCTTTGCGGTAAATACTATTCACGATAAAAGTGAAGTTCTTTGTGGTAAATACTATTCACGGTAAAAGTGACTTTACTACGGTAAATACTATTCAGCAAAAATGACTTTACCATGGTAACTACTATTCATGGCAAAAATGACTTTACCATGGTAACTACTATGCACAGTAAAAACAAGGTTACCCTCTAATTGATTTTTGACTAAGTGGGAATAACTCTCTAGAAAATCCACCAACGAGGAATGGTCCCGGCAATGGAACCAAAATGTCATCACCAATCCGAAACTATGATAATTCTTCACCGGGAACTCCTCGTGCTATGATTATTTACTAATGCACAACCTTTAGTTTGGTGGATGTAATCTGGAAACAAAACAACAACATAACACAAGAATACCATCGACTATGATAAGACAGAATGATGACAAATCTGAAATATCAAAATAAATTATAATATTAACATGAAAGCTATTCTACAATCTCACCCATGAGGTACTTCAATTGTTATTGATTTCACTTGCCTTTCACCAAGACTATGGGAGAAACTTTACAATTACACCTCTTAATGGCTTCTTCAACACACCTTTAACTGATGGCTTCCTTCGCACACTTCCTACAATATTTCTCACTACTTCCTTCTATGCTAAATGAGGGGGGGTGGCCTCTCTATTTATAGAACTTCCGAGGCTTATCCATCTTATCTCTAAGATAAGATAAGAAATCCACTGACGAATCATATTCCATACCTTAACTCTTATTGTACATGTAAGCTTATCTTTTAAGATAAGATAAACCTTATCATTTTACATGGGTTCCACATTTTTAGACTTTTTACAAATAAAATACACAAAATATTTATGACCTCACTCCTTGTCCTTATTACTAATATAATATTTCTAATTCCTAATCATGTAGACCCTACTTCTCTAATTACCCAAACTTTGACATTTTAACATTACCGGACCACTTACGACAAATATTTACTTTTTACAACATTCCTATTGTACTTTGGTATTGTTATCGTACTCCACATTATTGGCGGCATCGTCTTGATGGCGTCACGTTATCTTCTATCGACGCTACTACTAATTATACTTAACAACATCCTATTCCTAATACATACATTAATGAAATAGAAATTACGGAGGAAAATTTTGTTAGGAATATCTCTAGTGTAACATAGAATATTATGTAAGTGATTATATTATCTAGGATAATATAATATGTGTTGTAATAATTAATTACATTATTTAAATGTAATTATGAGTGGGTGAGTAAATATTGTTATGAGTTGTTGAGTAAACAAATCATTAACAATATTAGTTTTGTGAGAAAACAAAATCTCACGTATAATAGCATGGAGTTGTTTTAGGAGTTATGTGTGGAGATATTTATGGAGATTATATCTCCTTAAATATAGGAACAACATCTCCTATTTAAATAGATATGTATTGAGCAAGAAAAGAGTAAGATTTCGAATTTTCTTTATGCAATTAATTATGATATTAACTTTTCAGCGGGTTTGATGCAAGAAATTTTCAAGTGCTTTCATGATCAGATCCTCTCAAAGAATATATTATATTTTTCGTTTCAGATGTGGGTTTTTCTATAATTTTGTACATGTGTAGAATCACGTGCTGGTCAAGAAACTACGGAGAAGAAATTTCAGAAGAACGAGAACGTAGTTTGGAAGAAATATAGATTTTACTATGCAGCTATCAAATTAAGCACATCAATTCTTCTTGAAAGTTTTCTCCAATTTTCAATAATGTTGAATTGTTAATACAAGTTCTTGATGCTTGGAGGTTAAAAGGTATTCAATATAAAATTTTAAAGTAATTCAATTTTGTATTTTTTAATTATTACAAAATAATGGAGAAACTAAATCGATTGAAAAGTTTGAAGGACAAGATTTCCATACATGGCAACTACTGAGATGCAATTACATTTAATAGAAAAGGATCTATGGGATGTGGTGAAGTCTAATTTTGGAGGAAATGAATTGGCAAAATGGAATGCAAAAGATCGTAGAGCATTTGTACCATTAGTCCGGGCTTATCAAAAGCCTATTACATCATGTGGATTTCACAAAATCTGCAAAAGAAATTTGGGAGTCTCTTAACAAATTGTTTGGTTCAAGAAAGTGAAATGGCAAAGACTACATTGAAGCAACGCTTGTACGGGTTGAAAATGGAAGAGAACTCAAAAATGGCAGATCATATAAGTAAGTTTCGTTCTTTGCTAAATCAACTAGTTGGAATTAAAGAACATGTAAAAGATGAGGATTTCCTATGAGACTCTTTTCTTGTTGGAGGAAGGAGGCAATGGAGGAAGGAGGAAAATCAGCGTCCTCTCGTCATTCACCAACGATGGGGTTTGCAGCAGATGTGGTGATATTTTATTTGAGTTATGTGGTGTGTTTATACACAAGGGGTGAAACTAGTTTCATTTTTGATTTTAATGTGTTCACATAGACTAACACGATTCTGAGTGTCTATTTGTGTGGAAGAAGCAAACCGCATGACTCGGACTTACGGGGAAAATCATCTACGACGGTCCTAAAATCGGTCCTCCGCCATGCTTCACGGTGGAAGGTACTTCGGTGGAAGGTGATATCGATGAAGATGTTCATACGACAAGGATGATCATTAGCAAGATCATATATAGCAAGATCCAAAAAGCAATGAATACTCCGACAAGGTTGATGTTTCAGAGCTCTTACCCCATGTTCACACTAAGGGGCGAATGTTAGGAATATCTATGTTGTAGTGTGAACATAGAATATTATGTAAGTGATTATATTATCTAGGATAATATAATATGTGTTGTAATAATTAATTACATTATTGTAAATGTAATTATGAGTGGGTGAGTAAATATTGTTATGAGTTGTTGAGTAAACAAATCATTAACAATATTAGTTTTGTGAGAAAACAAAATCTCACGTATAATAGCATGGAGTTGTTTTAGGAGTTATGTGTGGAGATATTTATGGAGATTATATCTCCTTAAATATAGGAACAACATCTCCTATTTAAATAGATATGTATTGAGCAAAAGAAAAAGTAAGATTTGAATTTTCTTTATGCAATTATGATATTAACTTTTCAAATTTTAGTGTCGATAAAGATTGCCTCGTTGTTGTTGTAAATTTTGTTGATTGAAACTTTAATAAATCAACATTCAAGTATACCTTTGATTTCCATACCCTTGAACTCGAATTCTTTGTGAAATGTTTGATTATTGGACCCATGGATTTATGGAAATGCTTTCTTACAAAGTCGTATGACCACCTTTAGTATTCCAAAATTAGGATTCATCACACCCATTTCTTCAATAGTTTTATCTTTGGAGAAAGCGTTCTCTAATTTCTAATGATAAGGATTCTAAATTTTTTAAAGCTTTATTCTTGTTTCGACTATATGAGACTCAAAGATATTACATGTCATAGCAACATATTCTCATTCCGATCGTATAATATATTGACATTTTTGTAAAATGTGCAGTGGTATGTCCCTCCCATTAACATTGATGCAGAGGTGATCGTGGATATTAAATCTCAAATAGTTACTGGGATTTTTAAGAACTAACAAATATTTTCGATTCTCGAAAATAGGTATATCAACAATATCTTGGGAATAGTACAAGACATCAAGACTTTGACATACCATTTTTCTCATCCGTATAAAATCTAAAATATAGATTAATCTCCCCTGTGCATGCTTCATCAGTGTATTGATCTCCTATAACATTGGAAGAATACTAACCAATGTAAGAAATGTCTCCAGATCAGTTAAACAGAACAAGAAGTTTCTCACCCTATCAACTTCATGAAGGCATTTGTGCACGAAACCAACCAACGAAGGATACTCCTAAAGAACTCGCATGCGAGTTCATACAAAGAGATCCATCTTGTCTCAACATCCATCATAATTTTTTTGCCATCGTCAACTTCAATTGTGAATTTATAGAACTCAAGAAATCACTTTGGGATTCTTTCCATATAGGCATGAAGTTCTCTTATAAGGTTTTCTACTTTAGCAACATTTTCATAGTTTCTTACCATTTTATACACTATATTCATTACGTGAGCCATCTGATGAATTGGTAGCATATATGGGGATACAGTTGTTTGTAATCTAACACACATGCCCTATTCGGTGACCCTACATGAATGATACACCATCTACTCCGATGCATACCAACTTCATAGTGATTTCCTAATCAATCATTCCAACAATATCTTTCAAATGAGAAACAACTATTTTATGTAGGTTTTTGGCATTACAGTTTTCAACCATTTTCATAACACCCAGTAGATGAGGTGTCCTTATATGATTTTCTAAATTATAGACATGGATACATACCCATGCAGTTTTTTCGACTTTGTCACTTCATCAATTGAAAGAGAGATAAAATTTGATTTTTTCACATTCTCTTTCAAATCTTCCTTCTCTATCATCGAAAGGCATTTTTTCCATTTCCCATGCACTAATTTCAGACCAATGAGACTGAGGTATGTTGGGCACTCCATTATACCGATACAAGACTTTGAAATTGAGAAAATATAAAATCAGTCTTCCTTTCTTTAGTATGTGAAATAAAGTAGAGAAGCGTATGAGTTTTGCATGTAGATTTGTTTGATTCATCTTACCAATTTGCGATGTGATCGTTCCTCCCTTTTTCCATGAGATGTTTGTGGTTTTTCTGCTCCGCTTCATAATCCATTGTGTATTTAACATGCATGCAATATTTTTCATTTTTCCACCTATGTGTTTTGATTTTCCGGCCATCCACCCCCATTACAGTCAAATATTGTTTTCCATGGTGTTTTTGTATAGTGTCCAGCTTCATTTTCATTTTTTG
This sequence comes from Taxus wallichiana var. yunnanensis, assembly GCA_018340775.1. Taxonomy (NCBI): domain Eukaryota; kingdom Viridiplantae; phylum Streptophyta; class Pinopsida; order Cupressales; family Taxaceae; genus Taxus; species Taxus wallichiana. The sequence continues at coordinate 852,193,159 of CM031237.1, forward strand.
CTACTTTCCCAATTTCCATGTACATATTGTACATGTACATTCAGATGGGATCTCTTTTGAATTAGATGGATGTACAGGTTCGATAAATGGAAATTTGGAAGCCCAATAAAACTTATATGTCCTCCCAATGGTCCACATATTCTTGTTCGTTTTCAATGTTTTACTTTTTTTAGTAGAATTTTGAGCAATATCACAATCACTTGGTTTCCTCTTTTGTGAACCAGAATTTGAAATTGATTTATGTGTTCCATTTTGTTGAGTATTTGTATGTGCAATATCTTGATGCACTCCTGGTTGCACCCCAACAGGAAGAATATCTTCAAGATCGACATCTCAACAGGTATATCTTCAAGATCTGGCATGGTATCATCATAGGTGTCATTTGGTTGATATTGTGTAGAATGCATGTCCACCTCGATATTACCTTCCACACAGTCAGTATTCTGATTCTTTCTAGTGGAAGCTATATGGTTGTTGGTAGTTGTGCTATCTATATCAGCAGAGTTTCCAAAATACTTGAACAGGGACTTCTGAGATTTCTTAGTTACTTTTTGGGTCTTTACATTCTGAGGACTAGCATCTTCCATTATTCTCGAATAGATTCATGTGTCAAGACAAAAGAATTAAGTTATGTGTCGATAAAATTAGGGCACGCATCAGGTATAACACTAATTCATGCATTAGAGGAAACCAAGTCACGCGTCGAAGAGGAAAACGAGTCACGCATCAAAGAAAAAAAGTCACGCGTCACAGGAAAATGAGTGGGTGTGTCAACAAATTCACTAAGTCACATGTCTATAATACCTCCTTGTCACATGTCAGCAAATTCAATGAGTCACGCATCAAAAATTATTCATGTCACACATTAATAGGAAACCCCTTTATCGTGCATCAAAGCAAATTCAATGAGTCGCGTGTCAACAAATATTTTTGTTGCGGTCAACAAGAACCCCCTTTATCACGCGTCAAAGCACAAATTCAATGAGTCGCGCGTCTTTAAAAATGGTGTTGGTAAGTACTGGTGGTAGTATGGTGCATGGTGGTAGTATAACTTGAGAGAATCACCTAGGTTTCTATAGGAGATGTTTTTAAATGTAGGTGAAGCCGACCCCAAAAAAATTATAATGTAAATTTTAGGTGAACATGACACTGACCTGCTCTGAAAAAATCACCTTTTCAAAATTTTCTAGAATGAAATTTTCTCCATATTACAAATATTTTCCACTAAAATTATCCCTGCATCCTATCCATTATAATGGTAAAATAGTAATTTATTTTTACGGAGGACATGTTAACATTATCCAGGAGAGGGATTTTCAAATGTGGGCTAGGTTGTCATGACATTTTAAAAAATTTCATGCTAAAAATTTTGCATGACAATGAATGGATCTAGCTTAAGGAAATTGGACTGTTAGGGGAAATAGAGAACTTTAGATGTCTCATGGGTATCATACTAGTGCCTTATCTATTCGACAATAGAATCACTATACTCAATAATAAGAAAAGCCACAAACACAATGAATAAGACCAACACACAACAAGGAAAAGAAACAAAAAATGAGAAGGGGAACACAAAAAATGGAAACAAACCTAACAAAAAATAAAAATAACCTATATAAATATGGGGAAAACCCATTTTTAAGAAGCACCAACTCAAACTGAGTTCTTACCCATATATGGGTATCACTAAAGTTTGTTCTTCCACAAATTCATTGATAGGATCATTGAAATATGATCCATTTCTCAATTTCTTGAGAAATATCTCATGTTTGTTATTACAACTGATGAACCACTTATTCAACTAGTTTCCCTTGTTTATTTTTATATTTCTTTCCATCTTTTCATTGATGCCCAAGTTCATTCCAAATGCTAATTTCCCATCATTGATATGAAGATAATTTTTATTACATTAGGCCCACTATTTTCACATTCGGACTTATCATATTTGATAGGCACTTGTTCTTCATTTTTCATCTGCTTCATGGTCATTTTCTTCATGGGTTTATTCTTGGTAGATGCTTTGAAAACTTAAACATTATCACTAGTTTCTTGATGTTCTCTATTTGTCACTTAATCTAAATAATATTCTTTTATACAAGCAACTCTTTCTTGACTTGTTATGTATAGTGTGGCATGCATATCGCTTCATTATCTTAGATAAAATGGGCACAAGGTTGGGCATGCAACATGGAAGTCATCATCTTCTCCATCTTTCTCATTTTGAACTTTGAAATCCATTTTCATGGTGAAAGTACCTTTTCCTTGAGTGGAGTTGACCTTGAAAAATGAAAGCATGTTCTTATTCATACATTCCTTATTGAGAGGATTTTCATTTCAAACAAAATCAACCTTGGGATAAAACACCATTTAAAATCTATCCATTTTTCATTGAGAATGTATCCATCTTCATGAAAGGGGAATGCGCACACCGAAATATTAATATTGTCATCTTCCCAATCTTGAACACCAAGAACTAGGTAGTCCATTTCCATGATGAATTAGTCCTCTTTTAGGTGGGTTTATATTTGAGAGGATGAAACATATTTTCATTCTTGTATTCCTTGTCATCCTCTCCCAATGAGAAAGAGAAAACCTCATACTCAAAAACATGCTTTCTGAATGGAACTTCATGCCGAATGTTGAGAGCATGGTTTGAAATATTAAAATCACATAACAAGAATTGTCTTGGTATCACCCCCTTTTCTTGATCCATATTTCTCATCATTTCAATATTGCTTTGTTGTAAGTCAAGACTCTCATGACCATCATCAACATCCAATGGAGAAACTACATTCATGCTCACATCCCATGGGAAGTACATGCTTTCAAATTTTGATTCCATCAATTCATCATGATGTTATTTGACCGGATTCATGATACTTGGATACTCTTCCACCAACATGGGCAGCTCAACATCTTCCTCAAAAGTCATGAAAAATTTGTAAGACCTTGAATCTTAAAACGGGATATATGTCATTGGGTCCTCGGCATTTGAGCGGTGTATTTAATTTTATTAATGGGGAGAATTTTCTTCATTTTACCGTTGACCAGAATGGTGACAAGCAACTAATCCATCCATATAACTCCACCAACATCTCGACTAAAGATTCATCTCAACAACATACCATATAAGGTGGGCATGTCTCTGGAAGTATCCTCATCGTGATCTTCTTATCGGAAAAATATGAAAATGCTACAGAGCATCCTTGACTAACCAATGAGAGGAAATTATTTCCTCACTATGGAATAGTAATGAAAATTTTAGAAGAGAGAGAGAGAGAGAGAGAGAGAGAGAGAGAGAGAGAGAACGAGAGTTTTAGTGACTTTTACGGGTGTGATGTTGTTAGAAGCACTAGATTCAATGATGTAATTATTTAGTTTGTACCCATTGACCAACAAGGCTATATAAAAATATTCTATCTTCCCATAGGTGGAGGGTGTGGAAGTAAGCTAGTTCGAGGAGTGAAATGAGAGGCATGAGGTATTTCTTTGGTAGTGGAATTTTTAGAACATGAAAGCGAACTACTTCCTTTGATAAATTGAACTAGCCTATCAAATTGCTTGGGATGGGTTTTCAAGTATTCAGACTCAAAAATTTGAATTTTGGTTTTCTTGCAATGGTCAATGATGTCAAAGGATGAGGAAGTGGTAGGAACATTAGGGATTATGAAAGCCTTGACATGGGTATTCTTAGGATCAATAAAAATTGATTTTTAAAGGAAGTTGAATGAGACTTACCTAAAGAGGTAGAAGGATTCTAGGCTGAAGTAGTCTCATGCTTCTTCTTAGATGACCCTATGGAAGTGGACATCGGTGATCCTCCTTTTGTTTTTATTTTTCATAGATTCACCATTTGAGGATTCAATTTCTTATCTTAGGTAGCGAATCAGAGGAATTTTTCTTTGTTTCGATCAAGTGAACACTGCACAGGAGTAGCTATCTATAGGTTCTTCAAAGTATTCATCCAATATGAATTCAAAATATCCAATATTAGCACATTCATCTTCTTCTTCTTCTTCAATTTATGATTCAATAAATTATTCTCTTTCATCCTCCTTGGTTCCACATATTGCATTAGATGATGGAGCTTCCAATTCAATCCTTCGAGGAGCTCCCAATTTGATTCTTGTTTTAGTTTCGGTCATATGCTCGTTGAGAAACTTACTTATTCAAAATTGTCAAGTAATTAGGAAACTTATGCAAAAATGTATCAGCTCTCTCATCTTTGGAATTATGGGCCTTATCCTTTGTTGCACAATTCTTTATCTTTCTTGATAAAATGAGGTCATATTCCACTTCAATGGAAATTTATTGAGTGTTGTCCAAATATCTTAGTTGAATTATCCATAGAAAGAAACCAACTTTAGGAAACTGGTCATTCATGAAGAACCTTTTTAGATTATCTTTAGTAGGATGGAAAACAATATGAATTTTTTTGAACAACTTATTGAATTTTTCCATTAAGTCTCTTATGGACTCTTGCAGTTAATTCTTCTATTGAGCTAATTGAGCAAGGAGGGCATGAACATATTCTACAGAATTGAATCTTTCTTCAAACATGCTTTTCATATTACCCAAATTAACAATTGAGCATGATGAAAAATAGTAACACGAGTCTGTAATGACATCTTGTAATGTTTCCATAAATATCCATACCGCAACATCTTCATGTTGTATCTTAATAGTGATACAAGATGTGATGAAAGATGTGATATGATCATATGGTCATTTATTTCCATCTCCATAGAATTTTGGAAAGGTTTTTCTTGAACCTTTTGGAATTTTATGAAGTGGAGGAGTCAAATCCAATGAACCAATATTATGTACCCATGGCATAGGTGTTTGTGTTGCCATTTCTTCCTCTCTTTATTCTTCTTCTAAATGAGGACTAGTGGCTATAAAATTTGTTCTTTAGTATGACGTTTGAGAGTATTTTAAAGAATTTTTCTTCTTTTCCATGCAATGGGAAGTTTGAAATCAACTCTTTGTTTCTCCTCGAATGTGGAATCAATAATACCACTGCATGATCACTCGGGTTTACCCTCTTTATGCCAATTTTTTAGAGCATTAGAGAGGGATGAAACTTGAAAACTATAGATTTTTCAAAAGGATCACAACAAGGTTTATGAACATTCAGATGGTATTTTTGGTATTTTTCATTTTTAATTTTTTTATGGATTTTCAAATATTTGAATTTTTTATATTTTTAGATATCTTTACGAGTGCACGAAATTAAGATCTCTCCCCAACAAAGTCACCAAAAACTATTGGAAAAATAGTTTTTAATGTTGTAAATTATGTGTTTCACTAACGGTCATGGGGCTAAGGTCATCCTTATTAGATAAGGGGGAGAGAGAGAGAGAGAGAGAGAGAGAGAGATCAAAGATCTTGCAGAATGGTGTGCACAATAACAAAGTTACACTCAAACTATATCATGAAATTTCTCTAAGTAATCAACAAGTGAAGCATGAACTCAAGGATAGCTGAAGAAAACATGTTTTCCAATATGGTCCAAAACATACACAAGGAGAGAGAGCAACACAAAACATAGATTAATCAATAACTAGTAAGGAGAGTAACACGATTACCAAGACCATTGAGATTGAGCTCGAGAACCTAACAAAACCATGTGAACATCAAGGTTGTTGCATTCGATAGAATCGAAGATGTGTGTAGACACTAAAATTAGGTCACACCCCCTTCATCCTTTGACATATAAGTACCCTTCATCACTTTCACCTAGCCATGATCCCCTTCACCACACTAGTATTAATTTAATTAAATTAATGCTTTACCCTCACTATATTTATTATTTAAATATCTTATTTAGATAATATCCACACAAACACTTCACCCAGACACCTCATCAAGCTAACTCACCCTAAGACCTATTCTTAGCAAGTTACCATAACTAACTAAGACTTACCCCAAACCCTAAAAATCAATGCCTACACTCCCTCCAACCACATTCCCGCATGCTCACAAGAAGATCACAATTGAATTCATGGGATAACGACATGAGATCCAAGGAAATCAGGAGGATCTCCCCTAAGTTTGGTAAACCTAGAAAATCCTGCCTTGACCAACGTCGGTTTCCCCTAACCACCCTTTGGTTAAGCAGTGCCACCGTCGGTTACCCCTTTTTAACTCCTAAACTACATTATTCTCGAGGTTGGAAAACATTGGGGGCAAGAGCGTTGAAGAGCAAGAACGAGATCTCAAAAGATAATGCATATTCAGAGAGCCAATTCTAGCAAGAGCTCATAGCCAAGGAAGGAGATTGAGCATCTTCTCCTACACAGCCATCCTAGCCACATTCGGATCTATCTAAGCAAAAGAGAAGTGTGCATGCAGCCAATGCAGAGGATTTTCTTCAGTCGGTGATCACTTGCATCCTCCAAACCCATCATCGAAACCTCCATCCATCACACACAAGCCTTCCAAAAATTAAATCCAAGTAAGTACAATATCTTACTTTCCTAGTTATTTCATTTCATCATTGTTTTATCATCTATTGTCCATCTTACTCCTTATTGACCATCTCTAACATTTTGTACCTCCATAGACCCATCAAAACCTCGTAAAAACCTACCCCTATCACCTAATACCTCCTCCTAACCAACCAAAATCCTTTGTGCAATCACAAAGGAGACTAAAAACCCTATTCTGTGACATTCCCAGATCTCACAAGAATCGGTGCCGATTATACCTAACCATAGTTAGTCACCCCCGATCGATGCCGGTCTGTGTTTGCCTACACAGCCTTAAACAGAGACCTATTCACTATGTTTTACCTCACCCTCACTCACTTGTGACCTACTCAACACCTTCATCAGACTTGCAGAACCCAGAACCAACCATTTGACCTGTGGATCCTATTCTAGCTTAGCATGTTAGATTAGATCTATTTCTTATTGTGTTTTAAGTGAGATACCTAAATCATTTTAAAATAACAATATGATTTAATTTGTTTTCAGCATTAATTTTTTTAAAACAGTGGGTGACACTATCTAGGAAGTACCATACTTCCCGGATCTAGCTCACGCTAGGCGAGTTCACACGCCCATATTGTTTAATGCTTTCGGTGGTCTTTTTCATTACGAGATAGTTACTCTAGCCAAAAAGAAGCTCTCACGGTCATTTGTGGATTCAAAATTCATACACAAATAACAACTCATCAACTCGACACTTGAACAGGTATTCCACCTATGCCCGTTACCCTATCTATTTCGTCAACCATTCAAAGAAACAATCTAAGAAAAAAAAAAGGTGAAACACTTCTCTAAGAATTAGCAATAGATTAACCAAAAATAAAAAGAGTGTGCATAAGGAAAAATAGTCTACTCATTCTCATAGATGAAAAAAGGGGTACATATAGGAGTGTTGTGTAACTCCCATGCATGGACAATCATTTGTTGTAAGAGGGTGAGAATATTTATGATTCCAAATAAGGAATGTAACTCCTATGACACACATGGATGCATATGAAAAATTCTATGATAGTATCTTTCATTTAACTCCTATGACGCATATGATAACGATGGATTTTATGATATAATCTGCCATGTATCATATACAACCCTATGACTTATGATCTCACCTAAGTGATATGACTCACCATGTGTAAGGTAAATTCACATAATAAAGTAAATAGATGTGAATAATATCCCTCACACCAACACCCCCTTCATTGAAGGTGAGGTAGAGGTCACGAAAAGTCAAAAAGGAGAACTCCCTAGATGACCTAAGAAATATGTGTCAAATAGGTCTCAAAGAACTAAAGTTATGATAAGGTGCCCATATACAAACAAAATTCTTTCTAGAAAAGAAGAAGAGGGGAGGAATAGGTCTCGAAAAGTAGGCGTTATTAGGTACCATGAACAATAAATATCTCAAGTAGCGGAGGAAATCCATAAGTGAAAGCATCCACTTACAAGAGATAAAATACTCACCTAAATGACCTAAGAAAGATGTGTGAAATGGGTCCTGAAAAATAAATCTTGATAAGGACCCCATGTACAAACTAAAATCTTTATATAAGATGAAAAATATGAGGAGAAGAAGAGAACTACCCAACTCCTCCGAAAGATGATTTTCTATGAACTTCTAAGGAATCTGAAGGGACTGAAGGTCTGGGTTCAATGGTGGTGGGAGGAGAAACAAGAAGTGTCTCTGGTGATGTCTCAACATGTGAAGGAGAAAATATATCAAATGAGGTGGTGATAATATTGTCAGGCTCCATAAGGTGAGTGTCTGTAAATACATATATATCATTAAGAGGGTTGGGCTATTGTGGAGGAGAATCCTGAAGAGGTGGATGAACCTATTGTTATGGAGAGTCTATGGAAGTCGGTGTGGTAGAAACTCTGATATCTGAAGTGGAAGTAGGGGAAGGAAGAAGACACTGGAAAGTGATGTCGGTGTCCTCAAGTATATCATCCAAGTATGAGTCAAATAAATCAACATCCTGATGTGGAGGATTGTATGAACCTTGTGAAGAAGTAATACCATGGTCTATGGAAGCAACATGGGATGGAAGGATCTCCAAGCTAAAATCAAAGGAATATCTAGATTCTTGTGAAGGATAAAATTGAAGATTTGAAGCAACATGTGGTGTGGGTGACAAGTTAACTGAATATTTCTGTGGAGGAGAGTTACTGGGAACTCTATGGGAGAAATACTAAGTTCTGAAGGAACATGCACATAAACATGTGTGGGTGGCCCTTTGTAAGAAAAATTATCAGTAAACTCACTTTCCTCCATGGATGCTAGATCATTGAAAGATCCATAAATAGATCAAGGAGAATCAAAATCTCCATGTAGGTTCCTATTTAAATTCCAAGCTCGGTGTGTAGAATCAATGGAATCTAGTTAACATTTGAAGGTTCTTCAAGTATAGTAAGATAAATAAGTTTGTACATCATGTCATTCTTATTTAGCCAATCATGGTGATGAATGTGCTCAACATGTTTAGATTAAATCCCAAGAAGATTTAGTAACAAGTTGTGCATAATATAATGATCAAATATCCCATTCTCTATTACATGTAGTTTTCATACCTAGTTAAACTACATAGTGATGAAATTTGATGTCCATGACAAGAGAATCCTCCAAGGAACACTAGTTTAACCCCCCTATTTTCAGAACTTTATAAACAATGTGTAGGTTACAATCAGGTGCATTTGTGTGGTGTGAAACATTCGGTCACTCACCTTGCAATTAGCATAATAATTTAGAAGTGGAGACCATAATGTGTTTTGACACATACAACCCAAAGCAACACCGTAACAAGCACAATAAAGGATGAAATGAGAAGAGGAGAAAAACTAAGGTCCTAAGTGAGAAAGAGTGTCTCACACGTTGCTTTGAAACAAGAGAATCCTTTTCCATAAGGTTTTGGCGGCTGCACTCACTAACCCACAAGTAGAAGGATCAAAAGTTTGATTACAATGCAAGAGTGATACCAAAGATCTGAAAGGCCTTCAAAAGGTAAGACAAGAAAATTCTAAAAGAACTTTCCCACTAAATATAACTATAACTAGCTAAATCTAGTCGTGGAAGTCAACAACCTACACATGTACAAACCCAAAAAATGCACAAACTCCAAAGGACAAGTTGTTAAATCAGATTAGCACAAGTTATAAATGATTAAAACAACTTGCACGAGAAGCTATATAAATATCAAAACCGATAGTATTTAGCAACAATAAGATTATGATTCCATAGTTACCAAAAATGAAGCTTTTATACCATGAGAGAGAGAGAGATCAAATATCTCATGGAATGGCATGTATAATGATAGAGTTGCACTCAAAAATATCGTGAACCTCCTCTAAGTAATTAATAAGAAAATAATTAATGCAAGGAAAGGTGAAGAAAGAATTTTTTCCAATACATTCCAAAACTTACACGAGGAGAGAGAGAAACATCAAACAATGAGTAATCAACAACTAGCAAGGTGAGTAACACAATTACCAAGGCTAGTGAGATTGAGATCTGAGAACCTAATGGAACCACATGAGCATTGATTATTTTTCACTCCAATGGAATCAAAGATGTGCTCCAAGAATTAGTAAGAGATTAACCAAAAATCAAAATAGTATGCATAAGGAAAAATATTCTACTTGTTCTCATAGATGAAAAAAGGGGTACATATAGGAGTGTTTTGTAGCTCCCATGCATGGAAAATCATTCCTTGTAAGATGGAAAGAGGAGTTACAATTTCAAATACAGAATTTAGCTCCTATTACACACACCGACACATATGATGATTCTATAACATAATATGTCATATAACTCCTATGACACATTAGACAATGACAAATTCTACTACAGAATCTACCATGTGTCATATACAGCCCTATGACCTATGATCTCACCTAAGTGAGATGGTTCACCATGGGTGAGGAAAATTCACATAATAAAGTAAATATAGGTGAATAATATACCTCACACCAAAAAGGGGAGGATTCTATTATTTAATGTAAACTACTTAAATTTTTGGGGTGGTGAATAGGCCGAAGATTACACAGGAACACTTCACTAAACCTGTGGTAAAGTGCTTGTACAAAATAAAAGGGAGGAAATTACCAAAAAGTGAGGTAAAAGGGGGTCTAGAAAATAAGGATATAAGGTTAATGTTGTGAGTAGGAACTGTCATATTTTCACAATAATAACCAGATTATATTCACATTCAATTAGAATAATATAACTTTGTAAATAACAATGAGATCAACAAACTAAAGACACAAAGTTCCATTAATTTGTTCTTCAAATGTACAAAGCATTTTCTTGGTTGTTAAATATCACTATGTTTGTAAAGCTAGGAAATTGAGAGAGAATAAAGGAATGCATAAGAAAATAAATGGAAGAAATGCAACTCTTATTTCTTGTGTAGTGGTGATACAAATCTCAACAACATACAAAAATCCATAATTGCTAGCCAAAAACTAAAAAAACTCGAATGAAGAATCTATTCCAATTTATAGCATTCTAATAGGCCTTTCATCTCCCCACATGAATTTTCACCTTCTGTTGTGAATTTTTACCTTCCACATTCCCTCATGACCTTTCATGTTCCCTTGTTACAAAATAGGGAAAAGTGCATTTTCAACGAGGAATTGGAATATAGGGAGAGGAGAAGTGAGAGAGAGAGGTTGAGTGTAGAAGCCCAAATACACCTTTAGTATGTGTATTTTCATCCTACAAAAGCCTCACATTTTCAAGATGTATGCCTACATATTCTAAATGCACGTTTGCATCTTCCACACACCTGCATCCTCTAGACGCTTGAACAGAATTTTTTCTTCACCCTGGGGTCAAAACTTGATGGATTTTGGTCATCCAATATATAAATTTTCATGAAAAATTGTGAATAAATCTAATAAAACTATTTATAAGCCTTGAAAGTTAATTATTCAACATGTTTTTCCAATAAAGTAAATTTTACCTTAACTTGTATGCGTGGTGAGCCGAGCGCCAAGAAGAGTTTACAACCACCATGGAATAAACCATCTTATGGATCAAAAATATAATTAAAAATTCCATCAATTTAGCTTTTATAGGCTCCTAACTCTTCACGAGGCTCCTAAAATATTTCAAACAAGTTCTACCTTATAGAAGGACTCTTGTGCTACACTAACAGATCATTTTCAACATTTTATGCTCCTAGAATCCTTCCTTGATCATTGCAACATGTATTAGAATTTTCATCTTTCGATGTATACATTACGAGCTTGCAATAACACGGATCTTCCCAACCATCTGAAACTTGTAAAGCTACTTTTACATAAGAGAAATCCCCATCACTGACTAAAAATAAATCAGTTTTGGAGAATATTTTCTAAGGTTCCAAATATTTCCTAAACTTTCATAAATTAGTTTAGTGAATCTTATAGATCTCTCCGTACAAATCCTAGGTGGGTTGTGCCTTAACAGCTTAGCTTCCGAGGGATGTCAACTAGTGTGAAAATATTGAAAATATGTCTTTTTGGGCCTCCATGAGTAATTCCTTCTGAATGGTTTTGAATTAATCCATGAATCACCTCCCTGCACATGAAACACACTTAAAAATCAAACTATCACATTCCTATTGGCCATTATAAGGCTAACATAGTAATCGATTTGGTGAAGGATAAATTACATTATCTCGGGAGAGTTATTTCAAATGTGAGCTAGGTTGTCATAACATTTTTTTTGAATTTTTCATGCTAAACATTTTATATGACAACAATATATTAAGACCATATCCATTATCTAAATCATGCTTAACAAACACATTATTGATGTGAACCTAAATATATAATGGAGGTGCATTTCCAACAATTTTTGAGAAGGGATATTAGTTGGGGTAAAAATAATATGTTTAAATCACTTATGGTAAGAGTAATTGATACCCAATGGTTGACATAATAAGGGGAAATATCCAATCAAATGTAAGAGCTTTATATATTTTGCATCAAGGTATGTATAAATTCAAGGTGAGATATATAGAAGTATACTAGAGAGATGTCCATTCTAACATGCAATAACAAGTAGATCAAAAAATAACACAATGTTTATATACAAAAGATAGACACTATAAGGATCCTATGACAATCTAATAAGTTCACCAAATGATTCAATAGAAAATAAATTTTAATCGAGAGGACTAGATTAAATCATATATATTATAAACATGCAACATGCTAATGTGAAATGATATTCAAGTATAAGTAAAAAGAGATAAAGAATGAATTAGTTAATTCCTAATTGTGTGGACTGAATCTAAGTTGGAGTGATAGTGTACCATGCTCAATCTTAAGTGTGCATGATTTTTCTAGGAAACAGTCATTTACATGTGTTTTTTACAGTATCACCTAGGTATCGACATGAATGCTTGGGGAACTAATGTATGATCTAGGTGCTAGCATCCTAGCAAAAATACAGATCTAGTTCTTTCAATGTCTAATAATGTCACCTTCACCTTTATCTATGTCACATCCACTTTTTTGTAGGGTTTTTCTGTCACACATGTACCTACAAAACAAACCCTAGCTACTTATATAAGACTCAAACGCAAAATAGATGAAATAAAATATGCATATGTTTGAGTTAAACTAACCTCGACAATCACCCTAATGTCATTGTCACCGAGTATTTCAATGGAAATGGGGGGCCAAAAGGGGGTCTTAAGTGGACACATTTTTTTAAAAAATAAAAAACTTTAACGTGTACAAATTATTTGAGATAGTTACACTAAAAATTTTAAGATGTTATAAGAACATAAATTATAGCATTTCGAGTCTAGTTTCTAAACTACTATTTTTTTTTTTAAATGGTTAAGTGTAAGTGGGTTAAATATCTAAAATTTCAATAGGTGCTCCTATTTTTGTTAAAAAAACATAGTAGATAGTCAATCATGTTCCCCCATTTTTTAGCACTATTTATTATTTTTAAAAACCCTTTGGTAGAAAGATAGATAGAAGCATCTAGTTTGGGATAGGATTTTTTAAGATTTTTAGTGAGTATTTTTTTATTACTATTTTGTAAGTACAAAGATTTGAAAACTAAAAAATAACGTATAGTTGACCGTGCCCCTCAAAACACCTCAAAAATATCAAAATTATATAATTTTAATATGTATAGAATTATTCTTAGTTTGGGATTGTATAATTATTTTTCAATTTAGAGAAGTGAAAAAAAGATACATGAAAAAGATAAGTATTTAAAATCACTAAAAATAGAGGTATAAAATACATATTTTGAAATAAATATAAATGGAAACCTTAAAATAGTCAGAAAAATATAAAAATTATATATTTAGAAAGAGGATAGTTTTCTTGACGTTGTAGGCAAATTTTTAAGAAGATAGAAATTGTTTTTGTAGGATTTATCATGGTGAAAGGTGAGTTTTTACATATTTTATCAAAAACATGCATGTTGTTGTGTTGTTACAGGTCCAAGGCATAGGTTTGGGAAACCAAAGCAATATCAAGCCTGTTAAATCTTGGCTTAGGTGCATACGCGTCAAAACTCGTAAGCGTACACATTCGTCAGAGTATAGGATTTATATGAATTTGTGGAAGGCTTATAGTTACAAGATTATATGCTTTATATGTGTTTTTAATTTATTATTATTTATACTTTAAATTTATTTTAGTAAATTTAAGAAATTAGGGTCACTCTGCACCTTATAAAACTAGTCTCACACCTCCATGAGCCCCAGTTTAGGAGATAGTTTTTTATAATCTAATATGGTCATTATATAGGTAATTTTTAGGGTTTTAGCATTCATCCTAAATATTTTAGCATTTAAATTCTACAATCGATGTCTATTTTGGGAAATAATATAATCATTATTTAGGTTTTGGGGCCTTTTGGATTTGTTAGACATTGTATCTTGTTGTCATTGATGTCAAGTGTCATTGATGGAAAAGGGTGTCAAGGTGGCAAGAGGAGTCAATATGAGGTGTCATTCATAATCAATCTTGAAGGTTGATTGGTAGTGTCCAATTTTTTTCATGATATGTTTTTTTGGTGTCATGTCATGGTGTCTTGGTCTTGTAGTGCCCACATTTTTATAGCTCGAGTTATCTGTTGGTTCCTTTATTTCTAGACATGTTTTGATTGAGACTCTGATAGACTTCGGACATTTTACTATGATATTTTATCCTCTTGGACATTATGGCATTTTGGGTGCGTAGCGCCAATTGGATTAGATTCATATACTGATATATTTCTTACGATGTTGATGACACTAACAGAGTTATATGATAGACTTATTGGTTAGATGTTAGTCTCTTATGGTTGATTTGATTAACGATATAGTGTTTTGGATTTAATGATGGTAATTTTCATGCTAACCTAAGTGTATGTCGTTGCAATTTTATTTGTGGATAATTGTATGCATTGCATTATCAATTGTAAATTATGTTCGAGACATTATAAGTTTGATTGATATTGTGATGTATAGATGATGTTTACTATATTGGACGAGGTGCGGTTAATGTGTGCAATGAGTGTGCAGTGATGGTATAGGAGAGCATGGGTTTGTGGCAGCTACGCAATTGTGCACATGCGATGATGGGCTGAGTCCTAACCATGCTAAATGTTTGAGGCCTTAGATTAAATGTATTTAATTGGGCACCATGGGTGAACCCTCAATTTGTAATGTAATTGTGTCTTGTAAAATTAATTATGTTTAGGGTGTGTTTTTTAAGTAAACTAGCTTAAGGTTTAATGATCTTGTCTTAAGTTAAGTGTTGGTTTTGGGAAGTGTGTGTGTGTTGGTAGAAGGGATTGGGGACCACATGTGAACCTTGGGTGGACCCCACACCCTCTACCCTTGTGCCCAAGCATGCCAAACCCGAAATTGGGTTATTTTGGGTAATTTTAGGGACCCCTTTTGAGTTTGGGGGTTCCCTTAGCATGAAAATGGGCCCTTGGACCCTACCTAATAGGTAGGGGGGCCTATTTCCAAGGTTTGGAGGGAGTTTCCCTCCCATTTAGCCCTCTTTAGTCACCATCCATGTAAGATGGTTGGATTGTGTGAAAGTGTTAAAAGTTGCTCCACTTTGTTTTATTTTAGTTTTTGGTATTTTGGGTGAAAAGGGATAAAATGTGAGTTTACTCTTACTTATTTGGTTTTTGGAATCTTTGACTCTTGAGAGGAGAGGGGGTGACACTTGTCACTTTCCCATTGGTGAGGAAACTTTTGGGATCCTCTTTTTATTCTTCCTCATGTGGGAAGAATGGGTCTTCTTGGTTCATTTTTTTTTGGAGCACTTGGAGAATTTTGGGAGCTTGGAGGGGAGCTTGGACAAAGGGGAAAAGCTTAGAGTCTTGGAAAGCATTATAGAGGTAGGGTTCTTATCTTTTTTTTTTTTCTTCTTAGTTTGTTTATCTTGTAAACTATGCTTGATCAATAAAATAGTGTGTGAAATGTTGTATGGTGAATGTGGTTGTTTGTTTGTTCTTGTTATTTCCTTTGTTTTCTCTCCACCATCATTTGGAATGATGGTTTTTGGAGAATGTAGGGGAAGAGAGGGATTTCCCTCTCAAACCTCATGGTTGTTGGTCAAGCCATGAAGGTCCCTTCTCATCCCCTCATATGGTTTGAGGTGGGAGAAAGGCTCATATGGCTTGAACCTTTCCCCATTCTTGGTGAGGAAACCCTTTTGGGTTTGAAAATCCTCCCAAGAAGGATTTCTATAGCATAAGGAGGAATAAGGAGGATGTATGATTAGGAGGTATAAGGAGTTTTTGTATATATGTATTTATTGGTGCTCCTATGGTTGGACACCTTGATTTGGGCATCCTTCTTCATCTCTTCCCCCTTGTGAGGTTGACATTGTTCTCCTCATGTGTGGTTTTCATTGTATAGTAGGTCTAAGTGGTTGAATGGTCTTGTGTTTTCTCTTGTTGTGTGTTTAAACCCCATTATTACTTGTGCACATTGTGGAAGCTAGTTCCTCTCTCCCATGGGCTTGGGGGAGGCTAGCATGACTTCCAACCATGGAAAGGCATGTGATGATGCCTATTGGTTGGGTGGTAAACAAGCCATGATTCTTGTAGGAGCATTGGAGTTGGAGCTCAAGTTGGAGATAGTAGAGCCTCTTGCCATCTTGGCCTTTCTCATCCTTGGAGGACATTGCCTTCACTTTGTAAATGAATGTGACTTGTCAAGTCTATACACTCTTGTATATAACCATTATTATACTTATTGCTTCTTGTAAACATTGTCTTTACTAAGGAAGTTGTTATTTTATTGTTGCTAGAATCTTGTAATATTATCACTTGAGATCATAATGAAACTATGAACTTTTTACTTCAATGTCTCTTGTTGGAAGGTGTTGTTTGGTTTAGAAATCTACTCAATATATAGTTATGCAATATACACTTGAAAACTTGAAATATTTAGTTGTGCATTGCATATAAAATCAAAAAAAAAAATTTAGTGTGCTTGCATTTTATTTCACAAAAATATGGCACTACATTTTGGTATCAGAGCGTGGTTTCAACACACGGACTCTTTGGGTAATTTTGGTGTTATTTTATTCTTATTGTTTTGTTAAAAAAAAAAAGTAATAAATGTTGTAGAAATTTAAAATACTATTTAGTCATTTCATTTGAAGGAATTTTAGTTGTTATATGGAGATTTATATTAGTATTGGAAGGAAATATTATTATTTTGAAATTTATCTCCTTTTTGTAAACTATTATAGATCAAAATATTAATTAAAATCAGATTTAAATGCATTCATGTCTCTATATGACTTCTTTTAGAAATCTGATTTATTGGAAAACTTAAAAAGTTGTATCTTTTATAAGACTCACAATAAAAATAAAAAATAAAAAAATTATCCATTATTTTACAACTGGTAACTATTTTCTGTTCTTAATATGTGATTTTGAATATATTGAAAATATATTGATTCATATTTGTTTACATCTATATTAAAATAATAATAATAATAAAAATATATATAAAATAAAATAAAATAGTAATAACAATAAATAAATAATATATATAGATTTAAAAATAGATTTTTTTAAACATTATTTTTATATTTAGAAATAAATAAATATATAAATAAAATAAAATAAAACATAATAAAACAAATTATATATATATATATATATATAAATATATATATATATATATAAATTAACGCATATAAATATAAATATATATAATATATATATATATATATATAAATATATAAATATATATATATATATATATATATACGTACGTCGTTGTTTTATATTTTAAAAAATAAAAAAATAAAAATAAAAATAAAAATAAAATAAAATAAAATAAAACAAAAACAAAAAAAAAAAAAAAAAAATAGTTTTGGGGGCCGCACCCCCAACCTACCCATGAGCCCCCACGCGCACCGTTAGCGCGCTGCCCGTAGCCCCGTACCCGCCTGTACCCTGCCCTCGAACCCCGAAACCCCGCCCAAACCAAACCCTGTCCCCGCCCCTTCCGGACCCCCGTGCCGTCCCTTCCCCGGACCCCTGTCCCCCGTCCCCGTCCCACGTGCACAGACCCGCCCCGCCCCGCCCACAGACCCACCGTCCACAGACCACCTTGCCCCTGCCCTGCGCCCCTGAGACCCGCCCGCGCCCCAAGCAAAACCACAACAAAAAAAAATATACACATATATGACAAAAAAATGCAGCCAGAGATCATTACCGCCGCCCTACAGGCACCATTTTTTTATTTTTTTATTTTTTTCTTTTCTTTTACATATATCTCTCTTCATGCACAAAATAAATTTAAAAAAATAAAAAATAAAACAAAAAAAAAAAAGAATAGATAATGGAGACTCTACTTCTTCAAAATTCCATGGAGTCAGCCTTTCATAGTTCCTCCACCTGCACAAGAGGAGACAAA
The DNA here is from genome assembly GCA_018340775.1 of Taxus wallichiana var. yunnanensis. NCBI lineage: Eukaryota > Viridiplantae > Streptophyta > Pinopsida > Cupressales > Taxaceae > Taxus > Taxus wallichiana. The sequence goes on from CM031237.1 coordinate 852,211,541, forward strand.
GAAAACAAAATAAGAGAAATAGAATGAGAGAAGAAACAAAAAGAATGAACAAAAGAATGGAAAAGAAAATAAAAACACCATAGAGAAATCTAGGGCAAATTTAGGGTAAGTTGAAATGAAGGGCTAAGATTAGAATGGATCCTAGGGTCCTCCTTTAATCCTACCTTGTTTAAGTCATGACATTTTAATGAGAATGTAAAATAATATTTGGTGGGAAGTGGGTAAAATAAATAAAAGGGGGTGTGTGGGTACATTAAATTAAAGGGGGAAAACAAAATTAAATTTAATGAGTGTATGAAAAAATTAATTAATTAATTAATTAATAATTATTATAAATTAATTATTAATGGGAAGGGGTATTGCATTTGGGGTTATAATGATAATAACATTAATAATAATAATTAAAATAATAAAAACAATAATAATATAGCACTTCCAACAAACATTTAGAAAGTTTATAAAACATTTGTTTTTACCTCGGGTTCAGGATGGCACCCAAGAGGGGACGTTCGGCTCGTGGTTCGAGTCGTAGTGCACCTACACGGGAGCCACCGGCCACCGATTTTGGGCCTCAGATATTGGAGACCCTGCAGCAGCTGATAGGTGTCATACAGGAGCGCCTTCCACCACCGCAGGTGTCGATAGAGGAGAATATTCAGCTAGGAGATGAGGAGTTGCTTGGCGAGGACGCCCATCCAGAGCCACCTGAGCACGAATTTCCGAGACGAGAGAGGTCACGCAGCCCTTCCATCCTTGGCGAGAGGGTGGCCTCATTTCGTCACAGCCGTTCACACAGCTTCGAGGGACCTTTTGGAGATATGTGACCCCTCTCACCTGTTAGACCACACCGTCAGGATCGAGACACAGGCAGTGTGATTCGAGACCTTCTTCGCCTGCAGCCACCTACATTTACTGGTTCGACAGACGGCTTTGGGGCAGAGTCCTGGCTCCTTAGCTTGGATAGCTGCTTTGGCTTGCACTCTCATGAGAGCAACGTCAAAGCCAGGTTCGCCATACACCTCCTCCGAGACGCAGCAGGCATTTGGTGGAGGAATGAGGAGCGGAAGCTCCATTTGACTCGAGATACAGTGACATGGGAGTTGTTCGAGGAGCGATTCAGGGCCCGGTATATGTCAGAACATTTTGTGCAGAAGAGGATCGATGAGTTTCATGACTTGCGACAGGGTTCTGGCTCGGTGGCGCGCAGATGAGAGCGAGTTTTGGATCTCTTGCAGTATGTAGACTACCTGCAAGATGAGAAGTTACAGGTAAACAGGTTCATTCGGGGCCTGAATGTAGATATAGCAGGAGTTGTTAGGATGTTATCTCCTCCCATGCTCGAGAAGGCCGTTGAGAAGGCCTACTTAGCTGAGGAGAATAGGACCAAGGCTCGGGAGCACGAGAGAAAGAAACAAGAGCAAGTTCGGGACGAGATTCGGGCATTCCGAGTCGAGAGAGCACGGGGAGCAGTACCACCCCCTAGAGGAGGATTCTGGTCTTCTCCAGCAGCATCGAGAGCTCCTCCACACCCATCACAGCAGACACAGCACCAGGGACACCAGCATCAGAGGGGTAGACAGACTCAGAGTTTTCAGTGAGGTGGGTCTAGAGGTGGTTTTGGTGGGTCTAGAGACAGGAGGCGGGTACTCATCACTCACGGCCCAGCCCAGCTCGCAGCGAGCTCTGCTAGGGTTGGACCGGCGAGATCGGTTCGCCAGAGCACAGGAGGGACCCCATCTCAGAGGGGTACAGGAGGATGTTTTATTTGTGGGGCTCCAGACCATTATGTGCGTATGTGTCCACACAAGCCCACTACTACGGATATGCAGAGAGCTCCTAGATCCGAGCAGACGGTGGGTGACGTGGGACGCGCCCATCGTGTGTGCAGTGGTTTGACAATCGCCAGTGAGCATCGAGCCACGATCATTGAGATGATAGAGTACTATCGGGGTATTTGTCTCAGTACTTTTTGATTCAGGTGCTTCAGATTCTTTTATATCACCTTCTATAGTGGACCAGTGTGGGCTAGTGGTGGCTAGGCAGCCAGATAGTTGGTAGGTTGAGTTGGCCTCTGGGGCTAAACTCGCCATGGACTCATATGTGGAGAGTTGTGTACTCGATTTGGGAGTCTTCTCCACTACGCTTGACCTCAAGTTATTCCTTTAGGATCCTATCAGGTAGTGTTGGGTATGGATTGGCTCGAGGCTCATCGAGCTAAGGTGGATTGTAGAGAGAAGGTCATTGAGTGTCAGGATGATTTGGGTAGTGCAGTTGTGATTTCAGGGATGCAGAGACCCATTTCCTTGCGTATGATCTCGGCTAAGCAACTCAAGCGGAGCATGCGTAAGGGTTGCCAGTTGTTTGCTATCACTATTAGTGATCATTCAGACAGTACTCCAGAGCATTCACCCCTTGATGATCACGTAGTTTTGAGGGAGTATGCAGATGTGTTTCTAGGAGAGCTTCCAGGTTTACCACCTAGTAGAGAGGTGGATTTCACCATTGACTTAGTGCCTGGATCTGCACCAGTTTCTAGGGCACCCTATCGGATGACGACTTCAGAGCTTCATGAGCTCAAGATTCAGTTAGAGGAGTTGTTAGAGAAGGGTCTCATTCGCCCTAGTGTATCTCCTTGGGGAGCGCCAGTCATATTTGTGAAGAAGAAGGATGGTTCTCTCAGGCTTTGTGTAGACTTCAGACAGCTCAATAAGGTCACAATAAAGAACCGTTATCCACTCCCCAGGATTGATGACTTGTTTGATCAGATGCGGGGAGCTAGAGTGTTCTCCAAAATCGATCTCAAGTCAGGGTATCATCAGTTGCGCATTTCAGATGCAGACATTCATAAGACAGCGTTTCGCACACGTTACGGGCATTATGAGTTCACAGTGGTTCCATTTGGTTTGACCAATGCCCCAGCTGTCTTCATGAGCCTCATGAATGGAGTATTCAGGACATTTCTGGATCGCTTTGTCTTAGTGTTCCTTGATGACATATTGATTTATTCTCGTTCCGAGGAGGAACACGAGGAGCATTTGAGGCAGGTACTTCAGGTTTTGAGAGAGCAGAAGTTGTATGGGAACTTGGAAAAATGCAGCTTCTTTCAGACAGAGATTCAGTACTTGGGTCATATCATATCAGGCGAGGGTATCTCCGTAGATCCCTCTAAGATTCAGGCTATCTTGGATTGGCCAACACCCACATCAGTCACTGAGGTGAGGAGCTTCATGGGTTTAGCAGGGTATTACCGCAGGTTTGTGTAGGACTTTTCTAGGATTGCTCACCCTATTACTTCTCTTCAAAGGAAAGGGAAGAAGTTTGATTGGTCAGAAAAATGTGAGCAAGCCTTTCAATTGCTTAAGGAAAGGCTAACCACGGCGCCCATCTTAGCAGTTCCAGACCCAACAGAGGATTTTGTTGTTTGCACTAATGCATCACTAGAGGGTTTGGGAGCAGTTCTTATGCAGGAGCGTCGGGTTATTGCTTTTGAGTCTCGTAAGCTCAAGGACTACGAGCTTAACTATCCTACTCACGACTTAGAGCTTGCAGCAGTTGTTCATGCACTTGTGCGTTGGCGACATTTCCTTTTGGGTAGACCTTTCATCTTGAGGACAGATCATTGTAGCTTACAGCATATCTTCTCTCAGCTGAACCTCAATGCTCATCAACGGCGTTGGATGGAGTTCCTTTGTGAGTATGACATGGAGGTGTAGTATATCAAGGGAAAGGAAAATGTTGTTGCAGATGCACTTAGTAGACGACGGCATGTGCTTGCTTCTTTGACACTGCAGTCAGATTTGAGAGGCAGGATACTTGAGCATCTTCCAGAGGACAGGTTTTATGAGGGTGCTAGGCAGATGTTGGATTCTCAGGGTTCTTTTGAGGGCAGATATTCAGGATGCATGTTAGAGTCAGATGGTTTGCTTCGGTTCCATAGGTGCATTTATGTGCCTAAGGCAGGTGATCTGCGTAGTTTCATCCTTACTGAGGCTCATCGAGCCCCATACGCAGCACATCCAGGAGTGAAGAAGATGCATGCCGATTTGAGAGAGTTATATTATTGGCCGGGTCTTCGTCGAGACATAGTAGATTTTGTAGCACGGTGTCTTGAGTGTCAGAGAGTCAAGGCAGAGCATTCTCATCCCGCAGGACTTTTATACCCTCATGACATTCCCGAGTGGAAATGGGATGTGATCTCCATGGATTTCATAGTAGGACTTCCTATGTCCTCTTATCGTCATGATGCCATTATGGTCACTATGGATAAGTTGACCAAGGTTGCGCATTTCTCGCCAACCAAGGTCACCTATAATGCACAGGCCATCGCCAAAGTGTTCATGGAGGATATTGTCAGATTGCATGGGATTCCGAAGATGATCATTAATGATAGAGACACTATCTACACATCAGTTTTCTAGACTTCTTTTCAGGAGGCCTTGGGTACACAGATTAATTTTAGTTCGGCATATCATCCAAAGATAGATGGGCAGAAAGAGAGGGTTAATCAGGTTCTTGAGGACATGTTGAGGATGTACGTGATGGACCAGTAGAAGAAGTGGGAAGACTATTTGCATTTAGTTGAGTTTGCCTACAATAACAGTTATCATAGCTCCATTGGCATGGCTCCCTATCAGGCTTTGTATGGACGACCTTGCAGGACACCTTTGAGTTGGGATAGACTAGATGACAGGATTATTTTGGGGCCAGCTTACCTTCAGGATTTAGAGCAGCAGGTTGTTCTGATTCGGCAACGTCTTGAGCAGGCTAGAGCACGCCAGAAGGCGTATGCGAGACACCAAGAGGATCGATCGTCACTTCTCAGTGGGTGACAAAGTCTTCTTGAGGGTTCGTCCTCATAAGAGTCTGATCCGTTATGGAAAGGGTTCTAAGCTATCACCTCATTTTGTGGGGCCTTTTGATATTCTTGAGGTCATCGGTCCAGTTGCTTATCGCCTAGCTTTGCCACCACGCCTTGCGTGGGCCACGGCGTTTTCATGTTTCGTACTACGTAGATATGTACCAGATGTTTCTCATGTTTTGGATTGGTCGACATTACAGGTAGAGGACGGAGGGCAGTGGAGATTGGAGCCCGTACGCATACTGGAGCACCGGAGGTTGGCCCTTCGGGGTCGAGATTTGGACCAGGTTAGAGTGCAGTGGGACCGATATGACGAGTCATCAGCTACCTGGGAGGATGCTACACCACTGAGGGCTAGATATCCCTACCTCTTCCAATGACTTCCAGGAGGAAGTCTAATTCTAGGAGAGGGGGATGTAGTGCCCACATTTTTATAGCTCCAGTTATCTGTTGGTTCCTTTATTTCTAGACATGTTTTGATTGAGACTCTGATAGACTTCGGACATTTTACTATGATATTTTATCCTCTTGGACATTATGGCATTTTGGGTGCGTAGCGCCAATTGGATTAGATTCATATACTGATATATTTCTTACGATGTTGATGACACTAACAGAGTTATATGATAGACTTATTGGTTAGATGTTAGTCTCTTGTGGTTGATTTGATTAACGATATAGTGTTTTGGATTTAATGATGGTAATTTTCATGCTAACCTAAGTGTATGTCGTTGCAATTTTATTTGTGGATAATTGTATGCATTGCATTATCAATTGTAAATTATGTTCAGACATTATAAGTTTGATTGATATTGTGATGTATAGATGATGTTTATTATATTGGACAGGTGCGGTTAATGTGTGCAATGAGTGTGCAGTGGCAGGTATAGGAGAGCATGGGTTTTGGGCAGCTACGCAATTGTGCACAAGCGGATGATGGGTGAGTCCTAACCATGCTAAATGTTTGAGGCCTTAGATTAAATGTATTTAATTGGGCACCATGGGTGAACCCTTAATTTGTAATGTAATTGTGTCTTGTAAAATTAATTATGTTTAGGGTGTGTTTTTTAAGTAAACTAGCTTAAGGTTTAATGATCTTGTCTTAAGTTAAGTGTTGGTTTTGGGAAGTGTGTGTGTGTTGGTAGAAGGGATTGGGGACCACATGTGAACCTTGGGTGGACCCCACACCCTCTACCCTTGTGCCCAAGCATGCCAAACCCGAAATTGGGTTATTTTGGGTAATTTTAGGGACCCCTTTTGAGTTTGGGGTTCCCTTAGCATGAAAATGGGCCTTGGACCCTACCCAATAGGTAGGGGCCTATTCCAAGGTTTGGAGGGAGTTTCCCTCCCATTTAGCCCTCTTTAGTCACCATCCATGTAAGATGGTTGGATTGTGTGAAAGTGTTAAAAGTTGCTCCACTTTGTTTTATTTTAGTTTTTGGTATTTTGGGTGAAAAGGGATAAAAGGTGAGTTTACTCTTACTTATTTGGTTTTTGGAATCTTTGACTCTTGAGAGGAGAGGGGGTGACACTTGTCACTTTCCCATTGGTGAGGAAACTTTTGGGATCCTCTTTTTATTCTTCCTCATGTGGGAAGAATGGGTCTTCTTGGTTCATTTTTTTGGAGCACTTGGAGAATTTTGGGAGCTTGGAGGAGCTTGGAAGGGGAAAAGCTTAGAGTTTTGGAAAGCATATTAGAGGTAGGGTTCTTATCATTTTTTCTTCTTAGTTTGTTTATCTTGTAAACTATGCTTGATCAATAAAATAGTGTGTGAAATGTTGTATGGTGAATGTGGTTGTTTGTTTGTTCTTGTTATTTCCTTTGTTTTCTCTCCACCATCATTTGGAATGATGGTTTTTGGAGAATGTAGGGGAAGAGAGAGGGATTTCCCTCTCAAACCTCATGGTTGTTGGTCAAGCCATGAAGGTCCCTTCTCATCCCCTCATATGGTTTGAGGTGGGAGAAAGGCTCATATGGCTTGAACCTTTCCCCATTCTTGGTGAGGAAACCCTTTTGGGTTTGAAAATCCTCCCAAGAAGGATTTCTATAGCATAAGGAGGAATAAGGAGGATGTATGATTAGGAGGTATAAGGAGTTTTGTATATATGTATTTATTGGTGCTCCTATGGTTGGACACCTTGATTTGGGCATCCTTCTTCCTCTCTTCCCCCTTGTGAGGTTGACCTTGTTCTCCTCATGTTGTGGTTTTCATTGTATAGTAGGTCTAAGTGGTTGAATGGTCTTATGTTTTCTCTTGTTGTGTGTTTAAACCCCATTATTACTTGTGCACATTGTGGAAGCTAGTTCCTCTCTCCCATGGGCTTGGGGGAGGCTAGCATGACTTCCAACCATGGAAAGGCATGTGATGATGCCTATTGGTTGGGTGGTAAACAAGCCATATTCTCTTGGAGTTGGAGCTCAAGTTGGAGATAGTAGAGCCTCTTGCCATCTTGGCCTTTCTCATCCTTGGAGGACATTGCCATCACTTTGTAAATGAATGTGACTTGTCAAGTCTATACACTCTTGTAAATAACCATTATTATACTTATTGCTTCTTGTAAATGTTGTCTTTACTAAGGAAGTTGTTATTTTTATTGTTGCTAGAATCTTGTAATATTATCACTTGAGATCATAATGAAACTATGAACTTTTTACTTCAATGTCTCTTGTTGGAAGGTGTTGTTTGGTTTAGAAATCTACTCAATCTATAGTTATGCAATATACACTTGAAAACTTGAAATATTTAGTTGTGCATTGCATATAGAATCAAAAAAAAAAAATTTAGTGTGCTTGCATTTTATTTCACAAAAAATATGGCACTACTGGGTCTATATGCATGGTTTGCATGGGTCTAGCATGAAGGTGATTATAGGTGTGATCCAAAGGTTGTTTGAATTCTCTAAGGTGTCAAACATGTTTATTAAGGTATGTAAAATTTGTTAGAGTGTCTTCATGGTGAAGGAAAGATTAGTTTGTGTGAAGCATGGGTTGAAACTAGCCATTCTAGGCCTAGTCCTAGACCTAGTTCATAGCAGGTGATATGGTGGCATGAAGTATGATGTAGAGAAGGCTTATGTGAGTATGTGATATGTGTTTTGAGGTTGCAGGGCATGTGTAGAAGTTGTCAAAGGACATTTTACAGGAGTTTAGTGCATGTTCTAGGTCCTTTGGAGGCATGTTCTTAAGGACAAGTCAAGAATGCATGGGAAAATGAGATGACATGGTAAGTTGCAGAAGTATCCAAGCATGTATGAGAATTGGAGATCATTGAGGAGGTCATTGGAGTGTTTTGTGCCAAGTTTTAGGATGAGGATGAATAAAAACCAAGATAAGTTAGTTTTAGCTCTACTGAGCTCTCAGAATGCTCATTCCCAGCTTAAAGGCCATGTTTGGAGTGCTCACTTGCACATGAATTATTTGCATGGAGACCTAATCCATTCACCATAGTTGAGGCATGGAACTAAGAAAGTTTTGCAGTTGGAATGAATTCAAATGATGCCCTATCATTTATGAACGATTGTTAAGAAGTAGAGTTGGTCTAAACCCTCCACAAAACCCTAGTTTAGAGCGATAGAGAATAAATGTGTAGACACACAATCATGCACCTTGGGTAATTATCTAGTCCTGATTACATACTACTATTCATTTGATTCCTAAGTAAGAAAAGTACTAATCAACCCATGTCTTTGGCCACCTTTATTTTCTTTCCATTGTTACTTTCTTTAGTCTTGCACTCTTAATTTCTCGGTCTATCTTCTTACTCTTTGGCATTAGTCATCCTGGACACAATTGCCTAGCTAGGATGTCGTGTCGACACCCTCACCCCTCTATGATCTCTTATCCCCTTTGTACTTTACTCTCTCTCTTTTTGGGTCATTTCTATCCATTTCAACATCTTATCTTTTTGGTAGTTGGCCTTTTCAGTGGTTAATTATGAAATTCAAATGAAGGAATCATATAAATATAAAGTTATGTGATCATAATAAGGGACCAAGAACTAAGCACTATCTATCACCACTTAAGGTTGCATCCATCAAGGCATCTAAGAGCTCCATTTTATCCATCTAGCTCCATCACAACAGACACAAGGGTTGGTTTTATACATCACACTTCATAGGAGGTAAGTTCATTCTATTCCATACATATATTTATTACATTTTACATCTAGTTACTTGCTCGTTATCCAAGTGTGACTAGCAGGATAAGAGCAACATATGGCATAATTATGCACACACACATAGAACTACATTATGTCTTAGATGTAGTGCAACACTTAGTTGTAAGTCCATCATTGTGGTAGCTGAGGATAGTCTGACCCCTCATTTTACATCTTTCATCTTTATTTTTTAGGATTTGATGTCTATTTGAGGGTTTTACAGGTTTATGTTTCATTGTAGGTTTCTAGTGACTCTAGCAATCATTGTGCGAATCTATACAGAGAAAATGTGAGTATGAGGGAACATCTTACGACCCTGAGAATTTAGGTTTTTGAGAATTTCCACCGACCCGGGAACCCAAAAATTGGCCTAGGGTGCCCATGCGAACCCCTATCCCTCTCCAGTGTGCTCTAGCCCAACCTCCTCCTCTAGTTATGCAATTATCTGAGCTCCAGTGCAACGATCAGTGCTTCTCATTTCTCTGTTTTCTAGCTCTGTACACTTTCCAAAACTCGGTGAATCAACTAAGGAATTTTACCCTTCTTTTCACATTAAGGTTTCATTATTTATTACTTAGTTTACTTGAGTGTAATTTCTATACTTAATTTATCATTTATTTAATGCAATATTACATTTATATTAGGCATAATATTTCATATTTTGCATAATCATTTTGGTGAACTTGCACTCGATCTACATAGTATTAGGAAATTTATTGCTTTATCATCATGAGTATCTCCATTAATGAATTCTTGATTTCCAATCCTAAATTGAGACATAGAGTGAAATGTATCCTTACTACTACTCACATTCCTATTGATATGCATCTAGACTCAATCTATTAATCATTTTTGATGCATTTTCCCAACATATTGCTTTTCCATCTAATCCTACTACTGATCTTTCTATCTTTGATAATGATCCACCCTTGTATATCATGATTCACATTTACAATATGGGTATCAAGCGTACTTTAATTGATAATGGATTTGAACTCAATCTATGTCCTATGTCATTCCTTGAAAAGATTGGTCTTTTCTGCTGCAAATGTTAGCCCATCGTATCTTTCTCTTCGTGCATATGATGGTTATTTTCCTCCATGCATAGATCACATTGTTTTACCTATCATTATAGGTAGAAAAAACCTCAACACAATATTATTTGTCATTAAATTTCCAATTTCATATAATTGTTTACTTGGTAGGCCATGGCTTCATGCCATGTAAGCGGTTCCCTCTATTGTGCATCATTGTGTTAAATTCCTACATGAGGGTATCAAATATACTATTTTTGTGACTATCATCCATTCAAATTTTGTGGCCATGATCCCAATACTACAGTTCCTATTCCACGGTTGGATACTACTGATGAAACACAACCCATAGATGAGCTACCACATTTACCACCACTTGAAGGTGCTATTTGCATGGTATATTTTATCCCAACTACTAAACCAACTCCACCTGTTAGTACTATTGCTAGGTACTTTATCAAGGTCCTTCCACACATTTGATGTCATTCCACCTACTTCATTATCACATGCACATCCACCTTTAGCACGTCCTCCCTTTACATGTAAAATTTTCATGAATGATTCTTATTGGGAGAACATTCCATTTGATCCTACTTGCGATGTCACTATATGTTCATATGATGGTTTGACTCAGCTAGGCTTTACTTTTGAGGATATTTATCCTCCAAATCATGATCCACATCTCTATTATAGATGCATTACTATTAATGTTGCTTATGGTATGTGTTTCTTTCGTCTCATAGTCTACCTTGTGTGAGTCCCTCATTTTCTCCACTTACATTAGGACAATCTTGGCTTGCTTACATTGGGGGTACATTAGACCCTAATATTATTGATGTCTCATTTCATATTCCCTTTGTTCATATCTTCATTTGTAATAGTTATTTTCTTGGCTATACACAGAATCTCACTCATTGGTATGCACACGGTTGTCCATTACCACCCTTCACCGATGAGGAGTATGCTATGGGCATGTACAAATTACGCTTAGATGATGCTTTATGTGATCAACCCAACACTATCGCTTATCAGGTCTCAGATGCCTCACCATATGATTTTGACCCTAACATTTTAGATGACTTCACCTAATCACTTTCATTATTACACACTTGGGGGCATCACGTTATTTCCCACCCCACCCCCTCTTGACATCATTATGCATGTTACATTCTCATCACCTTGCATCTTATCAACACACATATCTGCATATATTTGTATCGTCACTTCTTGATGACACACTCATATTCTTATGGTTCTTATATGACTATTGAGGGATATCTTCCAATAAGAACCTCATTCCATCGCATAATCACTTGCACATACATACATTTACAACCATGATGCATACAACATAATTATCTATCATTTACTACACCGCTCAATCAATCATACATTACCTCTTACACTTTAGCACCATCACACAACATCTATTCTAAACAAACATTCATCACATAACACATCTATCACCATCACTCTTTTCCACTTACACATGTTGTGTCTCATCCTTTACACTCATCATCATTACCCTATGACGCACTCTTGTGTTATGGTTCACACTTGATTGTTGAGGGCATCCTATATACATGAACCTCACACACTGCACCATTGACAATACACATCACATCTTCACACATCATACACTTTTCTACATATAAAATACTTCATTTAATTTGCATCATCCACACCTTGTGCTTCATACACCTATACATCATACACATTCTACACACTACATCATTATACAATCTACATACCTTGCATTATACATTATACTATTATACTTACACACCCTACATTCCACATTACACATTTTACATGTCACACACCAATGACATATTCTTCACTTAGTAACCACATCACACATTTTTTCCATCTAGTTATACTCGTTGCACTCATTACCCGATAATGCATTCTAGTCTCATAGTCCATGGAACTTGTCACACTCACACGTTCAATCATTCAACCCTCTTATCATCCGACATATCTAGTCATCATGTTATTCATACACTTCGTGATATACACTTTTTCTACATCATCATGCTTTCTATCATTCTAATCATATATTTTTGATATACACCTAGTGGTACATCATCATGATTTCTAACATTGTAACCATACATCTCGTGATATACACTTTTGCTACATCATCACGTTTTCCACCAACATCATGTTCATCCATCTTATTATAACCTTTATGCTAAATCATCACACTTTTTCCTCACATGTTTAGTGATATAGGATATATCATCACACATTCTACCAACTCATCAATTTTTACATTATCACATTCAATCCACACATTACATGATGACTTACAATCACCATCTTTCTTCTACACACATTTTAAACCATTTCTCGATGACGTACTCTTGTTTATAGTTCATTCTTAATTGTTGAGGGGGCATAAATAAATGAAACTCATTACATACATCCACATCCACTCGGGGGCATTCTGCTCTTATCACTAACACTACATTCCATTCCATCTCATCCACAACATACTGCATATATTGGTTGTATTTAATCTTGCTTACATTTACTTACTACATGTTCACTTTATTAAACATGTTAGATAGATATCTTGTATGTCATTATCTTTTCATACACACATGCGCGTTCACTTTCCTTCTAGTTGTGATCACATATTCTATAAATCTATACATGCAACATGGATGTTTGGCAAAGTACCTAGTAGCAGTCTGTAACGCCCGCTAGGGAATCCACTTACGTACACTATATGTGTTATTGTTTCATTTTTGTTTCATAGCACATAATTTTTATATTATACATGCTTTGACATACTTTTTATCTTTCTAACATGCTAATGGGTGCTTCATATGCACCATTTTTATGTAAGACTATATTTTTCATGGTTTTCTGCTATATTATTTGCTTTTACTTTTCATTGTTTACGGGATTTGCCTTATGTATTTCTTATTCTATGATTTATTGTGGCCACTACAACATCAATTGTCTTGCGACATCATGAGTGATGTCCCATGTTTGTTACCCATTTTTGCATTCTACATCATCTTATGCTTGCATCTTCGCATATACATTGCCTACTTAGATTAATTTCATATTTTACATGATTGTTTATCTTTGCTTGTACTAACACTTGTTTTCCAAGACACTTGTTTGTGTGTTCCTTGGTTTATACCAAGCACGTTATCTTCCCCTGTAGGAACCATTCCATCATAGTAGTCGGTCCTACTTTGGGTCGTGAACACCTTCAACAATGTTTCATGCACCCCAAATGAGGGGGCATTAAATGGGTGAATCATTCACCTCATATAGCATTACACATAGCATGGTACCGTCTACAACATATTTTTTTTTCGAGAAAGGGATCGAGAATCATACTTGGATCCTTAACACAACGGTATTTCTTACATGCATGCGACGAGAGAGGCAATGCAATGGCCTTTCCTAGATGACTGAGACTAGGTGTAAATATAGTGGTCTTTCCTAGATTCATGAGACCAGGGGACAATTACACATTGATTGGTAGTTCAGCACATTCTACATAACTTCATACACAAAAAATTCTATAGGGAAGTCAATTCTTAGCAAATGCACACCATATGCAATGGTGTTTTACATAGTGGGAAGTAGTTAAAGGTTTGCGGATGACACAAGACAATTCACCCTACACTTCATCCATTACACTAGCATGACATCACCAGAAAAATTCACATGTCGACATCATCTACAGGATCCTTTCTACACCCTTTTCTCATCACTGATCAGGTGCACATGTTTCTTTTTCATTTTCAACATTTACATACTTTCCTTACATATTTTTTACATATTTGATCATATACATGTATATTTGAATATTTTTCATCTTCTCTTTTGCAAGTCTTTCTATATGGGAAGCGGTAGTCAAAAAAACCAACAACAACAACATCATGTTAGGTTGTGGAACATGTTTTCATGTGTGAAAGTGTTGAATATTTTACACTAAAATTATTGTACACACAATTTCCAACGTGCCGATATACTCGGAAACAATTTTCTCATAACGTGCTATTGTTATTCTCTAACCTTTGACTACTTCGAAGTGTAAACACCATAGATGGTTTTCATCCATTTCGATCTAGGATCCAATTAACAAAAAGAGGAGAGCACCCATAGTTTTATGGGATGGAAAAAATTTTAGTGCCCCCTAGTCATGGTTTTGTAGTTTTAAATTACATGGTTTTTAAAATTACTTAAACAGTTGTTTACTTATGTAGTTTTGTGCATATGGTAGGTATGATGTAACATTGCAGATGTATCTCGAATTCATGTGTGAATTTTGTAGATTTTGTTGAGCATAGCTCCAAACAGATTTGGATATTGTATTGAGAGAGTGGTGGCTTGTAATAAAATATGAGAAAGTGATTCTTGGTGGACTTAGCCCAAATTGGTTGAATCATGTTAAATATTATCTCTTTGTGTTGTGTTATTTTATTCTACATTTTTATTTGAGATCTATAATATTTTTCGCATATTATTTTCTCATTGTGATTTTTTGAGGGATTGTTTTGCAATTTTTTTCCCTTATTTCCTAACACATCACACACATCGACATCAATACATGTGTACATCATGACATCTACACATCATTTTCATCATCACTTTTCACACTTTTTCCTCCATTCACGCTTCACATTTTTATCATTCAATGCTTTGTCTAGTCCCTTAGCACAATTTTCTCGCATCTATTTACATAGTTATCGGTATAAATATCTATCTACTTTATTTTACCAAGCTTTCCGCTCACCAAAATAAAGAGGGGGAAAATGTAGACACACAATCACACACTTTTGGTAATTATCTAGTCTTGATTACATACTACTATTCATGTGATTCCTAAGTAAGAAAAGTACTAATTAACTTGAGTCTTTTACCACCTTTCTTTTCTTTCTATTTTTACTTTCAATTTTTCACTCTTACTTACTCAGTATTCCTTTTTACTCTTCAAAATTAGTCATCCTAAACACTAGCACCCAGCGAGGATGAGAGCATCGGTGCCCTCATCCCCTTTGGGCTCTCCTCTCCCCTTTTACTTTAATCTCATTTTTGGGTCCTTTCTAGTCGTTTGAGCATCTTATCTTTTTAGTAGTAAGTATTTTAGGTGTTAGTTAGGAAATTCAATTAAAGGAAGCATATAAATATAAAGTTATGCAATCATAATAAAGGACCAAGCATTAAGCACTATTTATCACCACCTAAGGTTGCATCCATCAAGACATATAAGAGTTCCATTGCATCCATTTATCTCCACCACAAGAGACACAAGGGTAGGTTTTCTCGCATCACACTTCATAGGAGGGAAGTTCATTTTATTCCATTCACACATTTATTACATTCTACATCTAGCTACTTTCTCGCTATCCAAGTGAAACTAACACAAGAGCAACCTAAGGAACAATTCCACACACAAAAACTAGATTAGGTATGAGATGTAGTGCATCGCTCGGTTATAAATCCATCATTTTGGAAGTTAAGGATAGTTTGAACCCTCATTTTTCATCTTTCTTTTTTAGGATTTAATTTCTATTTGAGGGTTTTTAGGTTTATGTTTCATTGCAGGTTTCTAATGACTCCAATAATCATTGTGTGAATTTGTAGCGAAAAAAGGAGAGTATCAATGAACATCTTGTGACCCTAAGAATTCAAGTTTCTTAGCATTTCCACATACCCAAGAACCTAGAAATAGGTTTAGGGTACCCAAGGGCACCCATGTCCCTCTCCAGTGCCCAGTCTAGCCTCCTCCTCCATTTGTAATTTTTCGACTCTAGTGTGACGTTCGGTGCTTCTCATTTCTCTATTTTCCATCTCTATGCACTTTCCATAACTCAATGAATCAACTAAGGCATCTTACCCTTATTTGCACATTAGGGTTTCATTATTTATTTCTTATTTTACTTGAGTGTAATTATTATACTTAATTTATCATTTATTTACTACAATATTGCATTTAGATTAGGCATAATATTTCATTATTTTTCATAATCAAAATCATTTTTATGGTTTCCAAATGGCATGGACATAATTTGTGAAGCTTCAAGGTTGTAGAGAATTTTTCTGAGCTCCTTTTGGTGGTGGTTTCATGCTCAAGGTGTTTTGGTAAGTTGAAGAAAAACCTCTATTTTGAAGAGATTTATTGGTACAAATGTGTGTTGCAAGTGTCATGATGAAATAACTTATGTGGGATATTTATTGGGATGTTTTCCAAGAGATCATGAAGATATATGGGTAGGTTATATAGAGAAAATGGGTTTAAAATTTCCCCAATGTACCTACCGCTAATGGGATTACGAGTGTAAAAACTCATGATGATACAAGTCTCTCTCTCTCTCTCTCTCTCTCTCTCTCTTGTGTGTGTGTGTGTGTGTGTGTCATTTTACATGATGTAGTAGGGTTGTTTGGACATGAATAGATTGGTATGGTCTAACATGATGTGTTTGAAGTCTTGGTTTGATCTGAAGAGGTGATTTCTTTCTTAATCCCTAATGGCCTAATCATCCCTATTAGGCTTTTCAAGAAGCTAGTTGGAACAAGTATGCTTATGAGGTTTTATCCATGTGACTTATGGTTGTGAGTGCTTGAGCATGTTGGTAGGGATGCCCTTGAAGTGTTCTAGGTGGTGGAAGAGCTTAGAAGTGAATTTTGAGGTGTTAGTTCATGTTGAGTCCAAGACTGGTTCTTGAGACCTAATTGCTAGTTTGACCAGTTTCAAAGATGCATGAGTTTTGGGGTATTGTGCCATGAGTTGAAGGTTCTAATGAGTTTCATGAGTTAGCTGACATTGATAGATTTCTATTGATGTGTCATCTATGCCATGATGAGGTCATTTGTTATGAGAACAAATTTGGTTTTGAAGTGGGTCTAGGGTTTAAGGAAGACCTCAAGGGAAAAGAGATAATGCAAGAAGACATTGCTCAAGTAAGGATATTGAGGGTCCAAGTACAAAATAAAATAAAAAAGAGAAAATTCAAAGGCAATGTGAAAACAAAATTTGTAAGGCAAGCACGATACATCAAGGTATGTGAAATATTTCAATGGATATTGTTTTACTTGTAGTGGTTTTGGGAATATAGAAAAGGAGTGTAGAAGGAAAATCAAGGATGATCATTCATAGAGTTATAGTAGAAATGAATATTCAAGAAAAATTACTTGCTACAACTACCAAGATAAGGTTCATACTGCTAGATAACCTCTTTTGAATCTCTTTTCTACCATAAGGTTTAGTCCTAGAAATGTATTGTGATAAGTTTTGGTGTTCCCATGTAGAAAGGGATTTTTATGATGAGAATGGTTTTTAAAAATTTAGTAGAGAGGAAAAAAGAAACTAAAGTTTTAATATGTGTGTAAAATTATCCTTATAGGATTTCTCATTCCATCATATATGATGGTCCTAAATGCCTTAGTAGCTTGGACTAGTTCATCCTGGCTTGTTCCTTGAAGAAGGTTTGAACATAATGGCAAAGTCAAGATATGGAGATCATCAACTCACTCCTTAAGTCTCAAATTCCACTCACTTTCCTAACCATGATTGGAAATATCATAATATCAATGTAAAAACACATTCTAAGATCAATGGAACAAATTTCAATACTTAATTCTTCCTTAACCTAAAAATTAGGATCATTTTTGTCTAGAACCCAAAGGGGCAGCCGCACTATTTTCAAATTCTATATGTAACCTTCAAGAAATGTAGAGGATTTACATATCTTTCCAATGCCTATTTTTTTCCTCCTAACTCCTTAAAAATCTCTTGGAATCTTCTGGAGAAGTCAATTTTCATCATTAGAGTGTTTGTTCCCTGCACCTACAAAACCCGTTGTTGAGCATATAGTCCTTAAAAGAGAAAACATTTCCTAAATCTTACTAAATTACTTCCAATATTCCTTGACATCACCTGTAGATACTTAATATCTTTCCAAAACCCTCCCGGAGGGTGTTTTATTAGCTCCATAATGGCCAAAATAACTAGCATGGAAATTAAATTTTTTGAAGCATAACGACTAAGCCCTTAATTAAAAATAAGGCTTATTAGTAATTGTGCATCCTTCCTCTAGACAAACTACCATCAATTCTTGACCTTTACCCTGGCTCAAAGGAAAGTCCTAAGAAGATAATTCCATGTGTTTCGGTTTGTAGGGAATAGTGTCTAGGGTGATCGATCAACTCATTTATTTTTTATGAGAGACTACTACCTCCGAAGGCCTAAAAGGCCATTTTTGGCCATTTGTAGCTAATTGAACACCCTCCGGAAGTGTTTAGATAAAATATAAATAATATGAGGGTGATTTTAGATAGAATTGAATATTTCTAAGTAAATTTAGGAAATTTTAAGAAATAAAATCTCATTCAATACCAACCTATTTAATACCAAGTTTTCAGGTGCATGGAATGAAAGGTAAAAGAGTGAAAGATGACTTCTCTAGATGATTCTAGGAGTTACAAAAATATTTGGGATGAAAAAAGTAATTATAAATCTATTATAATACTATACAAGGTGGAATAATCAACATTGATTCAAGGCTCAAATACTTCTTGAGGTACTTCAAAACTCTGTAAGAATCGACCCTCATAATTTAAAATGAAATATGACCTAGACTATGAGTTACGGGTAGAATTTTAATTTTAGAATAGTTTCATTGATCAAAAATATTATTTGCGGTGTTTCGGTAAAGTATGGAGGTCAATAACATGTAACTCATCCTCAAATTTCATTCAAGGATTCATCCCCTATCTGGAGGAGGAAACCCATTTCCATGAGGAGCAACTTGAGAAAAAAGGTGTCCAGGTACCATAAGCATGCTTCCACCCAGGTGTCATCTTGGTCAAGAAATTTAATTTTGAAGGAGTCATCATGTTCAAAGGTGAAATGTGGAGCTCAAGGAGTGACTTGATGATCATCATATACTGACTTTTTCATTGTACCCAAATCTCTCCAAAGAACAAGCTAAAATGAGCTAGTCATGCCACCAAGGTATCTAGGACCATCATGTGTGAAGTATTAAGGCATCATATATCTCCATTAGATACATGAGCAAAGATTTGTATGAGAATCATAAAGTTGATTCCATGAAGGGATGGTTTTAAAGGCGGGAAAGGTGATGGGATAATCTTCATATAAAGCACCTTATTTCCAAGAACTGTTGGCATGTAGGCCTAATAGGTGTCATCATTGATGAAAAACCACATTAATGAAAAAGTGGAGGTTGTAGGATGATTTCAAAATATTATCTGATGTGCCGATATGGTGTTTCAAGTGTGGTTCATTGCTGCAGTCTAATTAAGTGAGGTATGATTGCTTTAGCAAGCCTATTTAGGTGTCTAGGTGATGTTGCATGGCAGTATGAGCTTCATGGATTATTTCAAAGCATGTTTTCATGTTAGCTAGCATTTTTAGGTTTCTTGAGCACTCACAATAGTGGAATAGTGTAGATACGAGGTGGTTTGTTTTGTTAAAAGTTTTCATTTGGAGTAGGTAAGGTAGTTAAGAGGTGTGACAAAGTGACTTGGTGATATATGAGCTAATATAAGAATTAAATCAGGTATATCATGATGTATGAGGTATTTTTGGGTCATTTTCAGAGGTTTCTTGTTCATTTCTTGCATTGTTTCAGTTGGTACTAGTTGTTACTATGAGGATCTAACATGCATGCATAGGTAAGTCTTAATGATTAGAGAGATTGAGACATGGAAATGATGTTCTGATGATTATATATGTTAGTGGGATGAGTGATTATTCTCTAATCAAAAAATTATGTTCCCATGATGATATTTTTTTAAGTTATGGTTGTTTTGGTGAAACAGGGTCAAGAACAAGTGCATTTCTAGCTCGAAATGCAACTTTAGATGCTCATTGTGGACAATATGATTTACATAGTAACTTGATTATTTCAAATTAGCTCTTAATTTTAATGAATAAGGTTTTATAAGAATAATGATATCATTTTATCATCATGTTTTTATGAATGAATGTTAAGAAGGTAAGAAGGTCTAAAACCCTAGTTAAACCCTAACTAGGAGCAGTTTGCAAAAGGTGAAGTTTTATGAGTCTATTTTGATTGCAAGCTCACATGTGATGATTGTATTTTTTATTAGACTCCACTAGATTTCCATAAATGTATAGTTTAGGTCTTGACCATATGTTAGCCCCACCTGAAAATAGCAGGTTTATGAAGAGTTCCGGTTTAAGACAAGTTGTTCCAAAGAAGAGATATATTTAAAATTGATTTTGTATGATGTATGTAATTTTTATTGATTTCCATGGATGTTTTAGGAATATTTTATGCAGATACATGGTGTTTTGTAGCTCAAATAGGTTGATTGGTCAAAGGGTAGTTTTGAGCCCATAAGAAGCAAGTTGTAGTGTTTTGGCCATTAAAGGAGTTACATGTGGAATTTTGTGGTGATTCAAGTTATGTTGGAAAGAGGATTCAGAAATATTTCAAGTGATATATGTATTTACTCATGATGAGGTCATTTGGAAGGATGTCTAGGGAATTATTATAGAAAGATGATTTACGGTAGTTTAGGATAGGATCTGCTTTTGTGAAATTTTTATGATGGTTTAAGGATGAGATGGATTGGGTGATGCTTACTATAACCTGTAATTTTAAGAGGGATTATTGTGGCATCCAATGAATCCATTTGGATATCCTGAATTCATTTTTATTTTATTTTATTATCTAACCTTTGGAAATAGGGTTTTTCGTAGGATGATTTGGTGAAGGAAACGCTTGTTGTGGTTTGAATAGAAATATGTTTCATGACTTATAACATGCTTAGAAGTGTTTTACATATTATTCCATTTCTTTTGAGTGGTCACCTAGAATATTTTCATTTAGTATGAGTGATTTGGTGATTATATGAAGTTTCCAGGGTGTTGAAGGGTGCATGAAACAACAATTTTGAGAAGTACAAAGGACTTTCGGCCCATTAAATGAAATAATATAATTGGTTCACAAAAATTGTGACCATGGTTAATTTTTCAATGATTTATTTCTCATGTTTTATGATTATAGAGGCTTGACTAAGCATGGTTTTGGAACGAAT
The DNA here is from genome assembly GCA_018340775.1 of Taxus wallichiana var. yunnanensis. Lineage (NCBI taxonomy): Eukaryota > Viridiplantae > Streptophyta > Pinopsida > Cupressales > Taxaceae > Taxus > Taxus wallichiana. Next base: position 852,232,651 of record CM031237.1, read on the forward strand.
ATATTTTTGACATCCCAATGCATGTGTTTTAGTGTTTTTAGATCATGAAATGAAGGGTTTTTTCCGTGCCGACCTAATTGGGTCACTTATAGCAGTTGTGGAAAATTTATGGGACATTTTTAATGATGCATGGGTCAAATTTATCATGAGAGACTGACCTCCTTTGAGTTATAATCAAGAGAAGGGTATAAAATGAAGTTTTTGGGCATAATAGTTTTAGCTTTGAAAAACCCTTTAATCTTATTTTGAAGAACCCTTTTTCTGCAAATGAAACCCCTTTGGGCCTATACCGAAACACCTAGAATATAATTCTAGGAAAACATCTGGTTTAGTTTTCATGAGAGTTTGAGAAAGTGAATGTTGGTGTTTTATTTAGAACGAGTTGGAGAAGTATGGAAAATTTGAATGCTTGATTTTGGATGCTATCTTCATAGCATGATGATGTTATTTGCAAGTTTATGAGGTATTTTCAGATCTGATATTGAATTTTAAGACCTTCTCATAGTTTTACTTCTTCATATGTGGTCTTGAGACATTGTTGATTGTATTGAGAGCACTTCGTTGTATCTTGTGATTCATTGTTGAAGATACTACTCTTGTGATCTGATTTGAGCATCAATATAAGTGTGTGGATCTGATTTTATTAATAAATATATGTTTCTTTGAGATCTTATTATGTTCTTTGCATTGATTTTACTTCATTGAAAAGGTTATATGCTTTGATGTGTTGTATATGAACATGTGTGGTTAGGGTTTGAAGCACAAGTGTTGAAAAGTTTTTATTGGGGATCTGATTCACCCCCTCTCAGTCCTTGTCACCTCCAACAATTAGCCTAACAAGCTAGAGGGAGATCTTGGAGGAAAAATGTGGGGATCCCTATTGGCCCATGAGAGGATGTGAAGTTCAGCTAGAGAAATTGGTTGGAATTTTAGAGGAAGGACTAAAGTTCTTTATGACTCAATTTGAAGGATCTCAAGATGAGTTGAAGATCAAGAGAGAAGAATGTCTCAAGCTTGAGGCTGAGAAAGAGGAAATGAAGAAAGAGTTATCTCGCCATGACAAGGAAGCTATCATATTTTCATGAGAGTTCAGAAAATTTGAATAACATGTTAGGAAAGAAAAAGATCTATGGTGATAGGATAGGCCTAGGATTCAATGAGGATTCATCCAAGAAGAGTGAAGAAAAATCTTGTTGAAGTACTCTCTAGCCATGTGAGAATACCACATATTTGGCCCAAGTACATCCTAGGTATTACTAAACTATCTCCGGCACCTATCTACTCTATAAATCTCCCGCATATAGTTGCAGCTTCCCAACATGAAGTGCTCGATTACCGTAATTCTAAGCTCTAGGCCATCCTAGGGCCATTGGAAATGTCTATAGGGCCTCCATACTATGGTGACCTGTTGTAGGCCATCTAACTCATGGTGGTAGTGATAGGAATCTCCCATAAATGGCCACACATCGTCCCCAATTAGAACCTAGCCCATCAAAGAAGGCTCATCTAGAGCTTGAGCTCTCAAAATACATATGGGGTGACTAATAGAAATGTGGTCTCACGCCCAAATCTATAGTAATATAGCCAGTCCTACCATCTTCTGATGGTAGTATGTGATCAAATGAAGGTCCCAATATAAGTGCACTAGTATGCACTGACCCCAACAATATGTCTCCCATTGATCAATCCATGTATCACTCCAAGGAGGCTGAGTGGAAATGAAGCACCAGTTTTGTTAGGGAGTAAAACTCCACTAACAAAAGCCATCATGTAGACTACAACCTGATCAAGCTTGAGATCCTCAATGCAACGTGACAATATAACGGTCATCCTACAACGTGGTATCATCGAACGCCAAATAGATCTAAAATACAATGTTAAATATCGTGCCAATGACTCATGTATCTTGAATAAGCTGACTTACTAGATGGGGACCCACATGATACGTCATATGTCCTCCAAAGTGTAATCATGATCTTGTTGGTCGGTTTCTAAAAGCACGACTCTCATTGTGCCACCTCTCATCCTCGTCTGTCAAGGGGTCATGATCCAAGGTAATCTGTGGCATATCGGCCATGTAGGCCAATCCTATGATGTATAGGAGGATATCTAATATCCTCCTATCATCCTTTTGAACTATGCCTCTATCACCGCAAGCTGACCATACCTCTCGTGGGTATGAAGTATAGGTAATATCCGCTGCAAACAAAAATGCATGTGTTAGGGTCACATTTATATCTAATTATATTTAGTTATCTAGAAAAATTATTCTTTCATTCATCTAACATACTAATTTTTTTCCCTCTTCTACAAACCATCTAGTCTATTTTCCACTTATGATTAGCTACTTGGTTGCGGAGACGAATTGTCCCTTTTCCCTGATGTGTGCACCTCTACATCAACGCCTGCATGCCTATCTCGGCATGTATGTGCCCAATGCATATATGCCTCTGATTTAATGTATATGCACCCTACCCAACACGTACACATCACCGATTGTTTTTCTACCAGTATCTCATCTACCAAGACACATGCACGCCCTACCTGATGCATACACCTACCCTTCAATGTGCTTGCACACATCCATGTTTCCCCCAGAAGTGAATGCCCTCCCTCCAAAATATGCGCATACACATACTTATTTTTTGACATGTACATGTATGCATACCCATTAGTTTGACACACGCACATGTGCTCATCCATCAACTCGACGCATGCATGCATGCGCATACATCAAAAGCTACCTAAACTAGCCTAAAAATACCTAAACATGACATTAAATGCATAATTTAAAAAGAAGTATAGGGCACTCATGTAAGGTCCATCCGATCGGTCCCGAAGGTACTCTCATATGCGATCTTCCCATCTCCATCTCGCTTAGTATCCTCCTCATCTCACTTCAAGGCTCTCGCTCTCACTCGTGGTGAAAATTTGCAAGAGCTATACTACAAATGAACTGGTCATTATTGTTTTACTCCCACAAGTTGGTATATTGCTACCGTGATGCCCCAGGGCATGTTTTATCCATCGTGATCACTCGATACTTCTTCTACTAATTATTGTATATATCTCCCCCGATAAATATAGACAAACGAGAGAAGAATATGGAAATAAAAAAAATCAAATCCCGATATTTTTGCGTCACTATGATCAAGGTGTAGGTTGGGGGTGCACAAGCACAAAGTGTCGACATGCAAAAATTCGCACCCAAGGCCCAGGTTGGGGGTGCAAAGCACAAAGTGTCGACATGTGAAAATTCACACCCAAGGTGCAGGTTGGGGGTGCATAGCACAAAGTGTCAACATGTGAAAATTCACACCCAAGGCGTAGGCTGGGGGCACACAACACAAAGTGTCGACATGTGAAAATTCACGCCCAAGGCGTAGGTTGGGGGCACAGCACAAAGTGTTGACATGCGAAAATTCATACCCAAGGCACAGGTTGGGGGCGCACAACACAAAGTTTCGACATGTGAAAATTTGCACCCAAGGCACAGGTTGGGGGCGCACACAAACACAAAGTGTCGACATGTGAAAATTCGTGCCAAAGGCGCAGGTTGGGGCGCACGGCAAGACAAAGTGTCCACATGCGAAAATTCGCGCCAAGGCGCGGAGTTGGGGGCACACAAAGACAAAGTGTCAACACCACATTTTCAGCATGTATGGCGCACTTAAGAGTATGTCGAAATGAGGATGGATGTGCCAAGGTGCATCTGCAGGAGGTGCAACATTTTGAGCATTGACACCCGACAGAAGCAAACCCTGACGTAGATATTCAAATGGCCATAACTTTTCACAGGGAGCTCAAATTCACACAAGGTTGGACTTTTCGGAAAGCTTACGAGGTCCTCTATCCAACTAAAACTAGATATATTTAATTGGGTGAGAAAAAGTTCTTCAAAAATGCAAAATACAATTCGCCATTTTTTGGGTTTGCTAAGGTTCTCACCTACCACCATAATGAGATGAATTAAATGCAACCTGGAGGTGGTTGGGGTAGATTTGGAATTCCTCTCTCTTTCCTCTCTCATTATTCCTATAAATTTTAAGGAGGGGCTTCTTTCTAAAGGTTGGAAATTCTTGTTTTTCCCCTCCCTTCTTCTCTTTGGTAGGTGAATTTGTGGAGTTCAAACCTCCCATCTAAAACTGTAATGTAACTTTGCCTCTTGGCATTTTGTAGTGTATTGTATCAATATTTGGAGAAAATAATGCATGTCTGTGGATGATTCTCAACCCTCTCTGTGTTCATTTACATCCTCCTGATCTTTCACTACAAATTTGGTTATATGTACATGATCTTGCATTACATTTTAATGGTTTGTGTTTATTGGCAAGACAGATGTTTCTTCATTCCTCGGTGCATCACCTTTGTTAGTTTAGGTTTATTTTTATGCATCTTCTTACCCTGTCTCCTTGGAAAGTTATATTAGGTTTTTGAGTAAACCCTCTGCATTTTTATGTGTGCATTTGAACAGAGGAATAGGAACCGGCCTTCATCCAGAGAGCTTTTCCAATTTCGCAAGGTCCCACACTTGGGAAAAGCTCCATGTTATGCAATCGCACTGAGAGTCTCAACCCATCGAGTTGCAGACATTTAGGGGTGTTGTGATTCACCATCAACAGTTTTGGCATGCCCGGTGGGACCAAGAGGTCATTCCACAAGATTTGAAGGATTTTTTAAGAAAATTTGGACTTAGAAATTGCAGGTTTTACAATTTCAGATTTTTTCACCTTCCAGGCTGAATTCCGAAATCAATTTTTCAAGGGCTTAACTTGCTCAAAACAAGTCAAAATTTCACCAATTGATAGATCAAGGGATAATATTCAAAAGGGTATTCTTAGATTTTTGATATTTTGACTTTCAAAATTTCATAGTTTTTAGTATTTTGGGTTTTCCCAGGTGTTAAGCATGTCCCAAGTTCCGACACAGTGTATTTCAGGTTTTGTAAGTTGCCTTGCATGACCTAAGTTTCACCTGTACCTTTCAGGGATTAGTAGCTACACAACAAGACCTAATAACCAAATTGAAGAATTGTATCTTCGGGTCCTTCAAATTTTTAAATTCTATTTTAAAAATTGTTAGGTTTGGTGTGTAACTTGGCAGATCCATCCTTTTGAGGCTCACTCTCTAACACATCTAGTGACTCCAAAGGGATAGAATTCAGTGGCGTAGAAAAACGCGTTTCCCAGGCACATGAGAAGAATTCGAACCAGGTCTGATACTCGAGAAGAAGGGCTATTTTTCCACTTGTAACTATCACTAGGAAGAGGAAGAAGTGGAAGGAGACCACAAATATCACCATCTCCACCTAACAGGACCTTGTCTACGCCTAAACTTGGTAGACCTTTTCTCACATCAACAAGGATTCTTAGGCCAATCAGAATGGCGCAACAAAACCCTTTTGTCAACTTCACTAGTAGCAACCCACTTGCCCTCAATGCACAGAATCTAGTTCCAATTGCAGCATTGAAGAACATTCCATTTTTCACTAGAGAAAATCATACCACTCCTAGTGATCATGTCAAAGACATTGCTAATGTTTGTGCAATCCATGAGATAAATGAAATGGATGTTGTTGTCAAATTACTGGCATCTTCATTCAAAGGGAAGGCATTGCAATGGTTTAGGAGCCTTAGAGTTGGTTCTATCCAAAATTGGAATCAGTTATGCATAGTTCTCCATGAGCAGTTTGGAGAAAAGGGAGACAATTTGTCTCTACTAGAACAATTGACAACTATCAAGAGAGCTCCCAATGAGCAGTTGACTAACTTCAACTTCAGATTTCAAAGGTCTTGGGATAGGATTCCAGTGGTCGTTAGGCCAATAGCTGAAGGTGATTTTCTATATTATCTTAAGGCTTTGAATTCTGATATTTCTATGTTAATTCAATCTATGGGAGGCACAACCTTAACTGTTACTTATAGCATTACCATTAGGGTTGAAAACTATCTTATTCAAGCTGGTAAGCTGGCTCCTAGGCCTCCCATGCCCTTGTATCCAAACTTAGAAAATCCAAGCACTAGTCAAGCACCCACTTTGGCTCCTATTCCCACTCCTAGAAATCAAAGTTCAAATGAAACTTCTACTTCATCCTCTAGTGCTTCAAATGAACTCCAAGAGGTCATGAAACAATTGCAAAATTTGGGAAATGAGCTGGTTACACTCAAGAGGCAGCAGGCCCAAAGCTTTAGACCTTCTTATCAGCCTCAAGCTCAACCTAATAGGCAACCATACTAGCCCAATAGGCCACCCAATCCAGCTGAAAATCAAAGCCAAGTAAGGCCTCCCGCCAATAGACCATTTCAGCCCTATAACCCCAATGTTGCATCTGCTTCTAAAGCATTAGTGCTAGTGTAAAACAACATAGCTCAAGAGTATGATTGGTGTTTCCCATGCAATGAACCTCACAACCAATCTATGTGCTTCAATGGTGCTTTGAACCAAGCCTTGATGGTGACAACTACTAGTATAGAGGGTGAAGTGAGTCAAGAAACAAATCAACAACAAGGGACATCTCAAGCAAAAACACGGCTCCAAATGATACCGCACTTGTGAATTGGCAAGCTGAGGATTTTTGTGGCATGAATCAAACAATTTCTCAGAGTGTAGCAGCTAACACAAGATCAAAGAAGAGGAATATTGGTGAAGGGAAGTCATTGGCTCCAAGTGATCTACAACCTTCCATCACTCCACAAGGTGTTGGTAAGCAAAATACAGCTCCAAACATGCAAGGACAACCCAAACCACCTTCTAAACCAACTCAAATGCCAGTTGTTGCTGCCCATGTGCAAGAAAGGAATGTGCAGGCTAAAGGACAACAAAGAGATATTTCATCCCCATTTAGCATCATTGATCAAATGAAAAAGAAAAATGTGAACATTTCAATGTGGGAATCTTTTTCCATCCCAGGACAAAGAGATCTTCTACAAGCTTCCATGAAGAATTGGTCAACTTCAAACTAGTAGGTCCATATGCAAGAGAAGGTCCTCATAAATGTTGTTCAGCCTCAAGGGAATCATGGAGGACAACAAGGTAAAGTTTTGAAGCCCCCTCCATTCTATGTTTCATTAATCATTGGGGATAAACTAGTACACAATTGCATGATTGATTCTAGGGCAAGTAGTTTTGTCATGCCCAAGCAAATAGCTAATCAGCTGGGTCTCCAATATGAAGTCATATCAAAGGGGGTAGTGCAATTAGATGGGATAGCCGTAGAAATAGTGGGAGTGATTAAAGGTTTGGATATTACCTTGCATGCATGCCCCAACATTACCATTTTGCAAGATGTGTCAGTGATAGATTTTCCACCACTCTTTTCCCTATGCTTATCAAGGGATGTCATAGCTAGAATTGGAGGCTACTTATCTCATTTGGTCTCACATGTTGTTCGAGAACAAGATATGGTACTAAGGTCACAATCAAATCTGAACCAATTGCAAAATTTCATATTGAGCCTCATACTCCAAGCCAAATCAATGCCAACTGTTCAGCATTTGATCAAGAAGATTATCCAAGCACAGATGAAGCTAACACCAAAGTTGGAAGCATCCCAGATTTGACTCTTGATGAATGGGTGAGCAAGGTACATGCTTTTGATCCCTACCAAGAAGTAGAAGAATCTGAGCTAGGAGTCTATTGCATACATGAAGAAAACCAACCTATTCCTAGCATCACCAAACTAGACCATAAGGATGACAATGAGGTATGGCAATTATTTTTCGATGGATCAAGGAGTAGGCAAGGTGCAAGAGGAGGAGTTATGCTTGTTTCACCTCAAGGCATCAAATATTATTCAGCTTTCGTTTCTAGTTTTCCTGTTCAAACAACACAGCTGAATATGAGGCCTTGATTCATGGACTTCATTGGGCCAGAAAAAGGGCATAAAGAACTTGCAGGTGTTCGGGGATAGTGAGCTAATCGTCAACCAAGTCAAGGGACAACATGCTACAAAGAATGACCTGTTGAAGAACTACAAGAATAGGGTATGGGACCTCATTGAGGATTTCAAAGCTTTCAACATCGTGTCCATACCCAGGAAAAAAAATGAAACCACAGATAGGCTCGCATCATTTGAAGCAATGTTTGATGTGGTTGACAACATTAGAAGGGAAAAAACACAGCCAGATATCCATGTGATTGTGAGGCTATTGCGTTCAGATAATAACACAAGCTGGCAGGTGTTTGAGAAGGATCAACAGATCATCAATTTTTTTTAAGAAGAGGTTGAATTCTCAGCTAGGAATCGGGACATGACTAGAGCAAAGCGAGATGGGGATCAAGTAGTGTAGCTATGGAAAAACAAGCTTCCTAAGGGTTTAGTAACATTAGAGTATATCTTCAACCCTAATGACCGTTCCGTAAGGAAAAGACTAACATACAAGTTAAGAGAGAAGATTCAGAGCCAATTCTAGTTGGGGAAGGCAAAACACTTCAAATTGGTAAAGTGGCCATTGAGCAGGAGAAATCAGATTTCATACAGACTTTGCCAAGAATTTCTAGATGTCTTTGCTTGGAGCTATGAAGACTTGAGAGGATTCAATCTGAAGTTGGCACAACATACCATAGAATTGGATCCAGATGCTAAGCCCATCGGGCGAAGCGAGAGACCAGTCAACCCTCACATTAAGCCTCTAATGTGAAAGAGTTAAACAAGCTAATTGAGGCAAGCATTATATTCCCGATCAAGCACTCAAGCTGGGTTGCAAACTTGGTTCGGTCAGGAAGAAGAGTGGAGAAATTAGGTTGTGTGTGGACTTCCAAGACCTCAACAGGGCATCTCTCAAAGACCATTACCCACTTCCTTCAATGGAACAAATATTGCAAGTGGTGTCCGGTTCGGAGAGATTCTCTCTCCTAGATGGCTACTCAGGGTATAATCAGATAATGGTGAAAGAAGATGACCAGTTCAAGATGGATTTCACCACCAAATGGGGCACCTATGCCTATAAGAAAATGCCATTTGGGCTATCAAATGCTGGAGCCACTTTCCAAAGGGTAATGGATATGTCATTCAAGGGGTTGATCAACGAAATAGTTCTGATATATCTTGACGACATCACTATATTCTCCAAAAATGCAGTGGATCACCTTTTTCATCTGAGGCAGGTATTTCAAAGGTGTAGAATATTTGGGGTATCATTGAATCCCAAAAAATGCATATTCTTGGCTCACGAAGGAAAACTTCTAGGCCATATTGTTTCAAAGGAGGGGTTGACGATTGACCCAGAAAGAGTTGAAGAAATTCGAGTGTTGTCATTGCCAAGTCACAAAAAGGATCTTCAAAGTTTCTTAGGAAGGATCAATTTTGTCTGCAGGTTTGTTCCAAACTTTGCAGCTCTCGTAAAGCCAATAACGCTAATGTTGAAAAAGAGCATGGCATTTAAGTGGACATTTGAAGGCAAGGCAAGTTTTGAGGCAATAAAAGAGGCTATATCTCAAGATCCCACTCTCGTCAATCCAGAATTCTCCAACGACTTCTTTATATGCCTTTGGTGGTGGAGACACAATTTTGCAATCTGGTATAGCAAAACAAAGAGAGATTAGAACAACCAGCTTTCTTTCTTGATCAAGGCTTGGAGGAATACGCAACTAGGTACTCTTTCATTGAAAAGCATGTCCTTACAGTGATTAGGAACTTAAAGAAATTCAAGCACCTAGTCTCAAACAACAAGATCCAATTGTTGGTCTCTCATGCAGGAGTCAAGGAATTCCTTCTAAACAAGGATCTGAATGAGAAACGTGCAGGATGGATAACCCGTGTCATGGAATATGACATCGAGATCAAGGTCATAAAACTAGTAAGTGGAAAAGGACTATGTGAATAGCTAGCTTTAAGTCAACAAGTTGAAGTAGGTGATAGAAAAGTGACTATCTTGGTACTACAGGATGGTCAAGAACAGGAAAATGATGATGTGCCCACTCCTTGTTGGACTTAGAATATGATACACTTCCTACAGGAAGGCCTATGCCCTCAAGAATTAAGCAAAGCAAAAAGGAGATACTTCTGATTACAAGCCATGCCATATGTGCTTGTTGATGGTGTTTTGTTTAAAAAAGACATCAATGGAGTTCTATTGAGGTGCATTGGGATAGGTCAAATTGAGAGGGTGTTACAAGATTTTCATGATGGAGATTTCGGAGGACATTTTTGCCACGAGTAACAGCTCTCAAGATAATGAAGGCAGGGTATTATTGGCCCACAATGTTCAGTGACTACTATACATGGATAAGAAAGTGCAAGAAATGTGCACTCTTCACAGGAAAAGAAAGACTAGCAGCGCTTCCATTGCACCCAATTTTGGTTGACCAACCATTTATGCAATGGGGATTGGACTTCATCGGGGTCATCAACCCAAACTCAAGCCAAGGCCACAAGTGGATTCTCATGGCAATGACTATTTCACCAAGTGGACCGAAGCAGTAGCGCTCAAAGAAGAAAATGAGTCTAACATACTAGACTTTTATGAAGGAATAGTGACCAGGAGTTCGTGTGCCACCACTATCATATCAGATAATGCATTGGCATTCATAGGTTCCAAGATTACAGAATGAGCTATCAAGAATGGAATCTCTTTGAGCACCTCTTCAAATTATTACCCGCAGGGTAATGGACAGGTAGAGTCCATGAACAAGAATTTTCTAAGGATCATCGGAAGGAATGCTGGATGAAAACCAAAGGACATGGCATACCAAGCTAAAATCGAGTGTTATGGGCTGAGAATAATGCCAAAGAGGTCTCACTGGTAATTTCAGAAGAGTGGACTATATTTGCGAGAATAAAATGCACGGAATAATGATATATCTTTCAATTCATTCCGGATTATTTACATAAGATGCAATTACAAATATATAGGCACATAGTTTCCTATAAATTTGGAAACTATTCTACTAACAAATACTAATCACGTGATTTGTTTGTAACAACCAAACAACTCAGCACACATTTGTTATTAGTTGTTTTATATAACAACTAAATAACAAATTACTAATATAATAATAATTACCAAATGTAATTATTATCTACATAATGTAAATACTAATTCCTAACATTCCCCCTTAGTGTTTACATGGTAGAAAAACATCCACACTCTCAACTAAGTATGCTCACCCCTGTGGCATGTCCAACTCTGTGACTCATGACCTTGATCCAAAAGAAAGGCTCTCTCCTTCCATGGTTTTAAACAAGCTTACCACAAACCTTGACGTGACAGGAACTTCATCAATTGTCCACCTCGTGTGGTTTTCTGGATCCTCCCACAAACCCTTTCAAGATCCATGAACTGACTTACTCTGGTGCTACTGTTCATCACTATGATTATACATCGGGAATTATGTAGGAAACACAACATGCATATCTCAAAACTGCACAATAGAAGATATACTGAAAAAATTTCACATTACTTCCTATAAGAATCGTAATGTTCTTAATTATAGTCTCTATCATTGATCGTTGCCACTCGATCTTGAACAACATAGAAAACTGCCACTGCCACTGGAAGCTTTCCTTGACTAAGTCATTTTGGGTACAAAATGGGAATGGAACATTGGTATGTATTCCCCCCCACAATGTGAAATTCCACTCAAATAGATCTTTGAGAAGCAAAATGCATCAAGAACATACTCCTGAATGGATCTTGCTAGTTAGGTCTTGATGCACATGGTCACTAATGCTAGTGAACGTATTCTTCTAGTTGACCATCTTCTAAAGAAGTACGGCAGTCAGAGGACCAAGTCAGTCAGAGGATCACCGCACGTGGTCGTCGTGCTCCAACACAACTCTCTTTCCAACATCCATCAAATGCCACACAAAACAGGAACACTGCAAACTGAAGCACACTAAGAAAATGAAAACCACACTGAAAATCTAATACTCACACCATACATATGCCACCACAGCTTCTGCGCGGCCCCATCGTTGGTGACTGACGAGAGGTCGTTGAATGACCTCCAGCCTCCTGTGCCTCCATCCTCTAGTTTTTTTGGCTTCTAACTCAGCCAAATGAAAATTTTAAGCTCATTTGTTTCCACATTGAAGTTATTCTCCCCCCGCAATGTGAAACATTTTAGTTTTAGGACGTCGGGTACAACCGATAATGCGTCCCACAAAATAGCCAAAAAATATGATATTTTTCAAAGTGGGTATTTTATCCCAAAATTAGAACCACTATAATGAGAATTAAAAAATAAACACTTTTGCAAAAAACGGTGCTCAATTTTGAGTTACCGTGTAAAAGTTATTGAGGTTACAATTTCCCGTAAATTGGTCCAATTAAAATAAAATTGAATTGCCCTCAAAATTCAATTATTAAGCAAAAACTATAGAAAATATATATATATATATATATATTTTAAACTATAGTTTTGCTAAATAATTAAAAAAAATTGACCAATAAGAAAAAACCTGTGTGTTGCATTTCTTTTACCGGATGTGCATTTCCAGCCACAAAAATGTCTGTTTGACAGAAATTTCGTCATATTTGCATGCTGAATCTGACCCTGATGTAAACTACAAAGTTGTGTATCTTTTTCTCATCTTTTCAACCCAAAAAGAATCGCCTCAATCCGATGTTTTATGAGGAAGATATGTTCATTTTACTGAACACTACTTGCTGTATTTTTTTGGACGGATTTTTGAATATTCTCTTTGGCCTCTTAAATCTTCTTGGCTCTCATAGGAATAACCTGCTTTGGTACCAAATGTAAGAGCTGGACTATATTTTCAGAATAAAATACATGGAATAATGATATATCTTTCAATTCATTCCGGATTATTTACATAAGATGCAATTACAAATATATAGGCACATAGTTTCCTATAAATTAGGAAACTATTCTACTAACAAATACTAATCACATGAGTTGTTTGTAACAACCAAACAACTCAACACACATTTGTTATTAGTTGTTTTATATAACAACTAAATAACAAATTACTAATATAATAATAATTACCAAATGTAATTATTATCTACACAATGTAAATACTAATTCCTAACAAATTCTCCCTACAAGTAAGTTGGTCTATGGGAAAGAGACAATATTGCCTATATCATTAGAATTGCCTGACATTGGAGCTCATGAAGTATTTGGAGTTATCTAAGTTCGAACCAATGGAGTCTAGGTATGCAGAGTTGATGGAATTGGAAGAAATAAAAGAACATGCGATTCAAAAAAATTGAGAAAGATCAAAGGCCTTAGTAAAAGATGGTTTGATAAGAAAGAAAAAGCGAGGACCTTCCCGGGGAAGGGGACTTGGTTACGAAATGGGATGCAGATCGGGAAAAACCAGGAAGGCATTCCAAGTGTGATGCCATTTGGAGTGGCCCCTACATGGTCATGGGATGTAAAAGTAGTAATGTCTTTCAATTGTCTACATTGGATGGAGAAGAACTCCCAATTCCAGTTAACGGAATCTATCTTAAACATTGCTACTAAAAGGAAAAGGTTTGCTCTTGTAAATATTAGCCTATATTTCAATTCCTCTAAGTGAATATGCACATTGTCTTGTTGTAGTTAGGTTTCGGTTTCCCTAAGTGCTTCGGCACAAGTTTTGTTGCTCTCAGGTTGAATTTCTATAGTTCAGCGTGCTCTCGGAGAAGGAGTTGCGGTATCAGGCTCGGGATCAGATATCAAGTTGGTTTTAGGTTATTGCTTATGACTCCATGCCCAATGGATTGCTAAAAGGCCACTGATCTTCTACCTAGCAGGCAGGTGATCCCGTTGAGTCGCTAAATTGTTGTATATATCTCCCCTGGTATATAGACAAACAGGAGAATATGGAAATAAAAAAAACTCAAAGCCCGATATTTTTTTCGGCCACCAACAATCAACGCGCAGGTTGGGGGCGCATAGCACAAAGTGTCGACATGCGAAAATTCATGCCCAAGGCACAAGTTGGGGGCACACATCACAAAGTTTCGACATGTGAAAATTCACGCCCAAGGCAGGCTGAGGTTGGGAGTGTCGACATGTGAAAATTCACGCCCAAGGCGCAGGTTGGGGGCACAAAGACAAAGTGTCGACATGCGAAAATTCACACCCAAGGCGCAGGTTGGGGTCACACAACACAAAGTGTCGACATGTGAAAATTCATGCCCAAGGCAGGTTAAGGCGCATAGCACAAAGTGTTGACATGCGAAAATTCACGCCAAGGCGCAGGTTGGGGGCGCACAACACAAAGTGTCGACATGTAAAAATTCGTGCCCAAGGCGCAGGTTGGAGGCGCAAAGCACAAAGTGTCAACACCACATTTTTAGTGCCTATGGCACACTTAAGAGTATGTTGACATGAGGATGGATGTGCCAAGGTGCATCTTCAGGAGGCGCAACATTTTGAGTGTTGACACCCTAACAGAAACAAACCACGACTTGAGATATTCAAATGGCCATAACTTTTCACAGGGAGCTTGGATTCACACAAGGTTGGACTTTTCAGAAAGCTTACGAGGTCCTCTATCCAACTACGACTAGATATATTTAATTAGGTGAGAACAAGTTCTTCAAAAATGCAAAATACAATTCGCCATTTTTTGGGTTTGCTAGGGTTCTCACCTACCACCATAATGAGATGAATTAAATGCGGCACGGAGGTGGTTAGGGTAGATTGGGAATTCCTCTCTCCTTTCTCTCTCATTCTTCCTATAAATTTTAAGGAGGGGATTCTTTCTAAAGGTTGGAAATTCTTGTTTTTCCCCTCCCTTCTTCTCTTTGGCAAGTGAATTTGTGGAGTTCAAACCTCCCATCTAAAACTATAATGCAACTTTGCCTCTTGGCATTTTGTAGTGTATTGTATCAATATTTGGAGCAAATAATGCATGTCTGTGGATGATTCACAACCCTCTCTGTGTTCATTTGCATCCTTCTGATATTTCACTGCAAATTTGGTTATCTATAAATGATCTTGCATTACATTTTAATGGTTTGTGTTTATTGGCAAGACAAATGTTTCTTCATTCCTCGGTGCATCACCTTTGTTAGTTTTGGTTTATTTTTATGCATCTTCTTACCCTGTCTCCTTGGAAAGTTAAATTATGTTTTTGAGTAAACCCTCTGCATTTTTATGTGTGCATTTGAACAAAGGAATAGGAACCGACCTTCATCCAGAGAGCTTTTCCGATTTCGCAAGGTCCCACACTTGGGAAAATCTCCATGTTATGCAATCACACTGAGAGTTTCAACCCATCGAGTTGTAGACAATCAGGGGTGCTATGATTCACCATCAACACTTACTAAAATGATTATTTTTGTCTTTAAATAATTTTTTTGTTAAGTTTTACATGCTTTGGAGCACTCACTTTGCTACCTGCGATCACTCGTCACAATTTATAATGATTTAAAAATAATACAAACATTATTTTATATCATTTTTCTTCTATTCTTCTTCCATTCTACCCATCGTGATGATTATTTTTATTAAATAATTATTTAGGGCTCGTTGTTCATCTCCTCGGGGCATTTTATTGCTGTTAGACGCCATTTTCTTCACCTTAGGTATTTTCACGTGATTTTGAGAGATTTTTATCTCTTAAATTCTTCTAACCAATCAAAAATTTAAAAACTATAAATTCATCAAAAAAACCAAAAACATCATGAAAATATTGAAAATGAACTAAAAATGGTAATCAACTCATTTTCTTGTTGAAATCTATGTCATTCACATAGCATTCATCCTAGATCTTGTTGAAATTCCACAAGTATTGACACAATGACTCGTGAATCATCCAACCCTATAACCATTTACAAAATATATGTTGCTTACTTTGTCGATACTCTGGGGCAAAGAATTGTCTAGTATCATTTCATTGTGCACACTACTTTTTCATTGGACCCAAGTGTCCTCCATCCTTTCCCTCGCATGAACAATTTTCTTGGGACATCATTTTCAACCCTTATCATTTATCAAAACATTTGGGATTGCAACTCGATAACAAAATATTTGTGTAACCGTATTAAGTATTGTTGGTTTAAGTGTGTGTGATTGTACTTATTTCCCTGTTATATGAGTTTGTTTGCTTCTCGTATCACATTGTATTTATGTATGTTGCATGGGTTTGGCCATTGTAGTAACGAGAAATTTTTTATATCTTGGCTTTTCATGTCATTTTATGATTTCATCATATGCTTATAATTTAATAAGGACCGATGATGGGGATTCTAAGGAAAATGATGATTACAAATTGTTTCCGTAAGCATTGGTTTGTGGATAGCTCAATATTCCTTTTCCTTGTTGTTTTCTCATCTTCTCTTTGCACTTTTCTTCCTTATATTCTCTTTTCAATCGTCGATTGAGTTCTTCCATCACCCCATTGAGAATCAAGAGGGCATCCCTTTAGCTAACTAATTTTTCTTCTACCCCTTCAAAAAAAAAACATTCTACTCATTTATGTTTGTCTACTTTCTTTGAAGTGATGTAGCTTACGTCACCCCAAAGAGGGGAAAATGTAGACACTTGTAGTTTGATCAAAGCACTAACTATTCTCCTCATTGCAAATTGATGACATACCATCAGTTAGACCTATCTATCTCCCCTTTTACGACTCTTTTGGTCATATTCTTCTTATAAGTCAATTAAATAGGCTAATATAGCCTCTTATTGGCTAAATCCTCTTCTAATCCCGTTCTATACTACTTCTACTAGCTTCCTAGACTATCAATCTATTTCACTGGATTGATTAGACCTCTCAAACCCTTTTGAAACCCTAATTTCTCTCTAAATAGGATTAACTAGCCTAACCTAGTTTTACTAGTCCTAACCATGATCAACCTCTTCTAAGCCTAGTCAAATATTACTTTGACTTGTTAAAAGTGCTTTTTGGCTTTTTCATTTGTCCCACATGCACCAAATCTCCCAATTTCCCAAATAGAAAAACTATAAATAACCCACTACCCCCTCTCATTTCTATGATCACTCCTCCCTTCTAACATAAACTATAATATTATTGCTAGGAGTAAGAGCTTCTTCATTTATTTTCTTGAGCTATTGTTTTTCCATTGTACTACACACATAATTAGTCTATTTTTCATCTTTTATCTATACCCTTGCATTCTCATTGCCCACTTTTGGGGTGAGAAAGAGGTATGCCTCACATGTCTTATCCAAGATAGAACTCACACCCTTTTTTGTCCATTTATGCCCATCCATGTTTGCAGGCTGGATTGTTAAATGTCTAAAGTGTGCAAGTACTTTTTCATATCTTTGATAATCCTTTGATCTTAATTTCAAGATCATCTTCACTACTGCAGGTTCGGTTCATCATTTTTCTCTTCTTGCATTGATAGTTTTTATCACATTATAGTCGCACAATCTTGGTACTTGCATCGTGTTTTCAATTTCTTGAGAATGTGATATAAGTCCTTTTCTTATGTGGTTATGCTACTCGCACAACTAAAAACCTCTTGATAGACTTATGCATAGTTTCGAGCCCAACGTTGTCTAAGTATTTTTAGAGTGTCGATATCGCCTTATGTATACCACAATAACATCATCTTGATACTAACACCTTTCTTTCTTGGTTAATGTATCAGATAGTGTTGTCATGTTATACACATTCGCAACTTCCATTTTTAGAAAACTTAGCTTTCATCGACATTTAAACTAGTTTTAGTATACCTTGTCAAGAGATTGCATCAGTACCACTTTAATATTTAGGCCTTGTTAGAGTTCTAACTTGACCTACGTATTAATACGATATTGTCACTATATATGTTTAGGGTATAAACTTGGCGTAATGATAAATTCGAGTGATCATTTCATCTAAGTGTTCATATGAGTGTTCTTTGATAAAAATGACTACATAGCATTGCATCTAGGACACACTGTGACATTTTAAACATCATCTCGAATGACTTGCAAAAACATAAGTTTAGGATTCATGCTAGATTTGTATAAATGTTGGCTAGTGATGCCTAAAATCATGAAGATGGTATCCAAATCAAATGAGCACGACTTAGGAGAAAACCCTTTTGAGACGTTCGCATTTAGTGGAAACAAATTAGTGACTCTCTTTCCACAAGTCAAAGATGCAGAGCCATTAATTGACCATAGTGAAGAAGATTCATACTCTTCTGGAGAGCAACATAAATTAGACCTAGGTAGATTTAATGAGCTCATATATTATAGTGACCAAGTACTCGCAAGAGTCCTAGAATTACGAGCTAAACTTCCGAACGAATGCAAAGTAGAAACCCAAGTCATTAATCACAAAATGGAAGAACGAGTATTGCTCTTAGAAATTGATAACCCCTTTGATACGAGGTATGACTCTATTTCCGGGAAACATCATACCACTATTCAAGGAAACCCATCACGATGACCTTATTACAAAGCTTCACATAAAGTGAATATTGAGTGCAAGGCCTCACCACCTCCCAAGTTTGATGAAGACGAGGATCCTTTATATGAAGAAGAGATCCTTCAAAAATAGATCTTCAAACCGAGCCAAATATTAAAAAACCTAGGCTCTCCAAGAAGAAATGTATACAAAGAAAAAGATAAAACAAAATATAGTGATTTCCACTTCGATCCATATACCGACACTACATTTAAGGTGGCTAAGGCACAAAGACCAATGTCACCTACCAAAGAAAAACTCATTCAAAAGGAGTTACAATCGATGAAAGACACGATTACCACCTTTGAGGGGGAACGCGTCGGACATAACAGAAATACTTATACAAGGAACTGTTCCTTACCCATTCAACAAGGACATGCTACGGAAACCCTTCCCAAAGCACTTTACCATTCCAAAATTTGACAAATATAAAAGCAAAGGTGATCCTTGGGATCACATCAAATAATTTTATATGGCTTGCCAAGAGGTCACATATAGTGATAATTTCTTGATACGACTCTTCCCTCATAGTCTAGGGGTACTAGCATTGGAATGGTTCTTTAGCATACCCAAGGGCTCTATTACAACATGGCCCACATTAGCAGAGAATTGTTTATGGCATTATTCCTTCAACATGGAAAATGATATCACAATGAATGACCTCTGCAATGCAAAGCAAAAACCCAATGAGACCTTTGCAAGATTTTTACAATGATGGTAAGGGTTGGCAAGCTGTTTCCCTTGTGCATTACCAGAAAAATAACTAGTGAGCATATTTTTTCCTAACTTAAACTCAGAGATATCCTTCCATTTACAAATGCATTGTGGCTCTAACTTGAAGAAGTCATAGAGAAGGGCGGTCAAATCGAGAAGGCCCTCATTGCAAAGGGTATACTTAAACCAGTTGTTAAAGACAAACATGAAACAAAATCCATAGACAAACCAAAGTTCTTCAATAAGAACAAGCATGTCATTGGTGATGGAATTACAGAGTCCAAGCCATGCAGACATACCCACTCTTAAAGCTATCGTAAGGACCTCGTCCCGAGGAACCCACTAAACATACATTTACACCATTAACAAAATCCCTGTATCTGTAATACTAAAGTAGTTAGATAATGTAAACATGGTGGAATATCCAACTGTGATAGTACCATACCCAAAAGATGCTCCAAAACTGGTTGGTTCAAAGAGAATGAGTATTGTGACTTCCACCGTGTCAAAGGACACAAAATAGACAGGTGCTTAAGACTGTGTCATTACATACAAGACCTCATTAAAGAGGGTAAAATCACTGTAGATTCTCCCCTTGATTCAGGAAAAGTTCCAAATGAGAAAATGGGTATCTATAAAGATCCTTTCCCTAACCATGTAGATAAAAAGAAAAGGAAGCTAGATCACGGAAAAGCATCCAATGACTATAGGACTGCTGCTTGTATTTATCCCAATAACGATAGTCCCTTTGATTCCCTCATAGGATGTATCTATTCATCTGATGAATAGATCAATACTATTATGATCTTAAAAATTGGTGTGCAAAGAGGAATGAGACGTGCTCATTTAATCATACCAGATCCCCTACCTATTCCTTAGGAAGGTTAGTATAATTTGATAGACCAGTTAGAGAAAACACCTACTAGGATATCAATCTTAGATCTCCTCAAAATATCTACTGCCCATAAGAACATACTGTATAAAACACTACAAATTTTGGGAGTCTCTACGGATGTAGATCCCATGCACCTCCAAGCCATGATTGCACACCTTGACTCTAATGATCATATTACTTTTGATCACACTACAATTTCATGTAACAACCTAGAAAAAAATTTACCCTTATACCTAGAAGTGGTTGTTACCCATCGCAAAATCAAGAGAGTACTTGTGGATGGTGGATCTGGTCTAAACATTTGTACTTTGAAGCTGGTTAAGTAGCTAGGCCATTCAGAGACGAGATCTAGGGGCCAAGACTATTACAATCACAACCTATGATAATGAGGAGCAGAATCGGTGGGTATCATAGTAGTTTCAATGGAAGTAGGACCAAATTTTCATGATAGGACCTTCAACGTACTTGACTTGGATCTTCCATACAACATGCCCCGGGACGCCCATGGATCCATGCCATACAGGCCATTCCTTCAAATTTACATTAATGTATCAAGCTATGTCATGAAGTTCAAGTAGTTACCATTCAAGGTGACCCAGAACCATTCACACATTGTACAACATTGCAAAAATTTTCACGTGCAACTTATAAATGTCCTTCACAGATGTTTTTATCCCCTACAAACAGAATCTATCAAGAAATGGGTAGATTCAGAGCCACTCAAGCTTTGCAATCAAGATTTTCCTTTGTTAGTCAACCTTTTCTCCTCATGGGAGGCAATGTTGGAAAAATATGGCCCTGACGAGCCATTAACCATTAAAAAGGATTTGTTAATATTAGATTTATAAGTGTCTCCCAAAACAAGGGATAAACCTTACTTTCAATTCAAGAGTACTCATGAGAAATTTGCTAAACCACTAGAGAAGTTCATCCCTAGTATTCTCCTATCGAGGAAAAGATGTTATAAGATCCAATTAAAAAAGTTCCGAAAGGTACCATGGCTTCATGCCATCAAGCCCCCCATTATATCAAATGCCACCACATGATGTTTTTCATGGGGTATAGTCGATTTGGATGTGGGATCAATGCATAAGGCTAGCTAAAGCCCATTCCTATTCCCCACTTCAAGTCTAATAAGCATGGTCTAGGGATAAGGCCTCATGATTACCCACCCTTTGAGATTGATACCACCTCTTCTAAATGTGAGGACGACTCATCCCATTTCGATAATGCGACACAGATTACCAATATAGCCTCTATGAGGATATTGCCTCCAATAACCTATTCCATGATTCAATTGTCCTTACCTTATCTAGATCCACTCCTCAAACCAATTACAAGTAAACCTTTTGTATCTCAAACTTAAAGATTGGGATAAAAATTTCATGTGCCAATTGAATTCTTCGAAAATGGTGAGGCATTTGCAGAGTTTATGGGACTCATGGATTCTATTCCGGTGGGATCATAAGAAAGGATTTACAATTAAATTGGACACTGTGCATACTTTATAGAATAGGCAGAGATGTGTGGCCATTTGAATAGGAAGTTTGTAACTAAGAGCAAGAATAATTCAGAAAATCCTGACAAAAAGGATAAACACAAGTCTCATAGTGAAAAACTCTTTAAAGCACTCGTAGATAAGTAGAATGAAGAACTTGTGGATGAAATAACCTATCTATTCAAAGACGATGAGGAGCTACCTAAGGAGTTTGATCTTACTCTTCCTCCTAATCATACACAGATGGAGGATTCTTATAAGATGCTTGTTGAAGAAATAATCAATGTTAACATTGGTTCAAAGGAACAACCTAGAATGATAAATTTGGGAGCTTCACTCTTAACTCGAAACAAATTTTTGTAGAGATATTAAGAGAGTACATGGATATATTTGTTTGGACATATGTATATATGCCTAATTTTGACCCATCCTTAGTCGTGCACAACCTCATTGTGAACTCAGATGCCAAACCCATCAAGTAGAAGTTGAGAAAGATGCACCCTAAAGTTGCACTCCTCGTCAAATAAGAATTGGAAAAACTATTAGCTATTGATTTCATTAAGCCCATCAACTATTCAGATTGGATATCTAACATAGTCCATGTGCAGAAGAAACTTGTTGGCATAAGGATCTACACTAATTTCGTGACATCAATAAAGCATGTCCCAAGGATGACTTCCCTTTCCTAACATTGATATGATTGTTGATTCCACTATTGACTATGAAATGTTGTCCTTAATGGATGGTTTATTAGGTTATAACCAGATCTGAATTGCAGAAGAGGATCAGCATAAAATATCCTTCATCACCCCTTAGGGAACATTTTGCTACAAGGTCATGCATTTTAGACTCAATAATTTTGGGGCCACCTATAACCCACAATGAATGTCATCTTCCATGAAATGATGAATTCCATCATGGAAGATTGTGTTGATGACATTCTATCTGAATGTAAAAGTAGAGGAGAGCACCCTAAAGTGCTGAGATGTATCTTTCAACATCTCCGGGATTACAAGGTGTGCTTAAACCCCAAGAAGTGTTTATTTTTGTTTTATCAAGAAAGCTCCTGGGTTTCATTGTTTCACAAAGAGGGATAGAAGTACATCATGTAAAGGTTACAGCTATTACGAAATGCCTCCACCTATAACTCTCAAAAAATTAAGAAGTTTACAAGGAAAGATTCAAGTCATCTATCATTTTATCTCACAACTTGTGGATAAGTGCCACCTATTTACCCATCTACTAAAGAAGTATTTTGCATTCAATTGGGGACTAGACTATCAGAAGGCATTTGCACTACTTAAACAATACCTTGTCAACCCACATGTACTCATGCCACCTACCCCAGGAAAACCTCTCATCTTGTACATCTCTGCTACCTAATTTGCTATTGGTGCACTTCTTGCCCAATATGATCTAGACCATAAAGAAAGGGAAATGTATTATCTCAATCACACCTTGATTGTCTATGAATTAAATTACCCATAGCTTGAAAAACTCCTTCCTGAAATTATCTTTACCTTCCAAAAACTATGCCATTATCTCCTTAACAATAAAACCAAGCTCATAGCCAAAGTTGACCCCCTTAAGTACTTTGTATCCAAACCCACCCTCACGAGATGAATGTCTAATTGGATCATTCTCCTAAGATAATTTTATATTAAGTTTGTAAATCAGAAGTCCTTGAAAGGACAGGTATTGGTTGATCAGTTGGTAAAAGCTCCTCTACTAGGAATGGAACCTTTGTGTCTAGATCTGCCAGATGCATCCATGATGTATATTGAATAATCCATAGAATGGCAAGTCCATTTTGATGGGTCATTCACCTTCAAAGGATCCAAAGAAGGGGTGGTTCTCATCACTCCCACAAGGGATGTTATACCAAGAGCATTTCGTTTAGGAATCCCTTGCACTAATAACATTGTAGAGTATGAGGCCCTCATCACTAGCCTTAAGCTATCTATCACTTGGAATATCAAATAGCTACAAGTCATTGGTGACTCTCAAATTTTATTAAAAATTTAATGATTAGTATAAGGTTAAACATGAAAAGCTTATTACCTATAAGAAATTGGTTGAAAATTTAAAATAATACTTTACACAGATCATATTTAAATAAAATACAAGGTCGCATAATATATCAATAGATGTTATATATACAATTGGATCTCTCTTACGAATTCCACCTAAGGAAATAAAATTTCCTTCTTTGTAGAGCATTTAAAAATACCCACATATGATATGTCAGATTCTTTTTTGGCATGTGAAGTTGTTGGTCCATTATCCCCCTGGTATGACCTTGTATTCAAGTACCTAAAAGATGGCACATTTCCCCAGACATTACCAATTCTAAAAATAAATCCCTTATTCGCTGTATATCCCATTATACCCTCCTAGGAGGCACCCTTTATCGTCGTGGCTATGATGGGAATCTACTTTTTGTTTGGATGTTACTTGATTCGATCCACGCTATTAAGGAAGTACATGGTGGTATTTGTGGAGCACACACTAGTGGTATGGTCTTGGCTAAGAAGCTATTGAGAGTAGGCTATTATTGGCCTACCATGGAATCAGATTGTTGTAATTTTGTAAATAAATTTAAACTATTCCAAAAATATGGCAACTTGATACATGTGCCAAAGCGTGAGATTTACAACCTATTGCAATGCCTTGGCCATTTTCTAAATGGGGCCTGGATCTCATAGGGAAGCTCCATCCTTCCTCTTCAAATGGCCACACCCACATTATCACCGCCACCGAGTATTTTACTAAATGGGTTGAGTTTACACCTCTTACTTATGTCATTAATGTGCAAATTTTAAAATTCATCATGAATCATCTTATTTGTTGTTATGGTATCCCCTCTGTCATTGTCACTAATAATGGTAAATCCTTCAATAATAAAATGGTTAAGACATTGTGTCAATGTTTCCATATTCAACTCAAGTGGTCTACCCCTATTACCCCCAAGGTAATGGACAAGCCGAGACTACCAATAAAACCCTTGTATAGATCATGGAGAAAATGGTAAGTAAAACTGGTTGTAACTGACACTTACAAATACATCCCACCTCTGGTCCTATCGAACCTCTATCCACACTCCTATTGGTGTTACCCCATACATACTAGTCTATAGCACTGAAGCCATCATAAATTTGGAAGTGGATCTTCCCTCTCGATAATATCTCTCCAGGACTATCTTTATAAGGAAGAAGACTACATAGTTGCTCGGCTAGCAAAGTTAGAACGGTTGGATGAAAAGCATATAAGAATGCTTAACCACCTAAAGTTTTACCAGAACAAAATATCCAAAGGATATAAAAATGGATCATTCATTAGGAATTTAATTTAGGTGATCTAAGGATAGTTTGGTAATTACCTTAGTTGATAAGGGCTTGAAAAGACTTATTGTTTCTCCTTGTAGAATAATGAACATCTACATGTTTAGGAGGTAGAATTGGATTATTACAATTGTATGATGGGTTTATTTAAATATCAATACTCTTATGAGAGGTATGTTCACTCATCTATTCATGATTTTCAATGCAATAATGAATGAAGGTGGTCTATGTTGCTTGTCAAGGCTTGAGAATGTATTATTTCTCCATAAATGCACTTTACAGGCCTGTAGAGGCTTATTTTTGGATGGTGTTAGTTGAAATGGAATGGAAAGGTGGTTTCTCAGTATTTTTTGGTGTTCTTCATGGCATACATGTATGAATAAATGATTTTAGAAGTTAAATTTTTCAAATTTTGGGTCCAAAAATGGTTCTTATCTTTCATATGATGATTATAACAAAACTATAGTAGTGTGGAATAGGGGGTGACGGTGAGAATATTTTTTGATATTTTAATATCAAGGGAGATAGGTTGACCTTTCATTCTCCATGGTGAAAATTTTTAGTAGCTACAAGCCCCTTATTTCTCTCTAAATGAAGGTTATGGCATTGAAGTGTTAATGATGGCCTACTAACAATATTGAATGTTGGTGTGGTAAGAAATTAGAATGCTCTTGGTATAAATATGCTAGTAATAGCAGGGGTACTTGTTTGTTCAACCAAGGGAGTGATATGTTGCTCTTAAGGTCATTCAGTGTGTATATGATGTTTTCTTCCTTAACCATCCTTGCAAAGGTATGAATTTTCTTATCTCAACTAGAAAGGACTATAGATGACTATACAATATTGTTTAGCACCTTGAAAAATTTGTATGGTTCATTTCAAGGTATGTGAGCAAGTCTATATGGTAAAAATTGAGCTTGGGAGCTAGAGATAGAGGCATTTAGTCCAGGGGGAGTTCCTCTTGGTTGATTCAAACCATGTTTGACCTATAAGAGCATGAGGAAATTGGCCTAAATGACACTGAAATGAATATGTAGGGTAGTTGGTGTCTTGTGTCGTACGAAGGAATAATAGATGCATTGTTAACCCTGAGTTAGGCCTAAAATTGATGGATTTTAGTCAAGAATGATGATATAATGCTTTGTTATGATGAAACTATAATTTTTACATGTTAAGTGGAATGTTGTCATTGTTTTATGATTGCTAGAGTTGTTTCTTCAAGGCTAAGACAGGTACAAGGTTTAAATTGGTGATTTTGCATACATAGGAGGTTGGAAATGATGTATTTTCCCTTAACCAGTGAGATTATGCTTTTCCTTGGTGTACTAAATATGTTTAGATGTTTGAAGTGGTTATTCTAAGGGGAGCTTGTTGTTTGCATGCCTAAAAAGGAGGGAAAAATCAAATTTTTGGGAAAAAATCAAGAAAATGGAGCTTGATTGAGACATTTGGTTGGTGTTTCTAACCAAATCATGGAGGTATTTAGATAAATAATATGAATGAGGTGAGTTAAAATATCCTTTGTCATTAATGTAAAAAGGGGTAGAAATTCAGGGTGTTTTCCATTAATGACAAAAGGGGAGATTATTGGCATGTAGGCCTAATAGGTGTTGTCGTTGATTTAAAACCACATTAATGATAAAGTGGAGGTTTTAGGATGATTCATGATGTTGTATGAGGTGTTAACATGGTTTTTCAGATGTGGTTTAGTTGCCACATTGGGATTCAATGAGGTGTGTTTTCTTTAGCAAGCCTATTTAGGGGCCTAAGTGATGTTGCATGAAAATATGAGCTTCATGAATGATTGTGAAGCATGTTTTCAGGTTAGCTATCATGTTTTGAGGGTGTTTGAGCACTCATAGCAATGGAATAGTGAAGATACAGGTGGTTTTCTTTGTTACAGGTGCTCATTAGGAGTAGGTAAGGTAGCTAGGAGGTGTGACACAACGACTTGGAGCTATATGAGCTCATAGAAGCATGAAATCAGGTATATAATGATGTATGATGTATGTTTGGGTCATTTTCAGAGGTTTCTTTTTCAATTCTTGTATTGTTTCATTGGTAATAGTTATACTTATGAGGATATGCATACATAGGTAAGTCTTAATTACTAGAGAGATTGAGCCATAGCATTGAGTTTATGATGATTGGATATGTTATAGGGATGAGTGATGATGCTCTCAAAAAAATTTAGGTTCCCATGATGATATTTTTGCAAGTTATGGTTGTTTTGGTGAAACAAGGTCAAGAACAAGTGCATTTCTAGCTCAAAATGTAACTTCAAATTCTCATCGTGGACCATGTGATTTTAATGGGACCTTGATACTTTTAGGGTATATCCTAAAGTTAATTAATAAGGTTTTGGAATAATAATGAGGTCATTTATTGTCATGTTTTTATGAACGAATGTTAAGAAGGTAAAAAGGTCTAAAACCCTAGTTAAACCCTAATTAGGAGCAATTTGAAAAGGTGAATTATTATGAGTCTTTTTTAAATGAAAGATCAAATGTGATGATTGGATATTGTATTGTAATCCTATGGATTTATAGAAATTTATAGTTGAAGCCTTAACCATATGTGGGCCCCACTTGAAAAAAAAAAATTATGAAGAGTTTAAGTTTAGGACAAGTTGGCCCAAAGAAGTGATATGAATAATTGTTGTTGTATTATTTATGTGATTTTTATTTATGTCCTTGGAAGTTTCAGGAAAATTTTATGCATGTACATTGTGTTTTGTAGCTCAAACAGTTGACTGGTCAAAGAGTGGTTTTGAGCCCATAAGAAGTACGTTGCAGTGTTTATGACATTACAGGAGTTACTGGGTGGAATTTTGACGTGATTATTTTTTTTTTTTGGAAAGAGGATTCATATATATTTCCATTTATATATTTAATTCATCGTGATGAGGTGATTTGATAGGTTTTCCATGGCATTCTTTTAGAAAGAATATTTTTGGCGCTTTAGGACGGGATATGCTTTTGTGCAAGTTTTATGTCATTTGAAGCATGACATGGAATGGTTGATGCATTCTATCACATGGAATTTTAAGAGGTATTATTTTGGCATCCAATTAATACATTGTATATATTTAATACATGTGTATTTTATGTTATGATCTAACCTTTGGAAACAAATATTTTGCGGAGTTGATTTGGTGAAGGAAATTTTTGTTTTGGTTTGAAAAGAAATATATTTCATGAATTATTAAATTATTATAAGTTTTCTAAAGGTTCTTCCATTTATTTTTAGTGGTAACATGGCATGGATTCTTTCAAGTATGAGTGATTTAGTGATCAAATGAATTTTGCAAGGTGTCAAGGATGCATGAAATAATAGTTTTGAGAAGTACAAAGGACTCGTGCCCATTAAATGAAATAATTTGATTGGTTCACAAAAATTGAGACCATGGTTAATTTTAAAATATGTATTTCTCATGTTTTATGATTATGGGAGCTTGACTAAGCATGTTTTTGAATGAGGAGATTTTTGGCATCCCAATGCATGTGTTTTAGTGATTTTTGGATGGGTTTTTGCTAGGAAAACTTAGTTGGATCACTTGTATATGTTTTTTAAAAATATGAGATGTTTTAAATGATTCATGGGTAGAAATTAATCATGAGAGACTGACCTCCTTTGAGTTCTAATCAAGAGAAGGGTATAAAATGGAGTTTTTGGGCATAATAGTTTTAGCTTTGAAAACCCCTTTAATCTTCTTTTGAAGAACCCTTTTGCTGCAAAGAAAAACCCTTTGGGCCTAGCCCAAAAACATATAATATGATTCTAGTTTAACTTATGGTTTAGTTTTCATGAGGATAATTTGAGCAAGTGAATGTTGGTGTTGTTTTTGAGAGTGAGTTAGAGAAGGAGGGAAAATTTGGGTGCTTGATTTTAGATGCTATATTTATAGCATGATATTGTTATTTGAAAGTTTATGAGGTGTTTTCAGATCTAATATTGATTTTTAAGACCTTATAATAGTTTTAATTCTTCATATGTGGTCTTGTGATATTTTTTATTGACCGAGAGTACTTTGCGTTGTATCTTGTGATTCATTGTTGAAGACACTACTCTTGCGATCTGATTTGAGCATCAATATAAGTGTATAAATATGATTTTATTAATAAATATATGTGTCTTTGAGATCTTATTATGTTCTTTGCATTGATTTTACTTCATTTAAAAGGTTATATTATTTGATGTGTTATATATGAACATGTGTGGTTAGGGTTTGAAGCACAAGTGTTGAAAAGCTTTTATTGGAGACCAATTCACCCCCTCTCATTCTTTGTCACCTCCAAAAGAATTAGAAATTACCTTAGTTCATTTGATGTAATTCAATTGGTATTGTTCTTACAAACTCATTCAACACCTAGTAGTGTGATCACACCTTAAGGAGGAGGCACATTACAATCACCTCATTTTGGCCATAGGATAGGAATCTCATTCAGGAGGAATCCTCTATCTACAAAGTGAAGATCTCATTTCAAGAAGAAGCGAAAAACATCACAAAGTTGATTTGTGGTCACTATAGTGAACTATTGACCAAATTTCAAACTTGGTATTGATTCAAGTAGTGGTAGGGCCAAAACCCAATCCAAAAGGTCAAAAACCTACAAAACAACTATATTCTTTCCCAAAATAAATACCAACTACAATATATGTTCGACAAGATTTAGGTCCTCGTTGAAATCCTAAAAATGAGTAAGTATTGACCATATTAGATTTTAAAAATCTATCTTCTAGAATATAATTGTTGGAGCTAAGAGACCAGTTCCATTAGGTGCGAGTGACCCTAATTTATGATATTTACTAAAATAAATTTAAAGTATAAGATTTCTTTTATTATTTCTTTATACTTTTATTATTTTCTTATACTTAACATTTATTTTAGTAAATATGCCCCCTTCCCCCTTCCAAAATTCATTAAAACAAAAAAACATGTACATGTTTCATAACACCGAAAATGCGTACACATTTCATAACACTAGAAATATGTACACGTTATAATGTGTACGTGTTTCAGTAACATTGTAAACGCATATGCATTTCAAGTTTAGAAATTATAAAACCTGAAAACCATAACGTGTACACGTTTTAGCTAATTTCAATTTTATGTCTACTTTTTGGCCCCCCATTTTGGTGCACTTACCCATATATATGAATCATTTGTTTAAATTTTAACACTTATAGACACCAAAGGCCGACCCCAAACATGAAATAAGAATTAGAAAAAACCCAAAATCACGTGCTAAGTAATAATTTGAGATATAAGAAAGATTGGATAAAAGTGCCATGAAGAGTCACTAGCACCCAAGTGCTAGTGTCCAGACTATGCACTACTATCTTGTTGTCACCTTCCCAAGATTTGTAGGTTGTCCTCTCAATTTTTGATTTTTTTGGGTATGGTGACTGTTATCTCAATTTTCACCCCCAAAAATTGGATCAAACACACTGTAGGAATAAATTCAAGAAATGGTTCCGTCATACGAGCCCATGCTTAAAATACAAGAGAAGTTACTGGTAGGATCTAAAATGTAATAGCATGGTCGGGGAAGGAGATCGAGGAGTGTCATAGAACCAAAGGCTCAAAGGAGAAGAAAAATGAAAGCTTGAAGTCTTTGGGCTCTACAAATGACTCAGAACAAGCCTACAAATTGAATAAGTATGGAGGAGACAAGCGGAAACATAAAATATCATTCTTAATAGGCTTTAGTGGGTGAAAAATGGGAAAACATCTTCCAGGCCATTAATGCAGAATCATATTTCTTCAACCACTAGATCTAATTCGATTTGATCTATCATTCTTCCTTCTTCAACACACTAAGGATCAGAACCGTATACATAACCGATTTGGGGTGGATTTGAGAGGGGAATTGATTGACAATGGTTGAGCTTTCAAAATAGGATTCAATGCATATCTACGAGTAGTTGAAGAAGGATTCATATTTTCCCTCCTCTCTCTCTTATTCTTCCTATATATTGAATGAGGGGCATATTCGTAAGGTTGGTTATTGATCTTCCCTCTTCTATTCCCTCTATCTTTCTTCCTTAGGGTAGAATGTGAAGTCTAAGCCTCCTTTCATGGCTCGTAATGGCATTCTCTTGCCTCTTGCCCACTAACTATGTAATCGAGTGAAATTTTGGAGCAATAAAATATATTTTGTGATGCATCTATCCATCATTTGCTTATTTTATTTTCTCTCCTCACCTCTCGTCATTATAAGGTATACTATGTATATTATGATGTTTTTATAGGTCCTAAGAGCTATGTTTAATGGGTTTTTAAGTGGTGTTCTATGTGAAAATAATCTCTAGTATGTGCTACATCTTTTCCACCCTCTCCTCTGCTCACCTCTCTCCACTTCAGGTGGTCGGGTCTATGATTCAACCACTTCCTTTTGTGGTGTATCACCACTTAGTGTAGGATATTTTACCCTCTCTCTCTCTCTCTCTCTCTCTCTCTTATCCCCTGGAATGGTTAGATTAGGATAGGATAGGTTACGCTGCAGTGGAACAACTTATGGTAGGTAGATTAGGAGGAATGAAACGACTTTCTCTAGAGGTCCATCTCAAGCTTTGTAAGTCCCATAGCTTAAGAGATGGTCCCATGTTGTGCAATCACACTAGATGCCCCACTCCACACCTGGGCCATTCAGGGGGTGTTTTAATTTTTCACTAACGGTTTACAGACACTCGGTGGGACAGTCTAAAGCACTTTACCACTTCATCTTAGTAGGTTGGTGTGTTCTTGTTAAGGTTTAGCCTTTTAAGGCACATGCAAGCACATCTGGCGACTCCATCTGGTCAATAACCCATCCTTTGAGTTGCAGACCTTTTCCATCCATTTCCACTCATTTTCATCCATTTTCTTCTTCCATCTCTTTCATTTTCTCCCATTCCATGAAGTTGTGTAATCATGGCTTCATTCCCTTCATAGAACTCACACTTGTAGCAACAGCAGTGCAATCCACCTCCAATGCATTTCCCAACTCCTCCAAATCAGCATTATGATTAGATCTAGAACCATTATGCTTACCCATATGAGTAGGGTCAAAATCATTTTGGCCATAGAGCTTATCAAGAACAAGGGGGCGCATACAATGGTAACAGCTACATAGAGGATGCTGGTCTGCTGGAGAAGATTCAAAAAATGGAGGCTAGCATGGTGCAGTCTAGGGCCATAACACAAATGAAGGCATTCAAGATTGGTTGTAGGGCACCTTGTCCATGGGGAGGCCCTTTTCCAAGACATTACAACCCTTAAGACAAGCTAAAAGTCATGGTTGAAATGATGCCCCAACTTGCACAATAGACTGAGGAGATTGAGGCTTATGAGTTGGAGTCAAGACAACCTTGTCAATGGGTAAGTCCACCATCGATAGATTTTATTTTTCTCTTTCTCAAACAAAGCACCATCTCAACCTGACTCCAATTTCCAAGCTTTCCAATTGCTACCCCATGTGTTGATTCCATTTTTCCATTCCCTAGTCTTCCACCCCATTTCAGTTATTCTCCCCTTTTCTTTCCCAAGAATTCATCCCCTCCAAACAAATAAGAAGTTCCACCTTCCTCCCCACCACAAATAATTACAAAGTTGGTTGAGGAACTAGTGGTGGTCTTGTGCTGAGTTTGCAGCAGAGGAGGAGGACCATACAATTTTAGAGGCTCCAAGTGTGGAGCAAGCCATAGAAGAACCTTTAGTTCTTCCTCCCACTTCATCCCCTTTAAGCTCTAATGTTGAATAAGAGTTTGATCTTTCAAAATTAATGTTTAAGGATGAAGGGAACCATGGTGAGCTAGTTGTAAATCATGAGGAATCCATGGAGGAGGTAGAGCACATGTAGTAGGACAACAAGGAGGCAGATTATCTATCTGACTTGGAGGATTTCTTTGATAGAGAGGAGCCTGAGGAAATTACATCATTTACTCCTCTATCATCCATCTCCCAAGCATATGAGCCTGCTGCCATGGAGGAGAATATTCAAGGACAACAACTTGCACTTCATAACAGTCCTCTGGAACCAAGGTTGGAAGATATGAGTCTTCCATGTTCTTCACAAGAGAAGGAAGAGAAAAGGAAAGAAGATTTCATCATCTCTCTCACACCATCCACCCAAGAAGGTCCACAAGAAGACTCCATTTTTGGAGTTAAATTTTAGAGCAATGGGCACACCCAAAGGATCAAACCATGCCCAATCAAATACTTGGCTTCATTGGAGCCAAGGGAGAAGCAAAACTAGTCATGCCTACTTTGAGCATGAGGATGAGTATCAAAGTACCAAGGGTCACCATCAATACCTCCAGGAGTCCAATACAAGTCAACTTGAGGAGGTATTTTCCATTAATGTTGATACCTTGATGATTTGGGTGGAAGACAAGATTAAAGTCCATTTTTCATTCATACAAGTAGCCATATTCAGTGTCAAATCATTTACATGGCTGCCCCTCTTGAGAAAGGGATGCTACTTCTCCCTACCGATTCTGAGGCTTTGTTTAAGATTTTCTCTCTCGGTTAGTGTAGCTGTAGGAGTAGACTTTTTTAGTAGAACAAGTGCTTCTACACAACTGCATGTCTCATTTAAGGGATGTATGATTTTTTCTTTGTACATAAGTTTTGTTCACATTGCTCAGCAGGTGCATGAGGCCGATCCCTTCAATATTCATGGTAGAAACCCATAGTTTCCTATAACATTTACTAATTTCACAATATAAAAATACAGAGCAACTAAAATTGGATCCCGAGGTAATCCATTTTTGGGACAGATTCGTGGTCACTAAGTGCAAGCATTCGGGCTTGCGGCATCTCGAGGATCGAGATTTTTAAAGCAAAAGGATCAAGATAAGGCTATTATTCTTGACTCCATACCCAATGGATGCTTCAAGGCCATCGATATTTTCATCTAGCAGTAGATGTCCCATGTGAGTCACCAATTCTTATCTCAATTTTTTCCCTCGGTAAGATAGGATCAAACACGACCCATGAAGGAAGAATTTAAAGAAACGGTTCCATCATGCGAGCCCATGCATAAAATCCAACAAACAAGTTATAGGAAGTCTTTAAAATGGAATATCCTAGTTGGGGAAGGAAGTCAAGTAGTGTCAAAGAACCAAAGGCTAAAAGGAGAAGAAACAGTGAAAGCTCAAAGTCTTCGGGCTCTACAAATGACTCAGAATGAGCCCCGAAATTGACTAAGTATGGAGGATATAGTGGAAGCTGCCAAGTGTCCAAACAACACACCTCCAAAATTTAAATCCAAAGGGGAAGGATCAAAAAGTGCCAAGCCTCCATGCATCTAAAGCCCCAAAATTTGCACCAACCATTGAAAAGTTTTCGACTCAGCGGAAGGCACCAAGTGTCGGCTCGGTGCAATTCCAAGATGGGAGCCCAAGGCGGAGACTCAAACTTGCACCAGCCCTCCGTGTAGCCAATGTTCAATAGAGGTTAAAGCCAAAAGTGAAAGTGGGCCTAAAAATGATTAAGTATAGAGAACCAGCGCAAGCCTCCACGTGTCTTAATAGGACAATTTCAAAAGGGAAGTCTGGAGGCAGTCCCCAAAGAAGCATGGGCCTTCCACGTGTCCCAAGTCCAAAAAAAAGGATAGAGTCGAGGGTTGAATAGTCAAAGAAGAGGTAGGCTAGTGGAGGGTGCCAAGTGTCATCATGACACTAATTTAAAGATAAAATTTGGGGTGAGTCTCAAAAAAAGCACTAGGCCTCCACGTATCTAGGGTCATAATTTTTAGCCCACCAAGAAAAGAGGCGAGGAAAAATACAAAGGAGCCCAAGGAGCTCACAGAAGCTATCACGTGTTGATCCAACGCAATTTCAAGAGCATAAGGAAGGGGCTGAATCTACAAGAAGTGCAAGGCCGCCACATGGATCCTGTATGGACAAACTCCTTTAATATTGCACACCTACCACCCAAATATTCAAATGGCCATATCTTTTGATTGGAAACTTAGATTTGGGTGTGAGAAGACTTTTTGGAATGTCTCAACACTATCCACGCCATGGAAACATAAAATTTCATTCTTAACAGGATTTAGTGGGTGAAAAATGGGAAAACATCTTCTAGACCATTAATGTAAAATCAGATTTCATTAATCACCATATCTGATTCGATTCGATCCGTCATTCTTCCTTCTTTAACATCCCAAGTAGATAGGGAACCAGACATGACAGATTTGGGGAGGATTTGAGAGGGACATTGATTGATGGTGGTTAAGATTTCAAAATAGGATTCAATGTATATCTCCGGAGTAGTTGAAGAAGGATTCAGATTTTCCCTCCTCTCTCTCTTATTCTTCCTATATATTGTAAAAGAGGGGTATATTCAAAAGGTTCATTTTTATCTTCCCTCTTCTACCCCCTCTATCTTTCTTCTGTTGGTTGGATATTTTGTCAATCCAAAATATGAGGCTCAACCACAGTATATGGGATTAAATCCCTCCTCAAAGATAGGTGAGGCTGCCTGCTTATTACTAATCTAAAACACAACAAAAACAATATATATAGTATTCACACTAATCTAACCATTGGGGTTGGGATAAAATCCTGAAATCCACATCCACACAATTAAAAAGTATTTCTTTCGTAAATGAACTGAGTCGGAAACTATTACAATGAAAGAAGAAGAATGGAAAGGAAATGAGAGAAACGTATTTTCTTTCGAGTAAACACAGAGCATGAAATAATCATATGGGCTTTAGATCATAAATATAATGTCTGAAATGATTAGAAACACTAAGGTGCTAAACAAATAATAGCTTAAGATTATGGATGTAAGAACAATGTCTTAAGAAAGATATATCCCACAACACAAAGTTTGCAAAATAATATCAACTCCTATTCTTCAAAATGATTAAAAGAAAACACAAAGTTTTTCTTCTTTCCAATATCTCGAATATTCCAAAATATCGACCCTTTGGAATGCATAAGCATCCCTTATTTATAATAAAAGGAAACGAGAGTAAACAGGATAAATCCTAGAAAATAGTGTTCTTTAAAAGAGTTCTATTTTGCTTGACTCTGTGCACAGAGACCAAGTAAAAATTTGCTTCCTATGTGACGAAAAGTAATGAAAAAGACATGTCGATTTCAAGATTGAAATGACATGAAACATTGGGACTTAATCTGAATCGTCATCTTTCGCTCCTTCATCTTTCTCTTCCTCCAGCTGAGCCTGTTTGTTCGAAATTCTTGGAACTTTTGAATTATGCCTTGCATTTTGTTTTCATCAGGTGCAGTGGAATGATCATTCAAAATTTCGCAGGTTTCATGGGTATCACTGCACTTGCTGGGAAGCTTTTTCAATCTTTTGATGAGCTTTCTCAAGGCCTCCAAAGAATGTTCAATTCTTACAAACCGATCAATGATCTCAATACCAAATCCGTGCGTTGGTTCATGCTGAACAGACTCTTGGACTTGTTTGAAAAGATCATCTGCTGATAGGATACCTGAGTTTCCAACTGACACCTTTGGACAAATCTTCAGCAACTCTTCTTCCAGATCACTTTTTCCATCAATCAATTTATCCCTTGATTCTCTCAACTTACCGCAGGCTTCATTGAGAATCTTTACTCTGAACCTGATGGCTTTGGTCAGCTGGAAATGCTTATCCGTATGTGGGATGATGCCTTCTTCTACCAAGAGATGTGATGGTATTTGCTTTAATACCTGGAGAGCTTCAAAAGTCAAATCAAGATGTCCAATTTCTTGAGAGAAATCATCGTCCATCTTCTCTCCATCCTTTTGAATGTCCCCCAAAGATTGATGAACTTTCACAACGTCTTGAATCACTTCCTTCCCCTGTTGGAGCAACCTTTGGATCCATTCATCGACCACCCTTCCTTTTTTAGCAATCTTCTCAATTGTAGGCACTGAGGAGAAATCAAATCCGACAGGGACAGAAGAAGATGGTATGGATTCAAGGGGTTTTGAGAGTTTAAGCAAAACCTCAGTCAACTGCTCCACTTTTCCCTTAAGCTCATCTCTGCTATCTTTTGTTTCTTTCAACTTCTGGCACAGCACGTTTGTGGCATCCCATGCATCTTGTTGTGCCCTTCTACTATCACTCTTCCTAGAGCCACCCTAGTTATCTGATAATCAGAGGCTGTTATGTCCTCTTTAGTTTTGTCAGTCACGGGAGTGGAAATCTTTGTGAACTTATCCCCTCAAGCGCCCACAAAACCCTTGAAATCTGCTTTTGAGGTTTCTTGGCTAATTTAGCAAAGAGAAACCAAGAAGCTGAAATCAAAGGTGGTATGGGTAAAATCACCTTCCTCTTCCTCGAGTTTTCTCGAGTAGCCATCATGTGTATCGGAGGAAGTTGCCACTTTGCAGTAGAAGTGGTATCATACTCTCAAGGGGAGAAGATTCTACTAGTGGAGGGGGAATAGTTACCAATGTGGTAGTAGATCCGATAAAAAGAGGCATAGGAGGGGGTGTGTTGGTGATCACTTGGGTCCCAACAGAGAGGGGTGAGAGTCCAGAGAAAATACTGGCCATGATTCAAGAAGTTGATGGAGAATGAGGAGGTAGGAGTGGTTGTGAGGGGGAGGCACAGATTCAGACTCCAAAGCCTGGGATGCAAGAGATAAGGTCTCTTCAGTTGGGCAATCAACAAATGATGAAACCAGAGGCTGGCTTCCTTCTTCTTCCAAAGTAATTTCTCCTATTTCTGGTGGTGTTGGTGATTCTGGCACATCCACCGTTTCAACTGGAGAAATAATTGAAGAGATTTCTCTTTCTTTCCTCTTTTTGACAAACTTGACCTTTATAGGCCCCTTAGAAGATTTTTTGTCCTTTTCCTTTTTGGAGGGCCCCGCCTCTGAAGTAGCCAACTTTGAAAACTTATCATCTTTAAAACTCATTCCCCAAGAGGAGAGCCATGCTTTGGTGCGTGCAAGAATCAGAGCCGACCTATCTGTAATGGAGGATTTTTCACTGATTGACCAATCAATAGGTGGGAAAACATATTGATCTTCATTTAGTCCATCATAGGAAAGATCCAGAACACTTTCATTGTCACTAGTACCTTCTGGTAAGTCAGCAAGCTCAAGTGTTTGAATCTCAGCAAGTGTCAATCTGCTATGATCCTTTCTACGAACAGCAACCTCATCACGTAGATCAATCCAGATGTCTTCTATGCTTGGTCTGTGTAGGTGCAGAGTTCCATACGCCCTGAGGACTCCTCGAATGTCAAACCCATCTCGGGGCTTCATATGCTTCTTCAACTTGTCCTGAAGCTCATGGACAACATTTTTAGCTTTCACCACTGTCGAACAAGTGTATCTTCCAATAGAAATTGGGAAAGATACAACAGCCTTATGTTTACTTTGTTGGAACTTGTGGAAATCCAATAATTTCCTAACCAATTCCATCAAGATCAGTTTATCCCTTGGATATCAAGGCAGAAGGAAAGGATCCCCGAGTACATGACTGCCCGAAGATATGTGAACTTCTTGAATTGCAAGAAGACACAACCCCATTTGGAAACTTCAGCCCAGGCCTCATCTGAGACTCTTGTCTTCCTCAATTCAGGGTTTAACCTGCAGATGTTTTCATAAAAGAAGGTGTCATTTACCCTTCTGAATTGGTCTTGAGACCCTTTTCTTGTCAGTTGAGGGAAGTACTGATAAACCTGGTTCACCATCCTGTTTCCCTTGATATCCAACCCGGGATAGTTCCTCATCCCGGCCACTGCATAGGTGACATATGAGGACATATAAAACTTCCCTGTGGACAAGACTGTTGTCATTTGGGAATCTATCTCATTACTAATGAGAGTGCCCCAATCAATCCCTTGTTGATTCTTCTTGATGGTGATCATGAATTGATACATCCACCCTTGGAAAACATTTGATTTGGGTAAACCAAAAACCCGACTCAACAGAGTGATGATGTCATTGATTTCCTGAATGAAATCACTCCTGGGGATAAGTCTTGGGAATCTAGAGACAACCGGTTTGGCTTTGATCAGGAACTTCTTATTTACATGCTTGATACAATCTTCCTGATCGTTATCCCAAGATTTGTGAGCTGACTTGATATCTAACTCTCCATATTCTTCAAAATTGGGCAGTTTGAGGAGGTCATCAAAGTAACCTCCGTCTAACTTGATCACAACTTCTCCCACCTGATTTCTCACAGCACGGGAAGTAGAGTCATAACTGGAAGCGTAGGCTAAGATGAATTCAGGGCACTGAGCGGACATGGGAAAACCCACTACAAGAGGTAAACCACTATAGGCTATCGATTTCATCCATGGAGTTCGGGAGGAACTCCTTACCCTACTCCAGAAATCCTCAATATCTATATTTCCGAGCTCTGTATCTTAGATGTCATAATTGCAATCGATATATGATGGAGACTCCACCTTTCTAAACTTGTATTTCATCCTTCCTGACTTCTCAGTCTTTTCTTGCGATGGACCAGGGTCCGACATGAGGGATTTCGAAGGAAGAGAGTTTCAGAGATCAGGAGATGTTGCACACTGAGAAAACCCCGACCTACTGGAGATGCCGAAAGGGTGGAAAAACCGACACACTGAGGAGGATGTCGAGGAGTCCAGAAAACCCGACACACTGAGGATGTTTGATACTTGAGAAAAACCGGCACACTGAGGATGTTGGAGATTTTGGAAAGTCCGGTTCTTCAAACTTTCTGATACACTGCGGGTTTTTGATACTGCACAACACCCTGCAAAACCCGAGAAGGGGGAATAGGGTTTTTGTTGATTTTAAAACATGCAAGTTCTTTCTTCATCGTTTATATCCAAAACATATTTTGATTACAACAATATTCCAGAAATAACACAAAGTGATAATTCCAAAGAGATAAACCCTAAAACAGAAACCGGTTTAAGAAAACAACCCCAAAAGGAAAAAGATAAAAACCCCACAAACCTGGTAAGAAAATGGGAAGAATTCCATACATAATCAATCCATAAAAACCATGAACAAAGAATGAAGAGAGAGATACCTTCAACCAAGGCAAGGAAAGATCGAAAACGGCAATTCAATCGGGCACAAGCGAGTTTCGGGTTTCGAGGTTGGAGAAGCATGCGCGAAAAATCCACGAGGTAAAAATATGTCCGGTAAAAATGACGTGGAAATCCGCATATATATAAGAAAATTTGTAATTAATACACTTCGGCTGGCACGTGCCAACTCACCCGACAACTCGGCATTAACGCCATGTCAGCATGCTCGGGAGGTCCGAAAACCCGACACAAAGGTGTTTAGAGAAATTCGGGTTTCGGGTTGTGGAAAACAATTGACATGAAGCATGATGCTTAGATGCTTCAAATTTCAAAACCCGACATGAAGGACTTAGGAAATTTAGGTTTTGGGTTGCGGGAAACAATCGACATGAAGCATGATGCTTAGACGAAGACATGCTCCGATGTTCGGAAGTTCCGCAAACCCGACTCGCCTTAGTCGATGCGGGTTTTGGGTTTCAGGAACACCAGACATGAAACATCTAAAACACATGTTGTCCTGTCGGTGAAACCGAAAACCCAATTTTCTCTCATAAAGGCAATTTTGCAAAACCATCTTAAAAATTTTGTAGGGTTATCTGATAGTTTTGGCGTAAACTCAAAACTGAGATAACAACTGGCTCCAGTTGGGGACTTTCTTTGTGATACAAAAGGAAGAGAACTCAGAATCTCTGGCTTTATCCATTAGGCTACGAAGTCAGAAAAGAAGAAAACCGAAACAAAACAAAACAAAACAAAGAAAGAAATAAGACCAAAAGCAAACACACAACAAAAAGTAAAGTATGTACAATGCAAGAGAACATCTTGCATTAGTGATGGAACAACTTTAGATGTTGTCTGCTAAAAGGCAAAGGGAGTAACCCTCCATCCAGATATGATAGAAGGAAACTATTTTCACCACTCAGCTCATGGATCTTGAAAGGTCCTTTCCACAAAGAATCGAACTTCCCATGCATTCCTTTCTGCTCCCTCCTCTTATCCCAAAGCAACACCAGGTCTCCAATCTGGAAATTACGCTGCTTTGATTTCTTGTCAAAAAATTTCTTCACTCTGCTCTGATGATCTGCGATGCGATCAACCACCTTGCTTCGTTCCTCTTCTAGCCTGGCTAGGTACATAACCCTTTTCTCAACAGAATTTTGAAAAGCCGCATCTTCGACTGCTTTTGCCAACTGTAAGGCTGGCAATTCTACTGAGATAGGAATCTCAGCATCAATCCCGTACAGTACTTGGAAAGGGGACATTCCTATAGCTCGCTTTGGGGTAATCCGATCAGCCCACAACGCGTCATACAATGCTTTGTGCCATGTCCTCTGGTTTTCATCTACTAGTTTTCTAATTATGGTAACCAGGTTCTTGTTGCTGGACTCAGCTTGCCCATTGCCTTGGGGATAATAATCAGATGAGTGAGCCAAAGTGATGCCAAATCCATAGCAAAATTCTGTCATCTCATGCGACGAGAAATTAGAGGCATTATCAGCTACAATCTTGTGAGGCACACCGAATCTGACAATTATATTTTCTTTAAGGAACTTGCAAACAGCTTCAGAGGTTGCTTGCTTGATTGGTGCGGCTTCCACCCACTTGGTAAAATAGTCGTCAGAAATCAAAGACGTAATTATGTCAAAGATCTGGAATCAAGATTCAATGTTCCAATGAAGTCAATTCCCCAGCGGCGAAAAGGTTCTTCAATCACTACGGGCTTCAAGGGAAGAGCTGCTAGCTTGGGATGACCAATGAAATGTTGACAAGCTTCACACTTGGACACCCACTCTGCTGAATCCCGAAAGAGAGTAGGCCAATAGTACCTAGCCCGTAGGATCTTATAAGCTATTACAGAGGATGAAAAATGTCCTCCGCATGCTAGGCTATGGAAGGACTCTAACAACTTTACTGTTGTGATTTATCAACACAACGCAGGAAAACACCATCAATACCTTTCTTGTATATTCCGTTATCCCACAGGAGGTATCTTGCAGATCTTAACTTGACAGTCCTCTTCTCTTTTTGGCTTAAATGCGGAGGGCATTCACCATAAGTTAGAAAGAAAGCAATATCCGTGTACCATTCATCAGTTGTACTCACGAAAAGCACCATGGGCAACTCTGAAGAAGTATCTTGAGTCTTTTCACATTCTGCTTCAGCATGATTTTCTGCAATCAATTGGCACAGGCCCCTTCCTTGTACCAACTTGGTAGGTCTGATGTCCAAGTCGTACTCCTAAACTTTAGCTATCCAAGTACCTCGTTGACTCCCCAGCTCTTGTTGAGTCAAAATGGATTTAACGGCAGTGTCGGGAACGAGAACGAGGGTATGGGAATTCAGCACATAGTACCTGAAATGTTTCACTACTCGTACCACTACATAAGCATGCTTTTCAATTTGTGACATCTTTAATTCATGTTCCTTCAATGGGCAGCTCATAAACGCAATGAGAGCTTCAATGCCTTCCCCATTCTCCTGCATCAGGATGGCTGACACTGTGTGAGTAGAGGCGTAGCTGTACATGATGAAATCTTTTTTGAAGTCCAAACATACCAGGATAGGAGAGCTAACAACTGCCCTTTTGATTTCTTCAAATGTAAGCTTCCCTTCTGTACTCCATCGAAATGGAATTTTTCCTTTCATCATCCCAAGGATATCCTTAGTTTTATCAGCAAAATCAGGTACGAACCTTCTTAGGAAATTAACCTTTCCGAAGAAAGAATGAACTCCAGTTTTACTTGTGGGTAGGGTAAGGCTCTGAATGGCCTTTACCCTTTCTGGGTCAATTTTGGTTCCTTCTTTAGTCATGATATGACCCAACAACTTTCCTTCAGTCACTCCAAACATGGACTTCTTGGGATTTAATGAAATCCCGTGACGCCTGCATCTCAAAAGTACTTGCTCTAAATGATCATAATGATCACTCCGTTTTTTAGAGAAAATGGTCAAGTCATCTAAATATACCACTATGACTCTGCCCATCAGGTCTCTGAATGCCAAGTCCATAGCTCTCTGAAAGGTGGCTCCAGCGTTGATCAAGCCAAAAGGCATCCTTCTATAAGCAAAGGTACCCCATGGGGTTGTGAAGGCCATCTTGTGTTGATCCTCCGTAGTTACCTCAACTTGATTGTATCCTGAAAATCCATCGAGCATGGATAGCATTTCTGATCCAGTAACAGTTTGTAAAACCTGATCCATGATAGGCAAAGGATAATTGTCCTTCAATGAAGACTGATTCAGGTTCCGGAAGTCAACACAAATTCGGATTT
This sequence comes from Taxus wallichiana var. yunnanensis, assembly GCA_018340775.1. Lineage (NCBI taxonomy): Eukaryota > Viridiplantae > Streptophyta > Pinopsida > Cupressales > Taxaceae > Taxus > Taxus wallichiana. The sequence continues at coordinate 852,275,682 of CM031237.1, forward strand.
CACCATTCTTCTTCCTGACAGGAACGATGTTAGCAATCCAGGTGGAGTGATGGATTGGAAAAATAATTCTAGCATCTAACATCTTCTGGATTTCCGCAAGGATAGTTCCTGAGATCTTGGGATTGTAATGTCTTTGCTTTTGTCTATACGGCTTCATATCAGGCTTCAAAGGGATACTATGTTGTATGTCTCTGGGCTTGAAAGATTTTAAATCTACATAAGACCAGGCTAACACATCCATGTATCTCTTCAGAAGTGAAGTGAATCTTGCTTTCTCTTCAGGAGAACAACATTTCCCAATATTCACCATCCGAGGTTGATCAGACGAACCTAGATTGATTTGATCTACCTCCGAAGAAGAAGCTCCTTCAACTTGCCTTTTGTTTTGAATAAAATGATCATGCTTGTCAAACAAACCCTCCAGAGAAACCAAACCTTTTGGTATCTTGTTGCCTTTAAGCTAGATAAACTCACCATCAACCTCTTGATATGGATCTGAGATAGTTTCACGGAAAGCTGATTCGAACCTTCAAAGTACAACTCACTGAAATTGTCAGCCTTTTCTAGAAAAGCCAACACCTGTTGATCATCATTGAACACTTGCCAGTGAGTCGCATTATCTGGGATACTGGGATGGTACACAATCTCGATAGAGTATGTATCTTGTTTGAACTGAGGATGAGGAAGAAGGAGGGATGCAGACACGGCCAAAGAATCAGCCTTGTCATTATAATCTCTCAAAACTGCCTTAATAGAAAATGCATCAAAGCATTCTATACTATCCCAAACTTTGTTCCTGTAATGTCTCAAGCGATCATTTTTCACCTGATAGATTCCCCGACTGGTTGACAATCAGCTCCACATCCCCTTGGACTTTGAGATTTGAATTCCTTCTGTCTGGCCATTTCTAATCCTAATAACAGGGCTTCATATTCAGCCGTGTTGTTAGTATTATCAAATTGCAACTTGTAAGCTGATGGGAAAATCTCAGAATTAGGAGATATAAGAACAACACCAGCGCCTGATCCGGTGGTTGAGCAGCTACCATCGAATTCGAGGGTCCAAATAGCATTAGGATCTTCTTCCTTGACATCTACAGTGGGTATCTCTGAAGTCATGAAATAATTTCCGAAGCTAGCATCTTCGAAAAGAATTTGAGCTTTAGGATCATCTGATTTAGTTACCAAATACCTCGCTGCGGTTCAGGATGGAGAACCTGATGAACCCCATTGACTGGGATCTTGGCTTTGGTCCAATCCATATTAATCTCTCCTCTGACGTCTTTACAAAAACCTCTACCCAAGAGGATACCGTAAGCTGCAGGGATATCAGCAACTAGAATGGTCATTTTCACTCTCTTTTAGGAAAGCAACGAATGCAAACTGTGCATCTTTGATTTGACCAATCAAAGGAACTTGTTTGGTTTCCATAGAGTAACACCATCCATATGACTTAGTCAAAGTAAGCCCAAGGGCATGGGCTACTTTTGTGGGCATAACATTGTTGGAGGCCCCTGAGTCGATGATGCAATTGTTGAGTTTAAACCCATTTATAAGTAAAGACAAATAAAATGGTTCAATCTTTCCTGAAGAAGAAGCAGAGGTCAGATTGTTCTGAGATGGGGATTGAGTAGGATTTGGAAGGATACCTTTTGAAGGTGATGGAATAGCCACTTTACTTCTGATGAATTTGGCAAGTTTTTCGAACTGTTCAGGATTTGACTGAAGGTATTCTGCTTCGACATTTGGATTTTGGTTCTTTTCACATGATCAATAATGTCAAAAGTAGTATAAGAAGGGGTGATGGTAGGCTCGGTTCTAATCATATGAGCTTGTCTTTGAGGCACGATCTTAGGAGAAAGAGAATAAGGAGAAGTTGCCTTTTGGTGACTTCTCTTTCAGTTTGTGCTGAAATAGGAGTACCTCTCTTGACTATGGCTATGGGAGGTTCCTTATTCTTCTCCTTAGTGTTTTCAAGAGGTTTTCTTGGATTCTGAGATTGGGATTGAGTGAAGACAGCAAATGACTGACCATCTGGCACACATTCATCTTCATCGTATTCCAAATACCCAATGCTGGAGTCGCCAGCCGAATCATCATAAGACTCATCGGCATATCCTGAAGCTTCAAAAGCTCCTAGGAGAATCTTGTTCTTCTGGTTCTTCCTCTTCTTCAACTATTTCTACTACCGCATTAATAGGAGGAGCTTCAATCGCTAGCCTCGGTTGAGCAGGAGTTAATCATGGCCTATCCCTTGCAAGCGCACCATTGTTGTTATTGAAATTCCGTCTAGGGATATCCCGATACGGAACATTGTTCACCTGCTGAGACATTTGCTTTTTTAAAGTGATCAAATCATTAGCCATTTTTTGAAACATAGGATCAGTATTACCTTGAGAAGAACCTTGATTTTTGAGTTTGGGTATGTCTTTCTTGATTCTTCCAGCCAAAATAAGATCATCTTCTATTTCAATAGTTGTTGACTGAGCGACAGCTAAATCTGGGATAACTAACCTTCTTAATAAAAAGCTCACATCAGAAGGCTGAGCATTAATGAAGAAGCATTTCTGATTTTCTCGGAGTCAGTATAGCTATTTCCAGAATCTTCCGGATCAGCTTATTAAACTTTGCAATGAAGTCCCACATGGGTTCATGAGATTCCTTCTTCATATGGGTAAGTTGTGCTAGCAAAGCATGAGAATCTTCGGCTGGTTTGAAACGTGCTTCGAACTTGGTCCTCATGGTAGCCCAGTTTGTGATGCACGCATTCGGAAGGTGATAAAACCATTCAGCTGTTGCACCATGCAATGTTTCAACAAAGAGTCGAACAGAGACATCTTCATGAGCTACTCCAAGGACGCCGCATGGTACAAAGAAAGATGCAACATGTTCATCAGGATGTTGCTTCCCATCCCCATTGAACTTGGGAATGTTTTTACGTGATCCATGTGGTAACTCATGCAATGGTGGAGTTAAAGAAAGAGGACCAATAACTGCGCCCCAAGGCACAAGTTGTATAGCCATCCTTCTGAAAAGAGTATCAGACAAGAGTAGTGCACGACAAGTTGCAGACGCTTCTCATTCCACGGGGATCCGGTTTCTCCAATAGGTGAAGAACTTCTGGTTCGGTTAGAAACAATGTTGTTGGGGGACAGGCTGAAATTGTGCTATTGTAGCAACTCAAAGAGTGGGTCAATTTCACCTTGGGCTCGGCGGGACCGAGTGAAGATCTTCCTAGCCAGCTTGAGCTGGGAAAGAGACCTTGTTAAAAATAAGGAAAATACGGAGTCGCCAGACACCAAGAGGATAAGCTTTATACTATAAATCCGTATTCCCAAAGTGAGTCACCCAAAACTCGTTGGTTGGATATTTTGTCAATCCAAATATGAGGTTCAACAGTATATGGGATTAAATCCCTCCTCAAAGACAGGTGAGGCTGCCTGCTTATTACTAATCTAAAACATAGCAAAAACAATATATACAGTATTCACACTAATCTAACCATTGGGGTTGGGATAAAATCCCGAAATCCACATCCACACGATTCAAAAGTATTGCTTTCGTAAATGAACTGAGTCGGAAACTATTACAATGAAAGAAGAACAATGGAAAGGAAATGAGAGAAACATATTTTCTTTCGAGTAAACACAGAGCACGAAATAATCATATGGGCTTTAGATCATAAATATAATGTCTGAAATGATTAGAAACACTAAGGTGCTAAACAAAGAATAGCTTAAGATTATGGACGTAAGAACAATGTCTTAAGAAAGATATATCCCACAACACAAAGTTTGCAAAATAATATCAACTCCTATTCTTCAAAATGATTAAAAGAAAACACAAAGTTTTTCTTCTTTCCAATAGCTCCGAATATTCCAAAAATCTCGACCCTTTGGAATGCATAAGCATCCCTTATTTATAATAAAAGGAAACGAGAGAAAATAGGATAAATCCTAGAAAATAGTGTTCTTTAAAAAGAGTTCTATTTTGCTTGACTCTCGCGTAGGAGACCAAGTCAAAATTTGCTTCCTATGTGACGAAACAGAAATGAAAAAGACATGTCGATTTCAAGATTGAAATGACATGAAACATCAAGACTTAATCTGAATCATCATCTTTCGCTCCTTCATCTTTCTCTTCCTCCAGCTGAGCTCTGTTTGTTCCGAAATTCTTGGAACTTTTGAATTATGCCTTGCATTTTTTTTCATCAGGTGCGGTGGAATGATCATTCAAAATTTCGCAGGTTTCATGGGTATCACTGGCATTGCCGGGAAGCTTTTTCAATCTTTTGCTGAGCTTTCTCAAGGCCTCCAAAGAATGTTCAATTCTTACAAACCGATCAATGATCTCAATACCAAATCCGTGCGTTGGTTCATGCTGAACAGACTCTTGGACTTGTTTGAAAAGATCATCTGCTGATAGGATACCTGAGTTTCCAACTGACACCTTTGGACAAATCTTCAGCAACTCTTCTTCTAGATCACTTTTTCCATCAATCAATTTATCCCTTGATTCTCTCAACTTACCGCAGGCTTCGTTGAGAATCTTTACTCTGAACCTGATGGCTTTGGTCAGCTGGAAATGCTTATCCGTATGTGGGATGATGCCTTCTTCTACCAAGAGATGTGATGGTATTTGCTTTAATACCTGGAGAGCTTCAAAAGTCAAATCAAGATGTCCAATTTCTTGAGAGAAATCATCGTCCATCTTCTCTCCATCCTTCTGAATGTCCCCCAAAGATTGATGAACTTTCACAACATCTTGAATCACTTCCTTCCCCTGTTGGAGCAGCCTTTGGATCCATTCATCGACCACCCTTCCTTTTTTAGCAATCTTCTCAATTGTAGGCACTGATGAGAAATCGAATCCGACAGGGACAGAAGAAGATGGTATGGATTCAAGGGGTTTTGAGAGTTTAAGCAAAACCTCAGTCAACTGCTCCACTTTTCCTTTAAGCTCATCTCTGCTGTCTTTTGTTTCTTTCAACTTCTGGCACAAGCACGTTTGTGGCATCCCGTGCATCTTGTTGTGCCCCTTCTACTGTCACTCTTCCTAGAGCCACCCTAGTTATCTGATAATCAGAGGCTGTTATGTCCTCTTTAGTTTTGTGTCCACGGAGTGGCAATCTCGTGAACTTATCCTCAAGCGCCCACCAAAACCCTTGAAACTGTTTTAGGTTTCTTGGCTAATTTAGCAGTAGAAACCAAGAAGCTGAAATCAAAGGCTGGTATGGGTACAATCACCTTCCTCTTCCTCAGAGTTTTCTCGAGTAGCCATTGCGGTGTATCAGAGGAAGTTGCCACTGTTGTAGAAGCTGGTATCATACTCTCAAGGGGAGAAGATTCTACTAGTGGAGGGGGAATAGTTACCAATGTGGTAGTAGATCCGATAAAAAGAGGCACAGGAGGGGGTGTGTTGGTGATCACTTGGGTCCCAGCAGAGAGGGGTGAGAGTCCAGAGAAAATACTGGCCATGATTGAAGAAGTTGATGGAGAATGAGGAGGTAGGAGTGGTTGTGAGGGGGAGGCGCAGATTCAGACTCCAAAGCCTGGGATGCAAGAGATAAGGTCTCTTCAATTGGGCAATCAACAAATGATGAAACTAGAGGCTGGCTTCCTTCTTCTTCCAAAGTAATTTCTCCTATTTCTGGTGGTGTTGGTGATTCTGGCACATCCACCATTTCAACTGGAGAAATAATTGAAGAGATTTCTCTTTCTTTCCTCTTTTTGACAAACTTGACCTCTATAGGCCCCTTAGAAGATTTTTCGTCCTTTTCCTTTTTGGAGGGCCCCGCCTCTGAAGCAGCCAACTTTGAAAACTTATCATCTTTAAAACTCATTCCCTAAGAGGAGAGCCATGCTTTGGTGCGTGCAAGAATCAGAGCTGACCTATCTGTAATGGAGGATTTTTCACTGATTAACCAATCAATAGGTGGGAAAACATATTGATCTTCATTTAGTCCATCCTAGGAAAGATCCAGAACACTTTCATTGTCACTAGTACCTTCTGGCAAGTCAACAAGCTCAAGTGTTTTAATCTCATCAAGTGTCAATCTGCTATGATCCTTTCTACGAACAACAACCTCATCACGTAGATCAATCCAGATGTCTTCTATGCTTGGTCTGTGTAGGTGCAGAGTTCCATACGCCCTGAGGACTCCTCGAATGTCAAACCCATCTCGGGGCTTCATATGCTTCTTCAACTTGTCCTGAAGCTCATGGACAACATTTTTAGCTTTCACCACTGTCAAACAAGTGTATCTTCCAATAGAAATTGGGAAAGATACAACAGCCTTATGTTTACTTTGTTGGAACTTGTGGAAATCCAACAATTGCCTAACCAATTCCATCAAGATCAGTTTATCCCCTAGATATCGGGGCAGACGGAAAGGATCCCCCGAGTACATGACTACCCGAAGATATGTGAACTTCTTGAATTGCAAGAAGACACAACCCCATTTGGAAACTTCAGCCCAGGCCTCATCTGAGACTCTTGTCTTCCTCAATTCAGGGTTTAACCTGTAGATGTTTTCATAAAAGAAGGCGTCATTTACCCTTCTGAATTGGTCTTGAGACCCTTTTCTTGTCAGTTGAGGGAAGTACTGATAAACCTGGTTCACAATCCTGTTTCCCTTGATATCAACCCGGATAGTTCCTCATCCCGGCCGCTGCATAGGAGACATATGAGGACATATAAAACTTCCCTGTGGACAAGACTGTTGTCATTTGGGAATCTATCTCATTACTAATGAGAGTGCCCCAATCAATCCCTTGTTTATTCTTCTTGATGGTGATCATGAATTGATACATCCACCCTTGGAAAACATTTGATTCATGTAAACCAAAAACCTAACTCAACAGAGTGATGATGTCATTGATTTCCTGAATGAAATCACTCCTGGGGATAATTCTTGGGAATCTGGAGACAACCAGTTTGGCTTTGATCAGGAACTTCTTATTTACATGCTTGATACAATCTTCCTGATCATTATCCCAAGATTTCTGAGCTGACTTGATATCTAACTCTCCATATTCTTCAAAATTGGGCAGTTTGAGGAGGTCATCAAAGTAACCTCCATCTAACTTGATCACAACTTCTCCCACCTGATTTCTCAAAGCACGTGAAGCAGAGTCATAACAGGAAGCGCATGCTAAGATGAATTCAGGGCACTGAGCGGACATTGGAAAACCTGCTGCAAGAGGTAAACCACTATCGGCTATCGATTTCATCCATGGAGTTTGGGAGGAACTCCTTACCCTACTCCAGAAATCCTCAATATCTATATTTCCGAGCTCTGTATCTCGGATGTCATAATTACAATCGATATATAATGGAGACTCCACCTTTCTGAACTTGTATTTCATCCTTCCTGACTTCTCAGTCTTTTCTTGCAATGGACCAGGATCTGACATGAGGGATTTCGAAGGAAAAGAGTTTCAGAGATTAGGAGATGTTGCACACTGAGAAAACCCCGACCTACTGGAGATGCCGGAAGGGTGGAAAAAACCGACACACTGAGGAGGATGTCGAGGACTCCAGAAATCGACACACTGAGGATGTCGGAGACTTGAGAAAACCTGGCACACTGAGGATGTCAGAGATTTTGGAAAGTCTCGGCTCTTCAAACTTTCTGATACACTGCGGGTTTTTGATACTGCACAGCACCCTGCGAAACCCGAGAAGGGGGAATAGGGTTTTTGTTGATTTTAAAACATGCAAGTTCTTTCTTCATCGTTTATATCCAAAACATATTTTGATTACAACAATATTCTGGGAAATAACACAAAGTGATAATTCCAAAGAGATAAACCCTAAAACAGAAACCCGGTTTAAGAAAACAACCCCAAAAGGAAAAATATAAAAACCCCACAAACCCAAAGAAGAAAATGGGAAGAATTCCATACATAATCAATCCATAAAAACCATGAACAAAGAATGAAGAGAGAGATACCTTCAACCAAGGCAAGGAAAGATCGAAAACGGGTAATTCAATCGGGCACAGGCGAGTTTCGGGTTTCGAGGTTGGAGAAGCATGCGAAAAATCCACGAGGTAAAAATATGTCGGTAAAAATGACGTGGAAATCCGCATATATATAAGAAAATTTACAATTAATACACTTCGGCTGGCACGTGCCAACTCACCCGACAACTCAGCATTAACGCCATGTCAGCATGCTCGGGAGGTCCGAAAACCCGACACAAAGGTGTTTAGAGCAATTCGGGTTTCAGGTTGCGGAAAACAATTGACATGAAGCATGATGCTTAGATGCTTCAAAGTTCCGAAAACCCGACATGAAGGACTTAGGAAATTCAGGTTTCGGGTTGCGGGAAACAATCGACATGAAGCATGATGCTTAGACGAAGACATGCTCCGATGTTCGGAAGTTCCGCAAACCCGACTCGCCTTAGTCGATGTGGGTTTCGGGTTTCGGGGAACACCAGACATGAAACATCTAAAACACATGTTGTCCTGTCGGTGAAACCCGAAAACCCTATTTTCTCTCATAAAGGAAATTTTGCAAAACCAGCTTAAAAATTTCGTAGGGTTATCTGATAGTTTTGGCGTAAACTCAAAACTGAGATAACACTTCCTTAGAGTAGAACACATAGTCCGAGCCTCCTTTCACGGCTCGTAATATCATTCTCTTGCCTCTTGCCCACTAACTATGTACTAAGTGAACTTTTGGAGCAATTAAATCTATTTTGTGATGCATCCGTCCATCCTTTGCTTATTTTATTCTCTCCTTACCTCTCATCATCATTAGGTATACTTGTGCATATTCTCGATTTTTATTGTATGTCCCGGGAGATGTGTTTAATGGGTTCAAGTGGTGTTATGTGTGAAATCTATCTTTGGTCCGTGGTGCATCTTGTTCACCCTCTCCTTTTCTCACCTCTCTCCACTTCGGGTGGTCGGGTCTATGATTCAACCACTTCCTTTTCTCATATATAAATGCTTAGTGTAGGCTCTTTTACCCTCTCTCTCTGTTCCTTGGAATGGTTAGATTAGGATAGGATAGGTTCTACCTACGGTGGAGTAACTTGTGGCGGGTAGGTTAGGAGGAAAGAACCGACTTTCTCCAGCAGGTCCGTCTCAATTTTTGCAAGTCCCATAGCTTGAGAGATGGTCACATGTTGTGCAATCACAGGATGCCCCACTCCACACCTGGGCCATTCAGGGTGCTATGATTTTGCACTAATAGTGACTTCTAAATACCTTTATAAAGGTCTCCTAATAAAAATCCATCTCTAAAAATTTATTCATTTTTCAAAATTTTGAGTTTGTGGGGATTTTAAAGTCTTTTTTGTGGGTTTTTGGATTTTTCTATCCCTCATGTCCCAAGTTCATCTGGGCCATCTATTCCCAATTTTCCACTTTTCACAATCGGTCTTTATTTTTCCTTTGTAATTGGTTATTTCAACTTTGCGCATCCCTATTGTCTCAATGTCCCAAGTGCAATCATGTGTCAAATTTTTCCGACTTATCTAATTTCAATGTATTGCGGGTGTTTTAGATTTTTGTGTCCCATATGTCCCGAGTGGCGATGGACCACCTTTTCCCCGTAAACCTACCTTTTTTATTTCCATTCATTATGGGTATTTTGGTTTTGTGCTTCCTAATTCTCCCAATGTCCCATGGGACATTTGTTCCAAATTTTTCCACTTTTTCCACAAATAGGCTTTTTTTGGGTTTGTGCTTCCCAAGTGTCCCGATGTCCCATGGCATAGTTGTACACTCTAGATCTACCTTACCCTATTTTCATTATTTCAAGGTTGGTATAAGTATTAATTACCTCATTAATTTTACCTCGCTGACCTATGTGGATTTAAATGCTTATAAATACTTGGGTAATCGAGCATTTTTACCACCTCACTTGCAAATTGCTATTGACCATTCGTATTCTCTCCCTCCACCATTTCTAGCCATGGTCAAGTCTTGTTCCATTGTTTTTGAATCTATAGGTGTAAGGAAGATGTAATACATCAAGGTGCTTTGAGAAAAGAACTAAGGAATCTGCTTTTCACAAGTAATCTTCCACCCCGACCGCAAGATGAAGATTAGTTTCAAAGGTCATGAACACTTGTCTTCCTTGGAAATGATTGTACCTAACATAGGCAATAGTGAAGCACAAAACTTAGACTTGGAAGAATTATGGGCATGAATCAATTCTCAAAACCCTACTCCTATGGCTGAGTTGATTAAAGACAGTGGAATCACAGAGGTAGGGGGTTTTCCCATATCACCAAAGGTGTCGATACAATTATTACTTGTAGCTCTTGTTTTGATCCTGATAAAAAAGAAATATTTGATCCTCAAGGTCAGGTGGTGGCATGAATTGATTAATATTACATTTTTACTACCCTCAAAATTCCCATGGTCAAAAATTCAAATACTCTCACAAAGGATCAGGCCCAAACTCTTTTTGATCAAGACAGTGAAAAATACAAAAGCAGAGTTGCCAAGTCTTGGTTCAAGAACCCTGAGAAAGGATCTTTAAGGCTACCTACAACAATGTTTAGAGTTTATTTTCATGAATAATTTTCAAACGTCATCACTCTATTGGAAATGATAGCATGAATTCCCACTACTAATGAATTTCACTATTGGATGTGCCCATACATCAATATCATATGTGAGGGTAAGAAGAATTTAAACTAGGTAGGAATCATTTGTGATAGCCTGACTAAGAAATTATCAAATGTTCAGAGAACCCAAACCTTCTACATGACCTCCTATCTAATGTACTCCATTGTAGCTTATAGGGAGTGGTTGGGTTTCTCCCATGTGGATGACAAGAAGGATGCCCCTATTTATATGTATCATCCCATGATTGACCACGAAAATTAGTAATCATTATTTTAGGAGATTGAATGATACATTCAATATGTACATTGTTAGATTGCTGGAGGGAGATACTACCAAAATATTTTTAGGTGAGGCAAAATAATTGATTAGTTTCTATGGCAGCTTCTTCACCTAAATCGGGAAGTTTTCATATATAAGATTGGATGAATTTGAGGGGAAACCCTGAAGCTTCCCATGTATTGCAATAATAAGATGGATTTGGTGGAAATCTACAGACAATTAGAAAACTTTCATAGAACTTGTAGGGATAAGAATATGCAGGTACTCAATTCCCAATCACACTCGGTAATTACACTTACATGACTTCCTAGATGCTTAGAAATTTGATAGAACAATTTCTCCTATGACACTTCATTAATATAATCCCGAGAACTTTCTTTGACATTAAAGGTTTCATTTCCACAAACTTTAGGATGTGTTTCAAAGCACCTTGATGATTTTGAGGACTACTAGGTAGATTGTTCCGATGACTATGAAGCTAGGAGATAGTACTATGGGAGATTGTCTCTGCAACAAATCATTTATTTTAGTATATTTGATGTCCCTAAAGGATTGGAAGATGATGATGAATAATTTCAATCTCTAAAGTATGAAATATAATTAAGCACACTCCTATGAAACCATTGATTGGTTATCAAGGAAAGAGATGTCTTGAAGGAGCTAAATAATCATGTCCTAGTGAGGACTAGAATTTGGTTTGATAGGAAAATGAAAGGATTCGGAGCAAGAAAATCTAGGTCTACTTCCCAAGATATCCCTACTCCTTAGATGAAAAACACCTCTATTGATTCCCGAGATAATTGAACAATATGTCCCTTCTCCTCCGTAATCCTCAACTCTAGTATATATCAAAAAGGGAAAATCAAGAAAGGGGATAAGGGATGTTATTCAAGAAAGTGATCCTTATCCTAAACAAACTGCAACAAAGAAAAAAATGTTGATTTAGATTATAATGATGTGATAAGAAAAGGAGTAAGAAAAGCATAAAGAGAATACAACTAAAGCAATTAGTATGATGGAGGGTCAAAGGAAATGGCCTCAAAGTTAGAAATATTTTTAGGAATTCCACTCAAATGATACCTCTATGTTGAAGTGGTCGTTGTATAGAAAAGTGATATGGGGAGTGCCTCTACAATCAAAGCTCCTTCACTTCTAGTTCCTCAGAGAATACAACCATTACTAGAAAGTAAGAAGAGAAATGTTGCTCAAATGTTGTTGCTCCCAATTTTGATATAGTGGCAGCTCTTCTAGGTACTACTCCTCCCCCTCGGCTAAAAATGCCAAATTCACTTCTATGTTGGTCTCAAACTCCCAAGGTCAAAGTTCATGGAAATTGAAAAACCCAAGTTTGATAAAGAAGAAAAGGACATATCAATGGGTGACCGAGAGTTGACAATAATTCCTCTCGGTGAATCAACCCCAAAAAGTGAAGTATATAATCTCAGGGAGATTGTGTATATGGTGATGTAAAGAGTTGAGAGGGGGAAGAAAACATAGGATCAGTTGGAAGAGTAGAACCAAATTTTCTCTAGTTTCATCAAATCCTTATTGGCAGAAGATAAGGTTCTTGATCCCACTCCCCTAGCTTCCATCCCACCTCCTTCTATCTTGTCCATTGATGAAGTTCAAGCCATTAAATAAATCCATAAGCATGTTACTTATGGTAAAGAAATGGAAGCTATGGTTGATGATTTAATAATCACATGATTGAATTTTATTGAAGAAGCATTCAAGGCATATGAGAAAATTACAAGATACAATCAAGTTCTCTATAACACTCGGTGTTTGAGATAGATAGTTTAAATTATGGAGTGAATGCATTTAATACCTCAAATTGATGAGTGAGACAGATGTGAAAATCATCTTGGATAATAAGGTTTTTGATGAGGTTAAACGAATCTATCCAAAACAGTGGGTTTTCAGCATTGACTGGAAAATAAAGGTTCCGAGAAGAAGCCATTGGAGAGCTCGAAATATGCTCCAAAAAAGGAGAATATTTTAAAGATTTTGTCATATCTTCCTTCTCGAGATATAAATTTACAAATCTTCAAAGAGAATTCAAGTGATAGATTCACTATTTAGGAGATCAAATCTCAATTCAAGACTTTTGTCAAAGAATCTATTTATGCATGACACCATCTCTAAGGAGAAAATGAAATAAATTTGCACACTAGATGATGCCATCAAAGATGTTAACAAAGAGATCTTGGAAAATACATATTTCGAGAAGGAAATGGAGAAGTTTTTGGGCGAGTTGGACTCATGCTACTACCAATACAACAATTCCCCCAGGAATTGACATAGCTGCAACACTTAAATGATTCGAAATCAAGTGCTAAAGGCAAAGGGGACTACAAGTGCTTCTACTAGTGTCTCAAATTACCAATTCTTGTTTTCCTTTATTACTCGTAGAAATATCTAGTTAAGGTGTTTTTATCCCTTTAAAATCATGTGTTATGTAAGCAAGGGATAAATTGAATTTGTAATATTTAATTAGATATTAGCTTTTGGTATTTAGAGAAAGGAAAGCTGAAAAGGCTCTTTATAACCATTTCTTGAGGTTATTTAAAGCAATAATCTCATCATTGTAAGGGATCGAGATTTTGATATCTTGATGTAAAAATAAAACATTAAATACTCAATACATAAGAAATTTCACCCTCTCTCATGTTTCTTCTCTTCTTATTCTTTTTCTAATTCATATAAGGCTATATGTATTTGAGGAAAGAACTTTGTGTCTTTCAGTTGATAAGTGTATTTGGAACTTTGTGTCTAATACATGTATGTCCTATGTTTCATATGCATAGTCTAAATATTATTATTTTATCAAGTATAAGTAAGATATCTTTTTGTTATCTATATGTGTGAAAATTCTCTCATATCTTCTTTTATGAATATCGAGTCCGGCTTTTCCTATTTTCTTCTCGTATTGAAAATGATTTTTGTAAATACCTCTCAGAGATATCAAAATCCTCACCAAGATATTGAATAAATGTTTATATTGTAAATATGGCTTTTGGATTTCAATAAGGGAATCTCTCCCATAAATAGGATGGACTTTTGTCCCCTAAGCTGTTGCTTATTTTAAAAGGATTAAATTCTATAGCTAATAGTTTTTGGTGCCCGACATGGGGCACGTATTGTGTATCCACACAAAAAAAAAATTCAGTCAAACATAAGGAAGCACCGATAACCTAATGACGATGTAAGATATACATGAGGTCAAAGATTACTTAGTATTATGGATCCCTATTTTCTACTTTTGAAACAACACGACTTCTCTTTCACCTAGAGAGAAGGAGAACAAGATCCACAAGTACTCCCCCTGTCAAAAATAGAACTGTAAGAAACACCGACTCATAAAATCAATCAAGGCCTAGTATTCAAGATTTGGTATTAGTTGGAGTCGTAGTTCCTTTATAAACTACTTTTCTAAGGATGGAGGCACCTCTACCTTGGGGATAGTGGGTTGGACCTCATTTTGTCACTCAACTATTGCATGATCTTCCAAAAGGGAATAGGAAAATATTTCCTAAATTCAGAGGATATGGAAAGGTGCACCAATATGAGCACATTGTTGCATTCATTGTGGCATGTGGTATACTTCGAGTGGATCATGAATATGTTTCTGTTAGGATCTTTGTGGAAACATTACAAGATAATGTTGTTGATTGGTTTTATCATCTCCCTGTTGGAGCTATCACTGACTGGACCAACATGAGAACACATTTTGAAGATCGGTTCAAACCTATGAAGATGTGCATGATCTCCTTGCCCAGATTTCTCATATTAAGAAGGAACCATATGAACCTATGAGAGAGTTTGTGGCCAAGTTTAACAAGTTGGTCAATAAGATTCTAGTGGCCACTCAACCTATAGATCAAATTCAAAAAAATCCTAAATGCATTATTACTAGAAGTAAGCTATGCATTGAGAAGGGATAATTTGGCGACTCTAGATGCGATCAATGCTTAGCCATAAGTGTTGAAGATTATTTAATAATGTTTGGGAAATTAAAAAGGATCTGTTAAATCTAAAGCATCTTCCTTAGGAAATAAGTCAGATCAGTTGGTACAAAAATTGGCAAATGATCACATAGCTATAAAAAGACTTGGCCTGAATCGCAACCTATAAGGAAATTCCAAGAAGGAATTTTCATCCTCAAAATTGATTTCCTCCTCTCTAACCAAAAATATCATTTGAAGGGCCACCTCTCAAAGTTCCTATTAATGCAACATGTGAAGTTCAGGAACTAGAAGATGAAGAGGAAGTTGAAAGGTATGAATAACTAGAGGAAGAAGCGGATGGAACGCTTGAGGAACCCACTGATTCTTAGGTTAATTTTCTCGTCACTAAAGGAATTGGTGATGATATGGATGACTATGATGAAGTAGTGTTAGCTATGAATAGTGAGTCATATGTCTTCATGACCCGAGAACAAATGAGTAAGAAAAAGGAAGTGGTCCACGTAGTAAATAGATCTAAAGA
The DNA here is from genome assembly GCA_018340775.1 of Taxus wallichiana var. yunnanensis. Taxonomy (NCBI): domain Eukaryota; kingdom Viridiplantae; phylum Streptophyta; class Pinopsida; order Cupressales; family Taxaceae; genus Taxus; species Taxus wallichiana. The sequence goes on from CM031237.1 coordinate 852,291,039, forward strand.
GGTTCTAATTACCATCCCATTTTTGCTAAAATAAGAGCTCCCATTCCTATCACTCCTACTCAAAAGGTAAGTAGTGCTAAAAATCCTTCTACTTCTTCATCTTCACTGCGGTTAAGGTAACCTCAAATGTTAAGGCTAATAGACCTAAGTGTTCTCCCCTCCAGTTCGAGACAACCCATCTATCTCTAGGTCCTTTGACATAATTGACTATCTTAAGAAAACTAAAATTCAAATTTCAAAGGCCAAGATTTATCAAACTCATCCTAAATATTTTTCTCAGGTTGTTAAATTTGTCAAATCCAAATCCAATCCTACACCTACCAATTCAAAAGGCCTTTTACCCACTCCTTCCTCTACACCTCATTAAATCATAATGGTCACGACCCCTCTCAGAACTCAAGAAAATTGAACCTTTTTATATCACCCTAGTTATAGTAGGTCATAGGCTCAATAATTGTGTTATTGATTCGGGAGGATCAGTATGTGTTATGTTTGCGAAAGTTTCTCATGCTTTAGGTCTAACTTTGACTCGCACATTTGGTTCTTGTCATTCCATGGAAAGTAAGGAGGTGTTGTTGGTAGGAAGGATCAAATATGCACAAGTGGATTTTGCTTCTTTTCAAAGAAAAGAGTCAAGGCTACTATTTTAGTAGCAGATATTCCCCCATCTTATGGCATGTTGCTAAGTAGGAACTTCTGTAAAGAAGTAGGTAGTGAAATTCAAATGAATTGGTCACATGCCCTCATTCCAGTGAATGGAAAGATAAAGAAATTGTTACTCGAGAGACAAAATGAGTATATTGTGCAGTAAAACTGATGATCCTAAAGCACTAATTCGTTACGAGGACATTAGTCATGGGAACTACATGATATATCAAATAAGGAGTTAATAATTTCCAAGGGTGTGATGGAGGATCAGTAATGGTATTTAGACCCTTGAATTTGATGCTAGTTGTTCTTAGCTAGTTCTAGAGCATGAGTGGTCCTATTTTCTCTTGAGAAGAAGTATTTTCCCTTCTCCTCTATGCTTCAGGTTTGAAAACACCAATAATACATAAAAATATGAGGCTCTTATTTTGGGGCTATAAATGGTCAAGGATATGGGGATTAATAATATTTGTGCATGAGGTGATGTTGAGCTCATCGTTAAGCAAGTTAGAGATATTTTCTAATTTAGGAACAAACTACTAAAACACTATATGAATCCGGTGTGGGATTCTATTAAATTCCTAGATGCCTTTTCCATAGAATTTGTTCCTTAGGATAGGAATACGAGAGTTAATGCTTTAGCTATCTCAGATCCTTGTTGATCCTCGATCTTGAGTTTGCTCAGAAAATTTCACCATCGAAATGATACATAGGCTAAGTGTACTAGATAATGCTAACAATTGGCAAGTATTCAATGATGATCAACATTTGATTTCTTTTCTTGAGCTTCAAGATAATTTTAGTCAGTTGTATTTTGAAGGAAGTGAAGTTGTTCCTCATGAGTCTGTAGCATCCACTATGTCTGAAGAAGGAATTGAGGAAGAATATGATAAGGATGGTTGTATTAATTTTAAAGGTAATAAGATAACCAAAGGATTAGTAAGTCTAGAATTTTTTTGAAAATCATGACAGGAATATCAAGTCAAAAATATCACATGAGGTTCATCAGTCTACAGAATCTGAAAATATTAATATTGGAAGCAAAGAGGAACCCATGCTTGTCAACATTGGCAAATTTTGCACAAAAGAAGAAAGAAATAAAATGATGAACTTATTAAAGAGTTAGGTTGATGTGATTGCTTATTCATATGAAGATTTAAATTCATTCAAGTCAAGGAAGATGCAGCATTACATTCCTCGTAAAACCAAGAATCAAGCCTTTTAGAAGAAGCAAAGACAATACAATCCCAAGATTTTAAATACCATTTACCAAGAGATTCAAAATCTCTTGAAGGAAAAAATATTTTTTCCAATTCATCACTCATCTTAGGTGGCTAATATTGTACTAATAAGGAAAATGAATGGTGAGATTTGGATTTTCAATATTTGAACCAAGCTTCCCTCAAAGATAACTATCCACTTCCCATGATGGATCAAATATTGCAAGTTGTTACTGGCTCTGAAATGTTATCTATGTTGGATGGATTTTGGGTACAATCAGATTGAGGTTGATGTTCCTGATCAACACAAGACATCATTCACAACCCCATGGGGAACTCTTTCTTATAAGAGCATTCCATTCGGTCTAATTAATGTTGGTACCACTTTTTAGTAGGAAATGGATTTAGATTTTGGGTCCTTGAAAGTAAAATGTATTGTTGTGTATTTACATGACTTAACCGTATTTTCAAAAAGAAGGGAAGATCATTTCCAACACCTTGAAATTGTCCTTCGAAATACATAGAACATGGGGTGTCCCTTCATCCAAATAAGTCTATTTTTGGGGTCACTAAAGGCAAGCTTCTTGGGCACATCATTTCCAAAGAGGGAACCAAGATAGATCTTGAGAGGTTTCAAGATATTCAACAAATTCCTCCCCACGAGTAAAAAAGGTGTGCATTCTTTCTTTGGAAAAATAAATTTTTTAAGGAGATTTATTCCTGATTTTGCAGAGCTAACTATGAGCATAGCTCAGATGATGAAAGGAAAACAATATTTTTGTTAGAATCTAGAGGGGAAGGAATCTTTTGAAAATATCAAAAAGGCAATCGCTTAGGACTCCCATTCTTGCTTGCCCGATTTTGAGAAGGACTTCTTGAACTATTGCTATGCTCTGAGAATACTTTGGTTGTTATTCCAACTCGGAAGAATCCCGAGGGATGTGAGCTATCCATTTCCTTTATGAGATATGTCCTTACATCTCATGAATTGAAATACACTAAGATTGATAAACATGCATTTTCTATGGTTAAAGAAGGTAGCGGTTTCGTTTCTACATCCTTGGTTCCCACTCTATTGTCTTTGTTCCAGATACAACTGTTAAGTCTATCCTCACATAGCAAGAGTTTGGAACCAAAAGCAGAAACTGGGTGGCAAAGGTGCAAGAGTATGATTTGGACATCAGACCAAATAAATTAGTCTAGGGAAAAGGTCTCTATGAGTTTTTGTTGAAGGTGCTGAAAATAACTCTCATGAGGAAGGCACTTGTATTCCCACTGTTCTCTTCATTAGTTAAATTGATGAGTGGTATGTTGATATTGCCCACTTTCTTACTTATGGAGAATGCCGATCTCACCTGAATGCTAAAGAAAAGAGAGCTATTAAACTAAGAGTTACACAGTATGTGCTTTGGGATAATTCTTTATTCAAAAGAGGGATTGATGGAAGGTTTCTCTTATGTGTGGACAGAGAGAAGCAAAGAGGTTAATTAGAGCATTTCATGATCAAGCTTGTGGAGGAAACTTCTCATCCATTATGACTACTCATAAGATTCTTCATGTAGGCTACTACTGGCCAACCTTGTTTCGAGATGCAACCAAATGGGTTAGTAATTGTGAATCTTGTAAAACTTTTGTGGGAAGGCTTAAGCTAGCCACTCGCCACTCAAACCACTTTTCATAGAATAACCTTTTCAACAATGGGGGTTAGAATTCATGGGTAATCTTAATCCTCATTCTAGTGTTGGGCATACTCATGTATTAACTGCCATTGATTATTTCACCAAATGGGTGGAAGTTATTCTAGTAAAAAGTACAACTTCTGAGGTAGTATGTAATTTCATCAAGGAAAACATTCTCATTAGATTTGGAGTACCAAGTAAAATTGTTATTGATAATGCCTCCAACTTCTCTTCTTATGAAATGATGGATTTTTGCTATGGGTATGGAATTTCTCTTGCACATTCGTCTGACTACTACCCCCAAGGAAATGGGCAAGTAGAATCAAAAAACAAGAATTTGGTGACCATCATTCGAAAGCTTGTCAATGAGTCACAAAGGAATTGGCATAAAAAGTTATATGATGCTCTTTGAGTAGATAGAATTACTATGAAGAGGGAAATTGAAATGTCTCCTTTTCACATGGTGTATGGAACTAAAGCTCGGTTTCAAGTGACTGTGGAACTATCAGCCTTGTAGTTGATGAAGACCATTGAAGATTCCAACTTCACTAGTGCTTTAGAGAAAATAATCATGTATCATCAGAAGTTGGATGAAGATAGATTGCAAGTGGAGGATAGAATTGTTGCACACCAGCAAAAATTAAAGCAGTTGTTTGATAAAAAAGCCACCCAAGAGATGTTCGGGTTGGAGACATTGTTCTACTCTGGGACAAGAGACAGAGCCTCGAGGAAATCATGGAAAATTTTATTCTCTCTGGTTGGGTCCATTCAAGATCGGCACTTTTCTAGTGTATTTATACTTGGACTATATGTATGGTACATCTCTTCCATTGCCATATAGTGGGCAATACTTGAAGTTGTTTCGATCTTAGGTTGTTAGGTGGCCATTTGTACAGATCTGTATAGTCCATATTTTTGGTCTTTGTTAGGTGTTGTGTCGGTGTCTCTTCTATATTGTTCCATTCTATGACTCTATTTTTCCCAATGGATAAGGCACTAGTCTATTTTGGAAACCTTGAGATTCTAGTGTTCATACCACATCTTGTTATCATGATAATCAAACCAAGTCATGTCCCCAAAAAGAGCCAATTATTGTCACCTTCCACGAGAATTACTGAGGTTGTCCTCTCTATTTTTGAAATTTGTTGGGTATGGTGGATCTGCTAAATACCTTTGTAAAGGTATCCTAAGAAAAATTTGGCTCTAAACAGTTAGTCATTTTTTGAAATTTTGAGTTTTTGGGGATTTTTAAGTCTTTTGCCGCTGGCTTTCAGATTTTTCTGTCCCTCATGTCCCAAGTTCATTTAGGCCGTCTGTTCCCCAACTTTCTTCTTTTCCCGATCAGTCTTTTTTTTCCTTTGTAATCGTTATTTCAGCTTTACGCATCCCAGTTGTCTCAATGTCCCAAGTGCGGTCTGTGTCAATTTTTTTGACTTGTCTGATTTCAATGTATCGCGGGTGTTTAGGATTTTTACATCCCGCGTGTCCCAAGTGCAAATGGACTACATTTTCCCTACAAACCTACCTTTTTCGATTTCCATTCATTATGGGTATTTTGCTTTTTTGCGTCCCGGATGACCCAATGTGACATGGGACAGTTGTGCCAAATTTTTCTATTTTTTTCCACAAATTTTCTTTTTCGGCTTTGCGCATCCCAAGAGTCTTGATGTCCCATGGGATAGTTACAAACTCTAGATCCACCTTACCTGATTTTCACTATTTCAAGGTTGGTATAAGTATTAATTGCCTCATTAATTTTACCTCTCCGACCTATTTGAATTTAAATTCTTATAAATACTAGGGTAATCGAGAATTTTTACCACCTCAATTGCAAATTGCTATTGATCATTTGTATTCTCTCCCTATGCCATTCTTATACGTGGTGGAGTCTTGTTCCATTGTTTTTGAATCTGCAGGTACAAGGAAGATGTAAGATGTCAAGGTGCTTTGAGAAAAGATCTAAGGAATCTCTTTTCACAAGTAATCTTCCACCTTGACCACAAGATGAAGATTAGTTTCAAAGGTCATGAACACTTGTCTTCCTTGGAAATGATTGTACCTAACATAGGTGGCAGTGAAGCACAACACTTAGACTTGAAATAATTATGGGCACGAATCAATTGTCAAAACTCTACTCCTATGGCTCAGTTGATTAAAGAAAGTGGAATCACAAAGGCAAGGAATTTTCCCATATCATTTAAGTGTGCCGATACAATTCTTACTTATAGCTCTTTTTTGATCCCGATACAAAAGAAATAGTTGATCCTCAAGGTCAGGTGGTGGCACGAATTGATGAATATTACATTTGTACTACCCTTAGAATTCCAATGATCAAAAATTTAAATACTCTCACCAAGGATTAGGCCCAAACTATTTTTTATCAAGACAATGAAAAATATAAAAGCAGAGTTGCTAAGTCTTGGAACAAGAACCATAAGAAAGTCCAAATTCAAAGCTACCTAAGATAATGTTCGAGTTGGTTTTCATGAAAAATTGTCATACGTCACCACTTTGTTGGCAAGAATAACAGGAATACCCACCACAAATGAGTTTCAATATTGGATGTGCACCTACATCAATATCATATGTGAGGTTAAGCATAATTTAAACTAGGTAGGAATCATTTGTGATAGCCTTTGGAGAAGTTATCAAATGTTTAGAGAACCCAAACCTTCTACATGACCTCTTATCTAATGTACTCCATTGCAAGCTTATAGGAAGTGGTTAGTTTTTTCCCTATATATTAAAAGAAGGATGCCCCAATCTATATGTATCATCCATAGTTGACCCTGAAAATCAATAATCATCATTTTAGGAGAGTGAATTATGCATTCACTACGTACATTGTCAGATTGTTGGAGGGAGATATTGCTAAAATATTTTTAGATGAGGCAAAACAATTGATCATTGTCTATGGAAGCTTCTTCACCAAAATTAGGAAGTTTTCATACATAAGATTGGCTAAATATGAGGGGAAACCCCTAAATCTTCCCATGTATTTCAATGATAAGATGGATTTGGTGGAAATCTGTAGATAATTAGACAAGTTACATAGAACTCGTAGGGACAAGAAGATTATAGGTATTCAATTCCCAATCACACTCGGTAATTACACTTACAACACTTCCCTAGATGCTCAGAATGTTGATAGAACATTTGATCCTCTCACTCTTCATTACTATAAGCCTAGAAATTTCTTTGACATTAAAGGTTTCATTTCCTTCAACTTCAGGATGGGTTACCAGCACCTTGCTGATTTTGAGGACTACTAAGAATATTATTCGATGACTATGAAGATAGGAGAAGGTACTATGGGAGATTGTCTCTACAACAAATCATTTATTTTGTTATATTTGATGTCCCTAAAGGATTGGAAGATGATGATGAATAATTGAAGTCTCTAAAGTATGAAATATCAATTAAGCACACTCTATTGAAACCATTGATTGGTTGTCAAGGAGAGAGATGACTTGAAGGAGTTAAATAATCAAGTCCTATTAGGGACTAAACTTTGGTTTGATAGGAAAATGAAGGGATTTAGAGAAATAAAATCTAGGTCTACTTCCCAAGATACCCCTACTCTTTAGAAGGAAACACCTCTATTGTTTCTTGAGATAGTTGAGCAATTTGTCCCTTCTCCTCCAAAATCCTCAACTCTATTATATACCAAAAAGGGTGAAATCAAGAAAGGGGATAATGAAGTGGATGTTACTCATGAAAGTGAACCTTCTCATAAAAAAACTATAGCAAAGGAAACAATTGTGGATTTATATGATAATGATGATAGTCAAGAAAACGAGCAATAAAATTAGGAAGAGAATACAATTGAAGCAAGCAAAGTATGATGGAGGGTCGGTCCAAGTAAATGGCCTCGAAGTCTATTGAAATATCCACTAAGGAAGCTCTGACTCCACTCAAACTGATACCTCTATGTTGGAAGTGGTTGTTGTACAGAATATGAGTGTTATGAGTGCCTTTACACTTGGGCCCATTCCTCCTTCTACTTATAGTTCTTCATTCTCCTAGTACAACCATTACTTTGGAAAATAGGAAGAGAAAGGTTGCTTCAAATTTTTTTGTTCCCAAGTTTGGTGCGGTGGCAGCTCTTAAGGTACTACTCCTCACCCTCTAAATAAAAATTCCAAATTAACTTCTAGGTTAGTCTCATACTTCTAAGGTCAGCAGTTCATGGAAATTGCAAAACCCAAGTTTGATAAAGAAGAACAAGACCTATCAATGGGTGACCAAGAGATGACAAAAATTCCTCTTGGTGAATTAACCCTAGAAAGTGAAGTACATAATCTTAAGGAGATTGTGTCTAGGTTGATTATAAGAGTTGATAGGGGAAGAAAACACATGATTAGTTGGAAGAGAAAACCCAAATTTTGTCTATTTTCATCAAATCCTTATTGGTAGAAGCCAAGGTTCTTGATCCCACTCCCATAGATTCTATCCCACCTCATGCTATCTTGTCCACTGATGAAGTTCAAGACATTAAATACATCCATAAGCATGCTACTTATGGTAAAGAAATGGAATCTATGGTTGATGATTTAATAATCACAGGCTTGAATTTTATTGAAGAAGCATTCAAGGCATATGAGAAAATTTCCAAGATTCAACTGAAGTTCTCTACAACACTTAGTGGTTTAGATAGAGAGTTGAAATTATGGAGTGAATGCATTCAAGACCTCAAATTGATGAGTGAGATAGATGTGAAGATCCTCTTAGCTAATAAGGTTTTTGATGATGTTAAACAAAATCTATCCAAATAGTGGGTTTTCAACATTGACTAGAAAATAAAGGTTCTAGAAGAATTCATTGGAGAACTCAAGAATATGCTGCAGAAAGGAGAAGCTTTTAAATCTTGTGTCATGTATGCCTTCTTGGATATACATTTCCAAATATTCAAAGAGAATTCAAGTGATAAATTCACTATTCAGGAGATCAAATCTCAATTCAAGAATTTTTTCAAAGAAAATCTATTTAGGCAGAAACCATCTCTAAGGACAAAATGAAAGAAATTTGCATACTACGGGTTTCCATCACATATGCTAACAAAGATATCTTGGAGAATGTAGAGTTTGAGAAGGAAATGGAGAAGTGTTTAGGTAGTTGGACTCATGCCACCTGCGAGTACAACAATTCCCCGAGGAATGGACATAGTTATTACACTGAAACGATTCATAAATCAAGTGCTAAAGTTAAAGGGGACTACAAGTGCTTCTACTAGTGTCTTGACTTCCTAATTCATGTTTTCCTTTCTTATTGTAGAAATATCTAATTAAGGTGTTTTTATCCCTTTAAAATCAAGTGTTATGTAAGCAAGGGATAAATTGAATTTGTAATATTTTATTAGATAATTAGCTTTTGGGATTTAGAGAAAGGAATTTGAAAAGTATCTTTGTAACTATTTCTTGAGGTTATTTAAAGCAATCTTCTCATCATTATAAGGGATCAAGATTTTGATATCCTAATATAAAAAGAAAACATTGAAATACTCAATACAGAAGAAATTTCACCCTCTCTCATGCTTCTTCTCTTTCTTTTCTTTGTCTAATGCATATAAGGCTATATGTATTTGAAGAAAGAACTTTGTGTCTTTCATTTGATAAGTGTATTTGGATCTTTGTGTCTACTATATGTGTGTCATGTGTTTCATATGCATAGTCTAGATATTGTTATTTTATCAAGCATAAGTAAGATATCTTTCTGCTATCTATATGTCTGAAAATGCTCTCCTATCTTCTTTTTATGAATAACATTCTGAATTTTCCTATTTTCTTATGTATTGAAAACCCTTTTTGTAAATACCTCTAAAGATATCGAAATACTCACCAAGATATTGAACAAATGTTTATATTGTGAATATGGATTTTGGCTTTCAATAAGGGAACCTCTCCCATAAAGAGGAGGGACTGTTGTCCCCTGATTGTTGCTTGTTTTCAAAGGATTAAATTCTACAAAAACATATCCCTAGGGTAAGAAACATAAGTTAGACCACAAAAAAGACAAGGATCCTTGTGGTATGAACATAAAGCATAAATCCAAAAATTACAAGACAATGTCACTATCAAAATCAATAGAAGGAAAAAGACAAGTGTCACTCGTGCCTAATCTTCTCACTTATAAATCATGCATATAACAACATACTTAAGGTGTAATGTATTAGTAATAAGTTCATAATTTTATTTCTACATATTCTAATTTATAGCCCCAAAATATTAAATTGAGATTCAATGAATAAAAAATACACTTAATCATCATTATTGAAAAACACGTGTATAGGCTCAATAAGAAATGAGTTCTCTAAATGGGGTTTCATATTTTTAGAATAATATTACCCAATAAAGTAATCCAACATAGAACACATATATTATCTTGGAAAGAACCATGCCATTTTATCCCTTTCTGAAATGGACAATTGGGTAATCGACTTCGACCCTCATTTCCACATATCATACTCTAGATTCTATCCTATCAAAAATTGAGTAAATGATGCTCGCCCATCCACACATCTATAACCTCTTGATTATAAAAATTAATGGTATGGGATCATGTATGTGTATTTGAAGAAACTTCTAGAAAAATATTTGATTAAAGGAAATGAGAAGAAATAATTCCACCCCTCAACACACACACATCAAAAATAATGTCCATATAAAGGAATACCTTTGGCTTAGCGACAACATGTGAAGTCTATAGTCCTTGATTGATTTGAGCTCATATCTATAAATCAATTCTCCTTGATTGATATTTCTTATTGTATAGAGGGCATCCAAATTCTCCAATTCGTAATTCAATATGTGAAAAGAATGTAGCATATTTACGTAAAGAGATCGAATAATAAGAACACAATACGAATTAAATTTTCAGTAATCTTCCTACAAAATTCATTTCATACACTCCCATGTAAATAGGAAATATCTCCCCTATAATTTAGGAGGTAGCTATTGTAGACACCCTAAAATTACACTTTTGTTTCCAAAGTGTTATCCTTATACACCCTCGTTATTCACCCATTTGTGATTAATTGATTAAATTAATTAATTAATACACATTGCACCCTTTGGATTAATTAAATTAATCCCATGTATCCTTAGTACCCCTTTAGCTAAGTTAATTATTATTTATTAATTAAATAATTAATTAATTAAGTGTGTGCACATCCTAGTCAACTGCCACTTGATCAACATCCACCTAGACTCCACTTAGACTCTACTTAGACTCCCTATCCTTATCCTAGTTAACTGCACTTCTAGAATCCTAGAAAGGTGGGGGCATTTAAATTACACATACAACCACCTTCTGGATGCAACATTATGTAATTAGTTCATTTACTACTCCCGTGTTGTCATCCTTAAAATTCCCCTCTTTTGAAGTCAAGTTTCAAAAATTTGAGTCTCGTACTTGGAGTATTGGATCATGTCAAGTCCGGCATTATTTGCATTTTTCCCATTCATGGAGAACAATTTGAAATTTGGGCATAATGGTGAAGTTTATTCCCTTCTTTTTATTTTCTTCCCACAATCGGGAATGATAGGCATATCTTCCCCATTATTTTTACCCCAGAATCCATGGGTAATATGTGGATATCTCTAATTGGATGTGGTTTGGCCATGTTTCAAGTGTTAGCAGAAGCCTCCACATGTCCAAATAGTGCAACTCGGGGGCAAGGTCCAAGGGACAGTCCTTAAATAATCACAAAGCTTTCCGCGTGTCCTAGGTTCAAAATGAAGGTAAAAATACCTCAAATTGGCTAAGTATGGAAGGTTTAGCAGATGACACCACGTGCCTCATTGGTGTAGCTTCAAGAGTCAAAGCCGGGGTAGTTCTCAAACTTGCGCTAGTCCTCCACATGTCCTAGGTCCAAAAAGAGAAAGATTCGATCGTTAAAATTGACTAAGTATGGGCAGGTTGGCAAAAGTCTCCACGTGCCTTAACAGTGCCATTTCAGAAGTGAAATCAAAGGGTCAATCTTCAAATGAGTGCCAGCTCACCACATGGTCAAAGTCAATGGAGAGAAAAAGTTGGCCGTTGAAAAGTCTCGAGACTGCCGTCGAAGCGAGACATGCGTCAGCTCGGTGTAATTTTAAGAGGCGTTTCCAAAACAGAAACTCAAATGAGTTCCATCCCTTCATGTGTCTAGGGGTCAACATAGGTCAAGCAGGAAATAGACTGAATCGGATAAGTATAAAGGAACCGGTGGAGCTCTCCATGTGTCACTGGCACAGCTTCAAAGGCAAAAAATTTAAAAGGTGTCCGTAGGCCTACTCAAATCAATTCCTTTCACGTGGGCGGCCCGGATTTAAAGTTACAAAAGCAAATCGAATGGCCCATGTTTTAACTGGTGAAATAATGAAATGGTCGTATATTTAAAAACCTATTTTTTCTACCATTAACGTTTCTTTGCAAATCAAGAATTCGAAAGGGTGCAAATGATTGGAATAAGTTGTAACTGTTTCTTGCTTGCTCGAGGAAGTTGTAATAGTCTCTTATGAGCTATATCATGGGATTTCAAATACATTATACATGTTGGAATTTTGATATTTTGAAACTATAATTTGAATTGGATGAAATCAATACAAAGGTTCTCCCCTTTTTCCTTTGTTTTATCTTTCCTTCTTGCTCTCATCTGTGAATCATTTAATCCTTACATGCTTAGGAACTTTGTGTTCTAGTTGATACAATCTCAAGAACTTTGAGTCTGTGGATAGTTCCGTTATAAACATGAATAATTCTATTCTATATCTCATTTTCTTAATACATATAAGGGTTTTATCTGCCATCTCTTTTCCCCTGAAAGTGTTTTCATCTTTGCCTCCCTCCTCTCTTCAAGTATTCTATCCTCATGTATTGATAACATTCCAGGCATAAAACACATTTCAAGATATCAGGAAACCACCATTGAATGAAAGATTGTGTATTTGTACATAGGTTTTTCCCTAATTTCAATAAGGGAACCTCTCCCATTAAAGAGGAGGGACTTTCTTGTCCCTTGACTGTGGTTTCATTCCAAGTGCAAATTTGAAACCCAACAATTTTTGGTGACTCCACTGGGAATTTGTTCAACAAATTTTATTTCTTAAAATAACAACTAATTTGATCATTTCTTTGATCTAGCGACTCTAAGATATACTCATGGTAGAAGGGATCTTGGAATTGAAGATCCCAAATTTTAACTCTTGGATCAACAAGGTTTTTAACTTCCTCCAACAAGAAGAAATAGAAGAGATCATTCGACAAACACACCTCCTATTGAAGACAGAGCTTCTGGTAGTAGCATTCCTCAAGCACAACTTAGCCCTAATTTTTTTCCCTAATTCTTGTTGGTGTCTCAGTTCCATTTCAAGAAATATTTCTAATAATGGTAGAACCTTGGACTTGGGGACAAAGATTTGGGCCTCTGGCTCTTCCTCAACCATTGCATGAGTTACCTAGGGGTAACAAGAAGATTTTTCCCAAATTTAGAGGTGATGGAAAAGTACACCTGATGAACACATTACATCCTTCATTGTTGCATGTGGGGTCCTTGGAGTTGAACATGAGGATGTCTCTCGTGAGGTCAAGTTTGTGGAAACCTTACAAGACAATGATGTAAATTGGTTTTACCATCTTCTTGCTGGGACCATCATTGATTGGACTACTATGAGGACTGAATTTGAGCAGCATTTCAAACCTGCTAAAGATGTGCATGCTTTGCTAGCTCAGATTTCTCAAATCAAGGAGTCACATGAGCCTATGAGAGAATTTGTGGCCAAGTTCAACAAGTTGGTTAACAAGATTCCACTAGATACTAGGATTGTTGATCAGATTCAAAAGTGTTTCTTCTTAAATGCTCAATTTACGGAAGTAAGCTATGCCCTGAGGAGAGAAAATATTGCAACTTTGGATGTTGATCAGAGATTGGTTGTCAGTGTGGAAGATGACTTGATCATGTCTGGCAAGATGAAAAGGGATTTTTTCAAATCCAAAGCATCTTCTTCTTCCCCTTCTCTTAGAGGTAATGTGGATCAGTTGGTGTAAAAGCTGGCTAATGACCTCATTGCCATCAAAAAGTAATTGGCTCAACATGCTCCATATCAAGATGTTCCAAGGAAGAACTTTCAGCCTAGGAACCACTTGCCCTCTTCTCAAACCAGGTTTTCCATTAAAGGTCCACCCCTCAAGGTGCCTGTTAATGCTACTTGTGAGGTTCTTGAGCCTGATGATGAGTAAGAAGATGGGCTCTATGATCAACAAGAAGAGGAAGTCGATGAAGAACTGGAAGATCCTGATGGTTCTCGAGTTCATTTCCTCACCACTGAGGGTTTGGATGATGAAGATGAATATGATGATGTAGTTGCTGAGATGAATAGTGAGTCATATGTTGTTATGACTGGGAGCAGACCACAAAAAGGAAAAGGTGGTGCAACCTAAAAAAATATCCAAGGAGTACCCCATCACCATCCCCATGATTGCAAGAAGAGGAGCACTTATTCCTACTACTTCCACCTGAAAGTTAAGCTCTGCTAGTCCTTCTTCCTCTACTTCTTCTTCTTATAATTATTTTCCAACAAATGATAAAGCTGATAGATCAAAATCTCTTCCTACTCCTAGTAGTGATTCCCCATCCACATCTAGATCTTTTGACATTATAGACCATCTTAAAAATACCAAGATTCAGATTTCTAAGGCAGAGTTCTATCAAACCCATCCTAAAGCCTTTGCCAAAATGGTTAACTTTGTAAATTATAAATCTAAAACCCTAGCCCATTCTTCTAAAGGCATTTTTCCCACTCCTTCTCCGCCTCAACCCAGCCTTGTGGCTGTAGTCACTTCACCCAATGAGAAGATCAAACCCTTCTATGTGACTCTCCTCATAGCTAGCCACAAGCTTAGCAATTGTGTCATTGATTTTGGTGCATCTGATAATGTAATGCCTGCAAAAGTGGCTCATGCTTTGGGTCTAACCCTAACCCGCACTTATGGTTCTTGCTATTCCATGGAAAGTAGAGAAGTGCCTTTGGTTGGGAGAATCAAGGATGCATAAGTAGCTTTTGTTGCTTTACCAGATAAGAAGGTCTTGGCTACCATCTTGGTTGTTAATATCCCTCCTTCCTATGGCATGTTGCTAAGTAGGAAATTTTGTAAATATGTTGGAGGTGAGATCCAAATGGATTGGTCACATGCCTTGATCCATGTCAATGGGAAGATGAAGAAGTTGTTTCCGAGAAACAAGTAGAGTATATTGTGTAAAATACAGATGATCCTAAAGCACAAATAGTGTATGAAGACATTAGGCATGGGAACTACATGATCATGTCACAAGAGGAGACAGTCGCCGAAGGAAGTGTTGCTTGATCTCGAATGGTTTGTGGACTTTGGATTTTGATGGAATTTGTTCTTTAGCTAGTTCTGGAGCTGGTGTAGTTCTCATTTCTCCTGGGGGTAAGGTTCATCCTTTCTCCTTTAAATTTCAATTTGAAAATACCAACAATATTGCTGAGTATGAGGCCATTTTTTCTTGGGTTGAGCATGGTGAATGAAATGGTAGTGAAGAACCTTACTTCTTGTGGAGATGCGGAGTTAATTCTAAAAAAAGTTAGAGACCTTTATCACGTAAAGAATAGAAGGTTGAAACACTATAGGAATCTAGTCTGGGATTCCATTGAATTCCTTGATGCTTTTTCCATTGAAGTTGTGCCAAGGGAAAGGAACACTAGGGCTAACTCTCTTTCTGCTTTGGGGTCCTTGTTGATTCCTCATCCTGATTTTCCTCAGGATAAATTCACCATTGAGCTAATCCATAGACCTAGTGTCCCTGACAATGCAAATAATTGGCAAGTTTTTAATGATGACCAACATTTGCTTTATTTCTTAGAGCTCAGAGACAACTTTGATCAATTGTACTTTGAAGGAAGTGACAATCTACCTAGAGAGTGTGTGTCATCAAATGAAGAGGGTGTCAAAGAAGAGATGGATCGAGATGGATGCATCAAACTGAAAGACAACAAAATTCCTAAAGGGCTGGTGAGTTTGGAGGATCTTTTTGATAAAAATGATAGATATATGAAGTCTAAAGTTTCCCAAGGATCCCGAAAATCTGCTTAGACTGAGAAAGTGAATATTGGGAGTCTTGATGATCCCAAAATGGTTAACATTGGAAAATGCTACACTCAGGAAGAGAAAAAGAAGGTGGTGAATCATTCAAGAGGTACGTTGATGTTCTTGCTAACTCTTATGATGATCTTAAGGATTTTCAACCTAAAGAAATGTAACATTTCATTCCTTTGAAGCTTGGGATAAAACCATTCAAACAAAATCCAAGGTAATACAATCCAAAGATAGTTTATACAATTTTACAAGAACTACAAAAGCTTCAAGGCTAGGATCATCTTCCCCATCCACCATTCAAAATGGATTGCTAGTATAGTGTTTGTCGGGAAGAAGAATGGTGAGATTCATATATGTGTGGAATTCAAAATCTAAATCAAGGATCTTTGAAGGACAAATACCCTCTCCCCATGATGGAATAAGTATTGCAAGTCATCACAGAGCTCGAAATTCTATCTATGTTAGATGGTTTCTCGTGGTACAATCAAGTAGAGGTGAATACTATAGATCAACATAAGAATGCCTTTACTATCCCTTGGGGAACCTTTGCATACAAGAGGATGCCATTTGGTCTCATTAATGTTGGTACTACTTTCCAGAGGGCCATGTATTTGGATTTTTGTAGTTTGAAAGGGAAATGCATTGTTTTGTATTTAGATGACTTGACAAAGTGTTTTCTAAAGAAAGAAAAGATCACTTCCAACACCTTGAAACAATATTGCAGAAGTGTAGAGTGTATGGAATTTATCTAAACCCTAAGAAGTCTATGTTTTGTGTCACGAAGGAAAGCTATTGGGACACATTGTTTTAAAGGAAGGAATCAAGATTGATCCGAGAGATTTCAGGCCATCCAAAGAAATTCCTCTTCCATCAAGCAAGAAAGGTATCCATTCTTTCTTTGGTAAGATAAATTTCCGAGGATATTCATCGCCAATTTTGCAGTAACTTACTATGAACATTTCTCACATGATGCAATGGAAGCGAGATTTTGGTTGGTCCTCCGAAGGGAAGAAATCATTTGAGGACATTAAACAGGCTATTGTAAATAATCCAATTTTGGCGTTCCCTGACTTTAGAAAAGATTTCATTATCTATTGTTATGCCACTAAAAATACCCTAGCTGCTGTGTTAGCCCAGAAGAACACTAAAGATCATGAGCTCCCAATTACATTTATGAGTTATGTCTTGAAAACTCATGATCTGAAGTAAACCATGATAGAGAAACATGCTTTTACAGTTGTCAAAGTTTTCAAGCAATTTAGGTTTTACATCCTTAATTATCATTCTGTGGTGTTGGTGCCTGATACAACAATCAAATCCATTCTTACTCAACAAGAATTTGGAACCAAGAGAGGTAATTAGGTAGCAAAGGTGCAAGAGCACGATCTTGATATCGTGGAAACAAAGCTGGTTTGGGGTAAAGGCTCGTGTGAACTCATCTGGAGGAGCTGCCAAGGAGTTGTCCAAAGATGAAGTTGATGTCCTTGTTGTTCTGTTCCTCATCTCATTAGATGTATGGTATGTTGACATTGCTCACTTTCTAACCTATGGAGAGTGTCCATCTCACTTGAGTGCCAAAGAGAAGAGATCCATCAAACTAAGGTCTACACAATATGTGCTATGGGAGAATGCTTTGTTCAAACGAGGCATAGATGGAAGGTTTTTGAAGTGTGTAGACAAGGAGCAACAAAAGAAGTTGTTCTCTGCTTTTCATGACCAGGCTTGTGGAGGTCATTTCTCCTCTGTTGTAACAACTCATAAAATACTTCGTGTTGGTTATTATTGGCCCACTCTATTTAGAGATGCATCAAAATGGGTTGGTAAATGTGAAGCATGCCAAACATTTATGGAAGACCTAAGTTGGCTGTTTTGCCACTAAATCCAATAGTGATTGATGATCCCTTTCAACAATGGGGATTGGATTTCATTAGAAATCTTAACCCACCTTCCAGCACTGAAATACCCATGTGTTGATTGCCATAGATTACTTCACCAAGTGGGTGATCCTAGTCAAGAGCACTACTTTTGAGGTAGTTTGCAACTTCATTAAGGAGAACATATTGATCAGGTTTGGGACCCCAAACAAAATTTTGACTGACAATGCTTCCAAATTTTCTTTTACTGAGATGATGGACTTGTTATGGGTATGGGATATCACTTGCTCATTCTTCAGATTACTACCCCCAAGGGAATGGACATGCGTAATCAACAAACAATAAATTGGTGAGCATAGTTAGAAATCTTGTAAATTATTATGAGAGGAATTGGCATAATAAGATATATGATGCACTTTGGGCTGATAGAATTACACCCAAGAGAGTAATTGGAATGTCTCCTTTCCAAGTGGTGTATGGTGTGGAAGCTCAACTGCTAGTCATGGTGGAATTTCTAGCCTTGCATATAATGAAAACCATTAAAGATTCAAGTTTCAGTAGCTCTTTGGACAAGAGAATTTTGTACCTTCAGAAGCTTGATGAGGACAGATTGCAAGTGGTTGATAGGATAGCAGCTCATCAGTTGAAAGTGAAGGCTTTATTTGACAAGAAAGCTAAACCCAGATTTTTCCAAGTGGGAGACATTGTGCTACTTTGGGACAAAAGACATGAGCCACGAGGAAGTCATGGTAAGTTTGATTCTCTTTGGCTTGGTCCTTTTAGAATCAGACATTTTGCTAGAGAGAACTCTTTTTATCTGGATTACATGGATGGTTCTCCTCTCCCACTTCCTTATAGTGGGTAATATTTGAATTTGTTCAAGTCCTAGGTGACTAGGTGGTCCTTCTGTATATTCTGTATGTGTTTTGGTTTTGGGTCGTTCCTTTGTGTTTCATTTCTATTCTTCCCTTTTGGTTTGTTTTGTTTCTTTTTCCCATCTTGTGTGTGTTGCCTTGTATTGGTTTTATTTTGGAATCCTTTACCCAATGAGTAAGACATTGGTCCTCCTTCCCAAATTCATCTCGTAGTTCTTGATCTTACCTTGTGTCTTTTTTCTAAGTGAATTCATCCCCAACAAGAGCCAGCTGTTGTCGTCCTCCAAATTCCACTCTTTTGAAGTAAAGTTTCAAAAATTTTGAGTCTGTACCTTGGAGTATTGGATCACATCAAGCCTAGCATTATTTGCATTTTTCCCATTCATGGAGAAAAATTTGAAATTTGAGCATAATGGTGAAGTTTCTTCCCTTATTTTTATTTTCTTCCCACATTTGAGAATGACAGGCGTATCTTCCCCAATATTTTTTCCCCCAGAATCCACGGGTAATACATGGATATCTCTAATTAGATGTAGTTTGGCCATGTTTCAAGTGTTAGTGGAAGCCTCCACACGTCCAAATGGTGCAACTCCAGGGGCAAGGTCCAAGGGATAGTCCTCAAATAAGCACAGGCTTTCCGTGTGTCCCTGGTTCAAAATGAAGGTAAAACAATCTCAAATGGCTAAGTATGGAAGGTTCAGTGGATGGTGCCATGTGCCTCATCAGCACAACTTCAAGAGTCAAAGCCGAGGGCATTTCTCAAACTTGTGCCAATCCTCCACGTGTCGCAGATCGAAAAAGAGAAATATCCGATTGTTAATATTGACTAAGTATAAAGCGGGTTGGCGAAAGTCTCCACGTGCCTTAATGACACCATTTTAGAATTGAAATCAAAGGGTTAATATTCAAATGAGTGCTAGCTTGCCACATGGTGAAAGTCAATGGAGAGACAGAGTTTTCCGTTGAAAAGTCTGAGATCGGCGGAAGGAGACATGCGTCAGCTCGATGTAATTTTAAGAGGCATTTCCAAAATGGAAACTCAAATGAGTGCCAACCCTCCACGTGTCTAGGGGTCAACATAGGTCAAGCAAGAAATAGACCTGAATCAGCTAAGTATAAAGGAATCGGTGGAGCTCTCCACGTGTCAGCCTGATGCAGCTTCAAAGGAAAAAAATGCAAAAGGTGTCCGTAGGCCCGCTCCAATTAATTCCTTCCACATGGGTGGCCCAAATTTAAATTTGTAGAAGAAAATCGAATGGCCCATGTTTTAAATGGTGAAATAATGAAATGATCGTATATTTAAAAACCTATTTTTTCCACCATTAACATTTCTTTGCAAATCAAGAATTCAAAAGGGCATGGATGATTGGAATAAGTTGTAACTATTTCTTGCTTTCTCGAGGAAGTTGTAACCGTCTCTTATGAGCTATATCATGGGATTTCAAATCCATTATACATGTTGGAATTTTGATATTTTGAACTGTAATTTCAAATTGGAAGAAATCAATACAAAGGTTTTCCCCTTTTTCCTCTGTTTTCTCTTTCCTTCTTGCTCTGATCTGTGAATCATTTAATCCTTGCATGCTTAGAAACTTTTTGTTCTATTTTATACAATCTCAAGAACTTTGAGTCTACGGATTGTTCCGTTATAAATGTGAATGATTCTATTCTATATCTCATTTTCTCAATACATATAAAGGGTTTTCTCTCGCCATCTCTTTTCCCCGAAAGTATTTTCGTCATTTTCGTCCCTCCTCTCTTCAAGTTTTCTATCCTCATGTATTGATAACTTTCTGCATAAAACACAATTCAAGAAATTAGGAAACCACCATCGAATGCAATATTTTGTATTTGTACATAGGTTTTGTCCCCGCTTTCAATAAGGGAACTTCTCCCATTAAAGAGGAGGGACTATCTTGTCCCCCGATTGCGGTTTCATTCCAAGTGCAAATCTGAAACCCAACACCCCAACACTATTGTAACTTCCCACAATGCTATTTTTAGCATATGCATTTACCCGTATGTAACCAATTTCAACTACTTTTGCCTCTATAAATTACAAGCTTACCTTGCTTACAAATCCTCTTGAATCTAAAGTACAAAAACTCTATTGAATTCACTATGTTGGTAGCAATTGCATTCAAATTTTGGAGAGCATTCAAGAGCATCCACATTCATTTCTGACATTCATTTACAAGGTTCCACAAACAAGGTCTCCACAACCTTACTGAGGTTTGCATTGAAGAAATTACAGGGAAGGTTTGCATTATTAGTTTGTTCATATTTCATTACTATAGTAGTTTTTCATTGCATACATTTTGGCATGCCCGATGGGATTCACACCCTTCCTCTTTCATTTTATTTTTTTATGTTTGTCTCATTTTGTTCTTGTAGTGTTCCTGTTGTTTTTGTGTTGTTGTGCAGGTTTGGAAGCAAGAAATTGTGTAGGTTTAGAAGCAAGCACCAAGTTTCCAGATCACAAAAAAAAATAATAATAACATATTTGTTGTATTTCTCAGTTTCTGTTGATTTATTGTGAGTGCAAAATTCTATTTGGAATGTAGAAATTTGTCTGAGTGCATAACAACAAAATTGGTTTGATTCTTTGTTGTTGTAATACACCTGCACACAAAAAAACAACATAACTTAGATTAGATGTTCATTAATTTTTTTGAATATATCTATATAGGTATGTTTTTTTCTTTATAAACTATTATAAATTTAAAAAAAAATTGATTAAAAAAAACCAAAAAAACCTAGATCTATATATGTGAAAAGAATGTAGCAGATTTATAGAGAGAGATCAGATAATAATAACACAATACGAATTAAATTTTCAATAATCTTCCTGCAAACTTCATTACATACACTCCCATATAAATAGGAAATAGCTCCCTATAATTTAGGAGGTAGCTATAACAACTCACCAATCTACGTGAGTTGTTTATAACTCTCTAACAATATATTATTTGGTTGGGTTTGTTACTTACGTAACAATACTCAACTCTAATTACTTGAGTTGTTTATAACAACTCCAAACCATATATATAATATTGTTAATATAACAATAATATATTGCTAATGACTCGGCAGATTTGGAGCTGTTTTTTTGGTGAAAAAACTCTAGGATAGATTTCTATTGTTTGCTTTTTGATCTCTTCTCGCTATTTTCTCGGATCATTGTACGATGGATCCTTTCTTTTAATTTGTTGTTTTATTTGGATGATGAGCCCTCCGAGGTTGGCTATTTTTTCCCTCTCTCGGGATGTTTCTCTCACTTCGATATCTAGATTTTGAGCCCTTTTTTATACGGGGTATAGTCCCTTCAAAACTATTTGCCCTTAATAAAAAAAAAAATAATAATATATTACCACTAGTTTTTATATTTATAAACATAATTTAATATTACAACATTACATTTACATTCACCAACATATATAGCATATCAATGTGAGCACGAGAGATATGTTTTCCTAATAGTACGAACATGGGGAAAACCTACCTTTGTACTTGTACCTACCTTCATGAATAGGTGATTTTCATAGGATGATCACAAACCCGACGGATGGTTTTACATACGGTTGATCACAAACCGATAATGGTGTTTTTACAAAGTGGAGTACCACAAACTAAAAGGTGATGGTTTTGCATATGGTTTACCAAAAACCAAAATTGATGGCTTTACAAAGTGGTTTACCACAAACAAAAATGTGATTTTTTTCAAATGGTTTACCTATAACCACATCATGATGTGCCAAGTACTAATATAAGCCCTCATCACATTTCATTGTAGGTAATAACATAGAAAATGTTTTTGAATATTGTTGCTCATACTCACATAGAAAAAATAACAAAAAGAAAATGGAACATTGAATTTTGTTCCCCCATCAAAGTGAAATATCCACTTATTCTATAAAATAAGTAGGGACAACAGGAACACTGAAATTCAAACACCGAAAAATACTAAAAGCAAACATAATCTAAAAAAATGCCACCAAACCATTTGTGCAGCCACGTTGTTGGCAATCGATGAGAAGTCATTGATTGACCTACAAAATTTGATTCCTCCGTACTCCAATGTAAGGCTACTCAATCAGCCTGATTTATCTTTGAGGCTCATGATGTAAAATTTGTTGATGGTGAATCTCTAAATCTGACAAAAAAACCAACCTTTGATGTTTTGACCATAACTTGAGAATCGTAGCTCCGTTTTGCAAAGTATAAAATGTGTCAAAAATATAGTTTCAATATATTTCCATTCATGTAGAGAATCACTGGTTATTTCTATAGCATCACTAGTGATTCAAAAAAATTGTTGGTGATTTTACCTAATCGCTTGCTTATTGCGTTACAATTCCAAAATCGTTGGCAATTCATGTGCAACAAATTGCAATGAACTCGGTGATTCCTAAGCATTAAAATTGTTTCTAGTAGCTCCTCAAATGGTCACTCTACAAAGTGATTTGATTATTCAAATAAATGTATGCATAATTATTTGTAATACTGTCTATACACCCAACAAATATGACAGAATTCTAGTCTATGGAAAGCATTATTTCTGAGTAGAATGATTTGTTTCCTTTCTCTTTCACCGAGCACATGAACTACATGCATAAATGAGTCGGGAATAATATCAAGGCAATATATTTGAGGCAGATTGGATGTACAAGGTTGACTGAACACAAAAAAATTCTTGCATCTATGGGACAATAAACAAGAGAGGTTGTCCCTCAATTATTTAACCTCAAAATTCCATTACACACTCAGAACAATGCTACTCTCGATACAATATGAAAACAATGAAGAAAATTTACGTAAAGAGATTAGATAATAAGAACTAAATTTTCAATAATCTTCCTGCAAACTTCATTACATACACTCCCATATAAGTAGGAAATAACTCCCCAATAATTTAGGAGGTAGTTAGAATAACTCACCAATCTATGTGAGTTGTTTATAACAACTCCAATATATATGTGTGTGTGTGTGTGTGTGTGTGTGTGTGTGTGTGTGTGTGTGTATATGTATATATATATTGTGTTAGATATTATATATATATATATATATATTATTAGATATATATATATGTATATACACATGTATATATATATGTATATGTGTGTGTCTATACACACACACACACACACACACACACACACACACACACACACACACACACAAATTGTTAATATATTACCACTACCTTTTACATTTATAAACATAATGTAATATTACAATATTACATTTACATTCACCAACATATATAACTTATCAATGTGAGCACTAGAGATATGTTTTCCTAACAATATGTGTTGAGTGAAGGAGAAAAATATTTGAAAAAGGGTCTATGAACTCTAATTAGGGATTTAAATAATATGTTTATGCTTTAAAATCCATTTATGAATTTTTTAAAATGTTGACGAAGAAAATAAGATTAACTTCAAGTTGATTTCTTTTTAATTCTCAATCTATATAGATAATTGTTGAAAGTGTCTTCACCTTTTGAAAGAGATCACATTAATATAAAGTTCCATATAAGACAGAGACATGAGTTTTTTTTTGGGAAGGATCCCACCCATCCTAGGGTGGAGGTAGAGAATCCCAACCATGAAATTGAGAAGATAGATGAGAGAGCTGACATGTCGGTGACAACCTAGATGTATTATGGGAGTCGTGGCAAGAATATTTTCGATGGTGTCCTCTTTCTTTTAGGATGTCCCTTTTAGCTCTTTAGAGGATGAATAAGGTAATACCTGAGTGTATTATAGGAAGAGTTTCCACAATGGTCAAAGAGGGTATGAAAGTGGTAGGCCTCCACAACCCCCTCATTAGATTGCACTTGTATCTACTTGAATGCATTTGAAACAACCATAAAGTTATTTTAATCATAGAAATGAGAATAAACAAATGAGTTGGAAAAAATAATTGAATTTATTTCTTTCCAAATGAAGAAAATATTTCCAATTCTAAAAGTATTTCATATATGTGTGTAATCTATATAAATCCATGGTTAGTATCCTTTCATGAGATAAAAGGAAAAACAAAATGTATAATTGTTTCTAAATGTAGATAGTAAAATTTGATATAAAACAAACTTACAATATAAGAAGAACAATTAGATTTTCATTCAAGAATATTTCTTAAGAAAAGGAAATATAATCCCCTAACTTAAACTCTCATATTTTTCATGTAATTGATTTTGAAGGGTATATTAAGGGAAAATTCATGCCTATTATTGAATTACAAGGGTTGTAAATGTAGAGTTCTACCTTTTCAAATTCTTTAATATATTTTTAGAATGCTTTTTAAGAACAAGGGTGAAATTTAATTAGATAAATATTTTTACCGTGATAGACATTTCCCAATTGGATATAGGGTGGCTGCATATGATATGTGATAGATAATGGACAATAAAAATTAGGCATGTGGTGTTATTGATGGACAATAAAATCTTGATTTCCAACATCATAAGCCCTAGTCGACATTTTACCTAAAATCCCACAATCATATATTCGAAACCCAACCCAATAAGTGTCATCAATTTAGTCCTCAATTTTTTTGTTGGGCTCTCAAAATACCTTCTAAATATCCTTCTCACACTATGATGTCAACACACATCATAGGAAAAATAATTGAACACGATGTAGTTGCAATGCATCACCTCCATAAATCTCTCAATAAAGGACAAATCATTTTGCTTGGAACCCTATTCCATCACTACCATTATCTTGGTGGATATCCTTTGTAACATACCCAAAAACACTCCATATGACGTGCATGAGGGGAGTCCATTTCCATTACCATTCTTGTTGTCATTCCTTTCTCACGATGGCTTATTCAATCTTTGAGGGAGAGGAAACACTCCTCCATTTTCTTTTTCAAAGATTGTTTAAGGTATAATACTAGTAATAGTATGTAACCAAAGGAGGTTGGAAAACATACATCCACCTAGTTCAATTTTGTGGCTAAATTGTTTCACTCTCTTATAGGATCTCGACTTGTTGAGGTTAATCATCCCCATTTTAAGATAATTTTTGAATCTTTTATTTTAAGTTTCTCTACCTCTACATTTTTTAGAGTTGAGACAAGTGGGTGGAACTGAATTATAAAATTCAAACAACACGAACAATGTCAAGTTTTTAATAAGGGTGGTGATTCTCATATTCGGTGTCTCGCCAAACAACTAGGGACGACTTGTTGAGGTTAATTGATCCCCACGAACAATTATGAATTTTTCAAAAAACGAATGTGGATCACACCCGAATGTTCCCTCGCTTTCGCATATTTACAATATGGAACACACATTCAATGCCATTCAATCTTATAACAGATTCTATATGCTGCTGTAAATGACTCGAGGAACTGCCGATCTTCCATTTTCATGGCTCGGAGTTTCAACGATCCTTCATTTCATGACTCGGCAACAACCGATCCTTCATTTCATGACTCGGCAACAACCGATCCTTCATGTTTGTTTATGCATAGTATATTATATATACCTGTTCTCATAACCGTTTCCAGTTATCGAAGTGATCCATTTAAGAAGCCTATCTGAATATCTGTTACTGATATTCATCTGACATCCTGCATCTTAAATTAAGTGATAAGGACAACGCAACCAGCAATTGCGATACTTTGGCCAAAGATTTTCACATGCTTTGCATGATCATATTCCTAGATGTGATACACATCAACGGAATACGTCCTTCACTTCACTTCACCTGTTATCTAGAATGGTCTTTCCTGGTTCCTACCAGTCCTCTTCGTTTAAGGTCAGTTTTAAACTTCCAATTACAACTAGTAATATGAACGAATATAGGAAGGCACTCCCGGTAACTAAAGATACGCAGACATACGGTGTCATTTCCCCACGACCCTATGTGTCTAGTTATCTTTAGTATTCCGGAGTCACTCCGTATACCAGATCATACTCCTATCCCCTGTCCACAGTTACACATTCAGCCTATGTATTCTTGATGTTTTAATTCGGGAGGGCATTGCAATATGTCAGCTGCAACAGTGTGTCGTCATGAAGACCCCGTCTTCATGGAGACACCTTGCTGTAGCTGGCATATGCCAATGTCCTATGAATTCTCCCATCGAGAATACACATCCTGCTCAAGTGATTTGGATACGATTTAATAATTAAAATCAACTTTCAAAGATCCATGCCGATCCCTTGATCCTCATTTCCATTACATAAACAGTATAGGGCTAAGAGGGACTAAATCCATCCATTATCTTGCTATGCATCTTCTCCTTCATATCGAAGGGCTACATTTCCCTACTTGGTTCACTTCTTAATCATTGGATTAAGCAGTCCGTACCGACGGACGTGATAAGTTTAACCTATTAAACTTAGCCAAGATTTTCCCAACTGTAACTAAATTCAGAATACTAACTTATTAGACGTCATTTAAACGAGGTCTAATTCCCAAGAATGTATTCATTTGTTCTCCTTAACGTTATATAGTTAAGGTCCATTAGTTATGGATATACTTATCCTATATCCTTTATTCTGAATTCAGCATACGAGATCATTAATGGAGTTCGAAAGCGAAGTTCGAATACTCCGAAATTAATTGATATTCCTTAGCTCCTAAGCTAATCCTGAATACCCTTTCGATTATGGAATCATATTCTTCTTAAACCTTTTTAATGTCAATTAAAAATTCATCTTTACCCAAGTATGAACTAATTGCATTTTTCAACTTAAAAGTTGCATTTAGGTAAGAATAGATATCAGTTTCCATTTAACATCCATCCAAGGACAATGAAACAAATCCAAATCAAGAAATAACATTATATTTCCAATTTAGCCAACAATATCAAACTGATATAATTATTAAAATATCACACTTGTAATTGTATTCAACATTTCATGTCATAATCTGTACAATTTCCAATCCAACTGAATGGGCATGGTTTACATAAAACATCAATACAACTCATAGATAGAAGAATATATTTTCTTCTTTTCACAATTCCTCGAAGAGGAATAAAAGCAACAATTACAATTCATCTTTCAACTAATCAAGAAGCATCAGAAAACAGCCATGTCTTCATTCTAATCAAATTCCATCTGCAAAATGATTTGCACGGGTCAGTTCAATGAACTGAGCATATTAAGCACTTATCCTTAAAATAAGGTGCTTCAACTAACTGTCTCAATAAAAGAACCCTGCTTTTATGAAACGACAGTAAAACATCAATCACGAAATAGGCACAAAAGAAAGATCAGCATAACAACTGAACTATCAAAATATCATCACAATCAGCCAAAGAACTGCTGTCCCATTTCCACATAACCGTTACAAATCTTAATTCACAATATTTACAAAGTTAAAAATATAAATAGCTTACTGCTGATATAACATACTGTTATCCTTTCCACGCCTTTCATTAATAATAAATGCAAGGATGAAACTAACTGAAATGTAAACCTCTTTACTTTCCTTTCAGTTCATGCATCATATTAGAATCCAAGCAATCAAGCACAGACAAGAAAGCGAACAGCAATGCATATAAATGCTCCTATCTAAGCACTACAAAATTCATTATTCACGAATTATAGATTTCCAACTGAATGAAAGAAGAAAAGATCATTTTTCCAAGTCATTCATCCATGACCCAATTTCTTTCCAGATGGCTGTTCTAAAAATGGAATCCAAACGAAACACAAATCAAGATAACAGTTCAGAGTGAAACTTACAAAATCCATTCAGAATTCACTTTCCAGCAGTAGAGTAGTTTCATTCATAATCAGCTTTAATGAAAACAGGGAAGAATTCATCATCCATATCCATATTTCATTTGAATCAGGCTCATATGAAAATCCAAAACAGGTTAGTACCACATTATGTTCATCCAAGATCAAACAGTATAAGGATGTATACCATATATTTACCATACTAAAGAAACCATATTTCTTTCACTGTATGCTAAACAGATAAACAATTATACAATCATGCAGTCAATTAATCACATGATTTCTAATCCTATGAACGTATCCCGTTCAAAATAACATTTTATTCATTGTTGTTACCTACAGCAAATCCAATAATCACATGACTATGAATTTCACCAAGTCAGAACAGCAGGCAGAAGAAGAATTCATTTCCCTATAATTTCATTAAGAAACAATCATTTTGTTCGAATGAAATAAAAACACCCAAATCGTGTTTATCTTAGCATGACAGCTCAACTTATAAAGATAACAAAACAATCGTTCTTATTGAAAAGCAACTCACATAGCCTGTACAGTTTCAATCAAATATACCACAACAATGAATATCCATTTCGAGTTCTATCTCGATCAACCGTTAATCCCAAAAACAACATTCTCCATTTTCTTAATAAGGTACAGGACTCAAATATAATATTCATATATCAATACCTCTATAAAGGCAAACCCGCGTAGGGTGTTAAATGCATAAGTCAGATACAGTTAAGACAAACCCAAACAATATGACAGAGTTCCCATGCATCACTTCTTTCGCACAGCAATTCAAAGTCAAGTTCGCATTCACAAGACAGTCCGAACTAGAGGATTGAGCGAGTCATCAATTAAACACAACAGTTCATCATACCTTTTTCAAAAAGCAAAAAATAGTATATTATACTATAATTTCGGAAGAAAATTATTTCTTTTTTCAAAGAAGAAAACCTCAAGACACTTTAAAAACGAAATCAAGCTCGCTCACATTCACACAACCTTCACCATCTTATCACCAAAGTTCATGTGACAAAAGACAATCATACAACAATAAAATAATTCACACTGCCTGCACAGTTCACATTAAGCATTTTACGGAAAAGAACCCGTTTCTAACTTCCATTTAACGTCAACAACCAACACAGCATGGAGGTATTCCATTCAAAGAGAAATACAAAGACAGTTAAACTCAAAAAAAAACAGAAACAATGTTTCTTATTATTTCCAAAAATGACAACAAGAGCCAACGAAATCCATTCATAGCAACATAACACGACTGTATTTCCACTTCTTTTTATGTAAAAGGACAGTTCCAAACACAACAAGAAGGAAAAGATTACACAAGAAGAAAACAATTACACAAATGTCCCAATTCACACAACACGAACAGAGAAAGAGAATATCTATTTCCAACTTGATTCGTGCAAAAAAAATCAAAGCCGAGCAACCAGAAACGATTCTTCATATCATTTTCCAAAAAAAAGAAGCAAGAATCGATGAAATCCAAATCAAATCGACCCGACAACAATCACAGAATCCAAACCCAAGAGCAGGGTTGTTTTAATGAGACACTTAAACAAAGCAAGAATTTTTAAAGAGAAGGGCTTAACATGCCTGTAATCTCTTTTCCAAAACTCGAAGAAAGATTCGTTTGCCGCGTTATTTCCTTCCACAATGACAACACAAACTTCCCAACACTCCTTTCTTCTTCAGGCTCAACAACAGCCTTAAAATCTCCAAGAACAGTGTCAAATTCCAAGAGCTGGTTCGACTGAACCAGACCAGAAAAACCAAATGCAGAGCAACTTTGCAAAGGCTCGAATCGACAAAATGAAAATCAAAATTCCCTCATACACTTTCCAAGGCGAAGCTGGTCGTGAGGACCGAGAACAATCAATGCATTAAAGGCTCTTCCTTTTCCTAACTTCCCACGCCACCGCCAACTTGAGTTGGCGAACTCAATTTTCAAATTTCCCATGCAAAACCGAATTTGGCTCTATCTCCAAATAGATGCCTCCATTTCTTAACTGCCCCGCCAAAACTGGCGCTGTCCACGTATGGACTTACCAATTAAATGCTAATGAATGCCCTTCCTTCATCCTTATCCTCTCCTTCCAAGGGTCTGTGCGCCCTTTTAGATTAGGATTAGTTTAGGTTGCATAAAGTGTTCAACCTAGGTCTTAGTTTAGCCTTAGGTTATTAGGGCTTAGGTTTATTTTTCCCTTTTTTTTTGTAATTTAAAAATCCACTTAGGATAGTAGTGTAGGATGCATGTTAGGACTTAGGATTAGTTTAGGTTTTTAATTCATACTAACCACTAACACTAATCAACTCCTAACCCAACCTCTCAGCTAACCCCGTATCTATGCTGTGTAGGACGTTCAGTCCTTTGGATCACGTGTCAAGGCCACCCATGTCCAGGCATTTCTTGCCTCACGAGGTCCCAAGTTCGACAGTACAGGGTTCAAGAATCGAACCCCTGTCATTGGCATTTACGTGCCAGCTGCTCATACCTGTAATCAGGCGCTGCACGTTCATAACAACCTCGGGTTCGGTTCAAGAGTAAATCAACACAGAAATCACCAGAAGCCCTCAGCATACTTGGATCAATGAAATTGATTCAAGGTGTGCTGTCAATCAGTAACGAGAGTTTAGCAAGTATACGACAATTTGTCGTCACATTAGCAAACACGCAAGTACAATAATTGTTGTCCTATACAATGAATTATAGTATGCAAGAATCCAAGTTAGCAACACATTCTCTTAAGATCAGAACATATCTTAACATGTTTGCCTTCATTTCAGAAGTTATAACAGCATGAAAAACATTCACCAAGATAATTTGCAAAATCAGAGTGTTACATTCTTCCCTCCTTAAAGAATCATCGTCCCGATGATCAGTTTAAACAAATCAAGGAGTTCCTAGGACAAAGTTCAGTTATTGTCCTTTCATTCATAAGTTCATACCAAAAACAGATTCACTCTTAAAAACAACGTTTTAAGACAACTGTACAATAGACTAATAATTGTCTAAATTTGGTAGAATTATCAGTTCTTTGAATTTCAAATTCAATTAAACAGGTGTGGAAAAGTAGATCTCATTTCTTCGAGATTTTCCCAAGTTGCACTTTCTTCACTGAACTGGTCCCACTGGACCTTACATTGGTTCACTTCGCGATTTCTCAAGTACAACTGGCGAGTTCCCAGCACTCGAATGGGCTTAACCACGATTATTCCTGGGTCTTGGACCTGCAAGGAATTCCAATTTAGCACATGTGATAAATCTGTCACGTATTTCTTAAGCAAAGAAATATGAAAAACATCATGCATTTGAGACAAAGCAGGAGGTAATGCTAGACGATAAGCTACAGGGTTGATTATTTCAACAATTTCAAAAGGTCCCACATAACGTGGCGACAACTTGGCAGCCTTGCCAAAAGTTATTGAGCTCTTTTTCGGCTTCACCCGAAGAAAGACCTTCTCTCCCAGTTTATAATGCCTGTCAACCCGCTTCAAGTCTGCATAGCTCTTTTGCCTATTGGCAGCCTCCTTTAGATGTTCCCGAATCATTTTGATTTGCTGTTCCATTTCCATAAGGATTTCTATGCCCAATTACCTCTCTGTCCTCAACGTTGTCCCAGCTGACAGGGGTTCTGCATTTTCTTCCATACAATGCTTCAAAGGGCGCCATTTTTAAAGAGGCATGATAGGTGTTATTGTAAGAAAATTCTACCAGCGGAAGGTATTCCTCCCATTTATACTGCTGGTCCATGCAATACATCCTTAACATGTCCTCTAAAACCTGATTAACTCTCTCAGTCTGTCCATCCGTTTCTGGATGATATGCGAACTGAAGTTCAATTTAGTCCCCAAGGCCGCATTAAGCGTTTGCCAAAACCTTGATGTCATCCTCGGATCTCTGTCCGATATGATTAATTCCGGTATTCCATGCAATCTGAAGATTTCATGTACAAATCTTCTTGCTAAGCACTGGTGCATCATCCTTCAAATTACCAGAATGAAGTGTGCCACTTTGGTCAATTTGTCGACTACAACCAGGATAATGTCATGCTTATTTCTTGACATAGGCAATCCTTGAACGAAATCCATCGTTATCACTTGCCATTTATACTGCGGAATACTGTGGGGATACAATAATCCAGCGGGGTGCATATGTTCCGCCTTAACACGCTGACATTCCAAGCAGTGTGTTACAAACTCTGCCACATCCTTTTTCATTCCCTTCCAGAAATATTGCTGCTTAAGATCAGCGAGCATTTTTGTAATGCCAGGGTGTCCAGAAAAAGGTGAATTATGGAATTCAGTTAACAATTTCCTCTTAAGTCATTTGCCACAGGTATATATACCCTGTTTTCGAACCTCAGAATTCCTTCATTATCAAAACGGAATCCCTTATACCTGACGTCCTGCGGGTCTGCAGCAAGTGCTGATTTGACTTGCTGGAAATAAGGATCTGATTCCAAGGCATCTTTCACCTCATCCTTAAACTGAGTTCTCAACGTTATAAGAGCAGAGATATGCTTCCTTCGACTCAAAGCATCTGCTACCCGATTTTCCTTGCCCTTAATGTAGCTTATATCGAAATCATACTGAGACAGAAATTCTAACCATCTTCGCTGCCTTGCATTCAGATTTGGCTGAGTGAAAATATACTTCAGCCCTAGATGGTCTGTTTTTAACTCGAAGGGCTTGCCTAAAAGATAATGCCTCCACATTTGAAGTGCATGAACAATGGCAGCGAGCTCAAGATCGTGTGGAGCATAGTTCTGTTCATGTAACTTAAGCTTTCTGCTTTCATAAGCGATGACATGGTTATTCTGTAATAGAATACCTCCAAGGCCTTCTCCTGAGGCATCCGTTACAACCATAAAATCTCCATTTGGATCAGGTACAGTCAAAATAGGTGCTGTAGTTAACTGTTCCTTTAACTTTTAAAGGTAGATTCACATTTGTCTGTCTAGACAAATTTCTTTTCTTTCTTTTGCAGCGAAGTGATTGGGGCAGCAATTTTTGAAAAGTCCTTAACGAACTTTCGATAATATCCAGCCAAGCCCATGAAGCTCCTCACTTCGTGCACATTCTTAGGCGCAGGCCACTCAGTTATAGCTGTGATCTTTGAAGGGTCAACAACTATCCCATTTTTGCTTATAACGTGTCCCAAATAATGCACTTCTGCATCATAAAAGGAACATTTGGACAGTTTGCCATACAACTTCCTCTTTCTTAAGATTTCCAGCACTATCCTGAGATGTTCTTGGTGCTCTTCGACATTTTTAGAGTATATAAGAATGTCATCTAAGAATACAAGCACAAACTTGTCTAAGTATTCTTGAAAAATATTGTTCATTAGATTCATGAAGGCGGCAGGTGCATTAGTCAGCCCAAAAGGCAACACCGTGAACTCATAATGCCCGTACCTCGTTCTAAAAGTTGTTTTATGAATATCTTCTTCCTTTATTCTCAGCTGATGGTACCCTGATCGAAGATCTATTTTTGAATAAACTGATGCTCCTCGCATCTGATCAAATAGATCATCAATCCTAGGAAGTGGGTATCGATTTTTGATAGTTGCTTTGTTCAGCATTCTGTAATCAATGCACAGCCTCAAAGTGCCATCCTTTTTCTTTACGAAAATTACCGGCGCTCCCCAAGGTGAGACGCTCGGTCTGATCAGCCCCTTAGTCAGAAGTTCTTGTAACTGAGCCTTCAGCTCTACCAACTCAATGGTAGTCATTCTATAAGGTGCCTTAGATATGGGTTCCGTTCCTGGTTTGATTTCTATTGCGAAGTCAAACTCACGTTTGGGCGGAAGACCTTGCAATTCCTCCGGAAACACATCACGGAAATCCCTCAACAATGGATATCTTTCCATGAAATCATTATCTTCTTCCGCATTTTCTGTCACTTTTACTGCATACAAAGTGCAGCCTCTATTTTTAGCCCTTTTTAGTTGCATAGCCGCGTTTCCTAACCGCAACTTCCCATTTACACCTTGAATGATCGCCGCTTTCGCAGTCATCAAAGCAATAGATTTATTTTTCATAATGCTTCGACTTTGCCTTATGTTCAGCCAACCAGCTTAACTCCAATAATGATATCATATGATCCTAGAGGAGTGACATACAAGTCAACTTCGTGGAGAAACTAGCAGATCAAGAATTGCCCCAAAAAGGCACATTTCGACTGTATGGACAGCATTATTCCCATAATGCACTGTCCATGTTTTATCCATTCTTGCAGCCTTTCTTTTTAATTTCATAGCAAGTTTAGCAGAAATAAAACATTCTGTAGCTCCAGTATCAAAAAGTATAACTACAGGTGTACCGAATAACTTACCCGTAACTTCTATGGGCGTCACTTGCTTTTCAGCTTGTCTGTTAGCCACTGCAGCGTGTATCCTATGCTGCTGTCCGCGATCATCCTTCTTCAGAGGACAGTGATTCGCATAGTGGTCCTTTCCACAGTTGAAGCATCCTCCAGCTGGCCCTTTTCTAGGCTCAAATTTGTTACCAGCCTTAAAGTTATCATTCTGGCTTCCATAGGACTTCTGTCCAATGCCATTAACTTTTGTGAAGTTGTTCCGCACACTATTTATAGGTCTGTTCATCACAGGTTTCTTGTTGTTATCTACAACAATTTTGTTTTTCACACCAAACCTTTTCCAAGGTCCCCTTTTTGGTGCAAGAGACGAAGAAGGATTGGGAATCTTCTTCCTTATCTCTTCCCTGTGAGCAGATATTGCCCTCAATTTCTGTTCCTGTCTGATTGCCTTTTCGACAACTCCATCCATGGTGGTTGGGCCGTGGACATCCACTTCGCCACCAATGATGGGATTCAGTCCCATTATGAATTTCCATATTCTGAACTTCTCATTCAGCTTGGTACTACGGCACATACTTAAGGAGTTTAGTAAACCCTTCCCAGTATTCCGTCACCGACAGCCTTCCTTGCGACCAGTTCTGAAATTCAGTCATTTTCCTATCAAAATAGAGTTGAGGCAGCCATCGTTGCCTAAAATAACCCTTAAATTGATCCCAAGTTATGTCTGATTCGACAATATTCAGCTCAACCTTATGGTTGTCCCACCATGATGATGCTTCATGAGAAAGCTGATATGCTCCCCATATCGCTTTAGTCTCTTCGGAGAAGTTTCTTATTGCAAAGTATTTCTCCATTTCACTGAGCCAGTTCTCAGCTCCGTCTCCAAGAGTTGTTCCATCAAACTTTGGAGGACTTATTCTCTTTATATCATTTGTAAGTTCAGCTGCTAATCTTGCCCTTTTATTTTTGGGGATTAGGAGCAATTTCATTATTATCATCAACACCCGGATTCCCTCCGTTAATGTTGTCCACAGGAGGCAGCTGATCATTTATTTCAGCTTCATTCTCCTCCTCTTCATTGCCCATTGACTGCTGTTCCAATACAGTCAAACGATCCCTCGTATCAAGTAGGGCAGCAAGGATTTCATCCAGCTTTTAAGGGGCCACGCTTCTCCACCCTGTAACGGGTTATTCGCAGCATTCCCTCTTGTCCTGACCATTTTCTGTTCAATAAGAAAATGTAAACCTTATTAATATCATGGACTCATTAGGTCCAAGAGCTGCAACCTTCAGCTCTGATACCAAGATGTAACATCCCCATTTTAAGATACCAGAACAAGGGAAAATTATTATTTTTTTTTTTGATAACGTTCTCTGTTATGAATTATAAAATTCAAACACACGTTCAAGTTTTAATAATTGTTCTCTGCCCAAACAACACAGTTTGGATCACACAATTTCTTTTTAAAACGAATGTTCCCTGTTCGCATATTTACAATATGGAACACACATTCAATGCCATTCAATCTTATAAAAGATTCTATATGCTGTCTGTAAATGACTCGAGGAACTCGCCGATCTTCCATTTTCATGGCTCTGAGTTTCAACGATCTTCTTCATTTCATGACTAAGCAACAACCGATCCTTCATTTCATGACTCGGCAACAACCGATCCTTCATGTTTGTTTATGCATAGTATATTATATATACTGTTCTCATAACCGCTTTCCGTTATCGAAGTGATCCATTTAAGAAGCCTATCTCGAATATCTATATCGATATTCATTGACATCCCGCATCTTAAATTAAGTGATAAGGACAACGCAACCAAGAATTGCGATACTTTGGCCAAAGATTTTCACATGCTTTGCATGATCATATTCCTGGATGTGATACACATCAACGGAATACGTCCTTCACTTCACTTCACCTGTTATCTAGAATGGTCTTTCCTGGTTCCTACCAGTCCTCTTCGTTTAAGGTCAGTTTTAAACTTCCAATTACAGTTAGTAATATGAACGAATATAGGAAGGCACTCCCGGTAACTAAAGATACGCAGACATACGGTGTCGTTTCCCCACGACCCCGTGTGTCTAGTTATCTTTAGTATTCCGGAGTCACTCCGTATACCAGATCATACTCCTATCCCCTGTCCACAATTACACATTCAGCCTATGTATTCTTGATGTTTTAATTCGGGAGGGCATTGCAATATGTCAGCTGCAACAGTGTGTCGTCATGAAGACCCCGTCTTCATGGAGACACCTTGCTGTAGCTGGCGTATGCCAATGTCCTACAGAATTCTCCCATCGAGAATACACATCCTGCTCAAGTGATTTGGATACGATTTAATAATTAAAATCAACTTTCAGCATCCACGCTGATCCCTTGATCCTCATTTCCGTTACAGTTGTATAGGGCTAAGAGGGAC
Organism: Taxus wallichiana var. yunnanensis; assembly: GCA_018340775.1. Lineage (NCBI taxonomy): Eukaryota > Viridiplantae > Streptophyta > Pinopsida > Cupressales > Taxaceae > Taxus > Taxus wallichiana. Next base: position 852,327,919 of record CM031237.1, read on the forward strand.
TAAATCCATCCATTATCTTGCAATGCATCTTCTCCTTCATGTCGAAGGGCTGCATTTCCCTACTTGGTTCTCTTCTTAATCATTGGATTAAGCAGTCCATCGACGGACGTGATAAGTTTAACCTATTAAACTTAGCCAAGATTTTCCCAACTGCAACTAAATTCAGAATTCTAGCTTATTAGACGTCATTCATAAGAGGTCTAAATTCCGAGAAATGTATTCATTTGTTCTCCTTAACGTTATATAGTTAAGGTCCATTAGTTGTGGATATACTTATCCTATATCCTTTATTCTGAATTCAGCATACGAGATCATTAATGGAGTTCGAAAGCGAAGTTCGATTATTCCAAAGTTAATTGATATTCCTTAGCTCCTAAGCTAATCCTGAATACCTTTCGATTATGGAATCATATTCTTCCTAATCCTGTTTAATGTCAATTAAAAATTCATCTTTACCCAAGTATGAACTAATTGCATTTTCAACTTAAAAGTTGCATTTAGGTAAGAATAGATATCAGTTTCCATTTAGCATCCATCCAAGGACGAATAAACAAATCCCAATCAAGAAATAACATTATATTTCCAATTTAGACAACAAAATCAAACTGATATAATTATTAAAATATCACACTTGTAATTGTATTCAACATTTCATGTCATAATCTGTACATTTGCCAATCCAACTAGATGGGCATGGTTTACATAAAACATCAATACAACTCATAGATAGAAGAATATATTTTCTTCTTTTCACAATTCCTCGAAGAGGAATAAAAGAAACAATTACAATTCATCTTTCAACTAATCAAGAAGCATCAGAAAACAGCCATGTCTTCATTCTAATCAAATTCCATCTGCAAAATGATTTGCACGGGTCAGTTCAATGAACTGAGCATATTAAGCACTTATCCTTAAAATAAGGTGCTTCAACTAACTATCTCAATAAAAGAACCCTGCTTTTATGAAACGACAGTAAAACATCAATCACGAAATAGGCACAAAAGAAAGATCAGCATAACAACTGAACAATCAAAATATCATCACAATCAGCCAAAGAATCGCTGTCCCATTTCCACTTAAACGTTACAAATCTTAATTCACAATATTTACAAAGTTAAAAATATAAATAGCTTACATCGCTAATATAACACACGTTATCTTTCCACGCCTTTCATTAATAATAAATGCAAGGATGAAACTAACTGAAATGTAAACCTCTTTACTTTCCTTTCATTCATGCATCATATTAGAATCCAAGCAATCAAGCATGCAAAGAAAGAAATAACAGCAATGCATATAAATGCTCTATCTAAGCACTACAAATTCATTATTCACGAATTACAGATTTCCAACTGAATGAAAGAAGAAAAGATCATTTTCCAAGTCATTCATCCATGACCCAATTTCTTTCCAGATGGCTGTTCTAAAAATGGAATCCAAACGAAACACAAATCAAGATAACAGTTCAGAGTGAAACTTACAAAATCCATTCAGAATTCACTTTCCTAGCAGTAAGAGTAATTTCATTTATAATCCACTTTAAATGAAAACAGGGAAGAATTCATCATCCATATTCATATTTCATTTGAATCAGACTCATATGAAAATCCGAAACAGGTTAGTACAACATTATGTTCATCCTAGGTCAAACAGTATAAGGATGCAGACCATATATTTACCATACTTAAAGAAACCATATTTCTTTCACTGTATGATAAACAGATAACAGTTATACAATCATGCAGTCAATTAATCACATGATTTCCAAATTCTATGAACGTATCCCGTTCAAAATAACATATTATTCATTGTTGTTACCTACAGCAAATCCAATAATCACATGACTATGAATCTCACCAAGTCAGAACAGCAGGCAGAAGAAGAATTCATTTCCCTATAATTTCATTAAGAAACAATCATTTTGTTCAGAATGAAATAAAAACACCCAAATCGTGTTTATCTTAGCATGACAGCTCAACTTATAAAGATAACGAAACAATCGTTATTATTGAAAAGCAACTCACATAGCCTGTACAGTTTCAATAAAATATACCACAACAAAGAATATCCATTTCGAGTTCTATCTCGATCAACCGTTAATCCCAAAAACAACATTCTCCATTTTCTTAATAAGATACAGGACTCAAATATAATATTCATATTTCAATACCTCTATAAAGGCAAACCCGCGTAGGGTGTTAAATGCATAAGTCAGATACATTTAAGACAAACCCAAACAATATGACAGAGTTCCCATGCATCCCTTCTTTCGCACAGCAATTCAAAGTCAAGTTCACACTCACAAGACAATCCTAACTAGAGGATTGAGCGGTCATCAAATAAACACAACAGTTCATCATACCTTTTTCAGCAAGAAAACAGTATATTATACTATAAGTTCGGAAGGAAAAATTATTTCTTTCAGCAAGAAAACCTCGGTACAGAAACGACATCAAGCCGTTCACACAACCTTTACCATCTTATCCCAAAAGTTCATGTGACAAAAGACAATCACACAGTAATAAAATAAGTCACACTGCCTGCACAGTTCACATTAAGCATTTTACGGAGAAGAACCCCTTTCTAACTTTCATTTAACGTCAACAACCAGTACACAGGAAGGTATTCCATTCGAGAAATACGAAGACAGTTAAACTCAGCAACCAGAAACAATGTTTCTTATTATTTCCAAAAATGACAACAAGAGCCAACGAAATCCATTCATAGCAACATAACACGACTGTATTTCCACTTCCTTTTTATATGTAAGGACAGTTCCAAACACAACAGCAAGGAAAAGATTACACAAGAAGAAAACAATTACACAGCCTGTTCCAATTCCACACAACACGAACAGAGAAAGAGAATATCTATTTCCAACTTGATTCGTGCAAAAGCAAATCAAAGCCGAGCAACCAGAAACGATTCTTCATATCATTTTCCAAAAAAAGAAGCAAGAATCGATGAAATCCAAATCAAATCGACCCAACAACAATCACAGAATCCAAACCCAAGAGCAGGGTTGTTTTAATGAGACACTTAAACAAAGCAAGAATTTTTAAAGAGAAGGGCTTAACATGCCTGAAATCTCTTTTCCAAAACTCGAAGAAGGATCCGTTTGCCGCGTTATTTCCTTCCACAGCGACAGCACAAACTTCCCAGCACTCCTTTCTTCTTCAGGCTTAGCAACAGCCTTAAAAATTTCCAAGAACAGTGTCAAATTCCAAGAGCTGGTTCGACTGAACCAGGCCAGAAAAACCAAATGCAGAGCAACTTTGCAAAGGCTCGAATCGACCAAATGAAAATCAAAATTCCCTCATACACTTTCCAAGGTGAACTGGTCGCGAGGACCAAGAACAATTAATGCAATTAAGGCTCTGCCTTTCTCCTAGCTTCCCACGCCACCGCCACTTGAGTTGGCGAACTCAATTTTTCAAATTTCCCCATGCAAAACCGAATTTGGCTCTATCTCCAAATAGATGCCTCTATTTCCTACCTGCCCCGCCAAAACTGGCGCTGTCCACGTATGGACTTACCAATTAAATGCTAATGAATGCCCTTCCTTCATCCTTATCCTCTCCTTCCAAGGGTCTGCGCGCCCTTTTAGATTAGGATTAGTTTAGGTTGCATAAAGTGATCAACCTAGGTCTTAGTTTAGCCTTAGGTTTATTTTCCCTTTTTTTTTTGTAATTTAAAAATCCACTTAGGATAGTAGTGTAGGATGCATGTTAGGACTTAGGATTAGTTTAGGTTTTTAATTCATACTAACCACTAACACTAATCAACTCCTAACCCAACCTCTCAGCTAACCCCGTATCTATGCTGTGCAGGACGTTCAGTCCTTTGGATCACGTGTCAAGGCCACCCGTGTCCAGGCATTTCTTGCCTCACGAGGTTCCAAGTTCGACAGTACAGGGCTCAAGAATCGAACCCCTGTCGTTGGCATTTACGTGCCAGCTGCTCATACCTGTAATCAGGCGCTGCACGTTCATAACAACCTCGGGTTCGGTTCAAGAGTAAATCAATACAGTAAATCACAAAAGCTCCTCAACATACTTGGATCAATAAAATTGATTCAAGGTGTGTCATTGCCAATCAAAGAGTATAGCAAGTATACGACAAGAGTCACATTAGCAAGTACAATAATTGTTGTCCTATACAATGAATTATAGTATACATGAATCAATTAGCAAACATTCTCTTAAGATACAACATATCTTTAACATGTTTTCCTTCATTTCAAAAGTTATAAATGAAAAACATTCACCAAGATAATTTGCAAAAGAAGTGTTACATTAAAGTGTACAAATTATTCTCCTTATTAGGAAACAATCATTTAGTGCTCCATTAATATTTATGATTTAATATTTACTTAGAGGTAAATATATGTGTGTAATGTAAATGTTAATATGAGTTGTTTATTAAACAACTCATATAACAATATTAGTTTTGGTGAGTTTCAATAGCTCACGTATTTAGGTGTTGAGAGAGAGATTTGTGGGAGTGTTGTTGAACAACCTCCTTGTTTTTAGGAATGCATATTCCTATATATATGCAATCCTGTGATATGAATTATAACAGAGCATTATTGTTTTTTCATATGGTTTCAGAGCGATGTAATCATGAGGATTAGTAGGGGAGATCATTCATTTTTTGCCCCAGGATATGAGATATTATAATTAGGAGATTTATAAGAGATTCTTTCAGTGGGAAATCTTGCAAAATCATACGAAGCTCGAATAAACTGACTGTGCCTGGCATCTAAGAAGCGCCCTGATCGGCTTGGGAGAAAATTATAGGACTGTGCGTATTCTATAATTTATTGGATTTTGAGGCTTGTGTTTCTGAGGCCATGCTCCCACTCTCTTTACGTATCTGCTCCACTACTGGTTAGATCCTATCGACCCTCAAACCCCACATTTCAATAAAGCTGTCAAGGAGGAATTGTGTCAGATTTCCTTCATTACACGTGCATCAAGAATTGTAGCCTTCCACGTATTATTCCAAGTTTTTTTTTGGTCTTAGCATTTCATGGTGTCTCCCTACCACACCTCTTGGCATTCAAGCCTACACCAGTAATCAAGAATCTATAATTCTGCTATCAACAATCCATATATCCAGTGAACTACCAACAATTCATTATTAGATCTATTCATAATCGCGCATGCAGCTGTGTAAGTGGGATTCGGTGGTCAAAGATCTGCTAACATTCTATATTATTTTCAAAGAATATACCAAAGCCTCCATTCGGTGCAAGTCTGGTCGGGTGAAGAAGAAAAGTGCGGTTTATCTCACCAATGGTAAAATTTCACATTTCAAAACTGATCAGGAGCCTGCGGGAGCTCTCTAAACATTTGGTTGTGATGGTCTTCTCTTAAAACGTGGGCTCCCCACACGCATACGCCTCTCACATGTTGTAGTCAATAGTAAGCATGCTGTTTCAAAAGGTGTATTGTTTGTCTTTATTTATTATATAGTCGTTTTCATTTAAAAAGTAATCTCAGTTTATTACTTTTTAAATTTTTTAGTCTAGTTGTCATATTGTCTTTGAGACATTTTCAGTTGAAACCGACGTCCATTTTTTTAACATGGCTAAGTTGAATCGAATGGAAAAATTCAAAGGCAAAGATTTTTACACATGGCAGGTGAAAACTCAGTTGTTATTAATCAACAAAGATTTGTGGGAGATTGTGGATGGCAAAGCAAAGAAACCAAGAGATGCAGATGAAGCGGCAATATGGGACATCAAAGATCAAAAATCCATAGCAATCATTGGATTGGGATTATCTGATGCATATTTGCATCATATAGATTTGTCAAAATCCTCAAATACAATTTGGACTACACTAAACAAACTATTTGGATCGCAAGCAGGAAGCACAGCAGTATCACTAAAACAAAAGTTGTTCGGACTCAAAATGGAGGAAGGTGACAACATGGTGGAACACATAAGTAAGTTTTGTTGTATTAAATCAATTAGCTGGAATCAAAGTAGATGTTCCCGATGATGATGCAAAAGTAGTTTTACTTAATAGCATGCCTCCTAGCTATTCTAATATGGTCTTCACTTTGAGAAAAATCAATCCAAGTCTGGAAGACTTGATTTCTTCTTTGATAGAGGACGAAAATAGAACAAATAAAATTGAAACAAGAAGAAAAAGCATTATATGGAACACATGGTAAAAAGAGATACAATCATTCTTTCAAGCAAGGTTCAACCTCCCAGGATCCAAAGAAAAGGCTTATTTGTCACTATTGTAATGTGTCTGGACATGGAATAATGTTTTGTAAACAACGAGCTAGGGATCTGTTGGATGGTAAATTGAATAATAAAGCTTTTATTTCTGAAAATAGAGAAGAAGAAAGTGATTGGGAAGTAGGATCCAACCATTCACATGATAGAGAAGTTGCTGCTCAAGATAGTGAAGAAGACTTTCTCTTCTAAAAAGAATGCATCAACTGGAGGATGGAGGCATCGAGAGGCTGGAGGTCATTCAGCGACCTCTCGTTAGTCACCAATGATGGGGCTGCATGAAGCTGTGGTGATAGTTTGTGTGTGAGTTTGCTTTTATTTCAGAGTTGCAGTTGATTTCAGTTGTGTGCAAAGTGTAATTCTTTCTCAGTGTTCCTGTTATGGCTTGAATAAGTGAAATGTTCACATTGAGGGGGGGAACATGGTCTCAATGTTCCATTTTCTCTTTTCATATTTGTAATCAGTGAGCAGTATTTCCTACATAATTCCCTAAAGGAAAAGCATAGTGGACAGATGAAATCACAAAAGAAAAGCAACATCATGATATTGAGGTTGTTGGTTGTCCTATAAAACCATCCTGTTGAGGTTGTTGGCTGTCCTGTAAAACCATCCATGTTGAGGTTGTTGGTTGTCCTGTAAAACCATCCATGTTGAGGTTGTTGGCTATCCTATAAAACCATCCATATTGAGGTTGTTGGCTGTCCTGTAAAACCATCCAGATCATGAGCACGCATAGGTGGCACGCTGAAAGAAGGAAGTGCAATTACTCTTCCCCATGTTCGCACTAAGGGGGGGAATGTTAGGAAATCAATCATTTAGTGCTCCATTAATATTTATGATTTAATATTTACTTAGAGGTAAATATATGTGTGTAATGTAAATGTTAATATGAGTTGTTTATTAAACAACTCATATAACAATATTAGTTTTGGTGAGTTTCAATAGCTCACGTATTTAGGTGTTGAGAGAGAGATTTGTGGGAGTGTTGTTGAACAACCTCCTTGTTTTTAGGAATGCATATTCCTATATATATGCAATCCTGTGATATGAATTATAACAGAGCATTATTGTTTTTTCACTCCTTCTATGGCCTCCACGATGCTCTAGATTATTATCACATATGATACAAAAAGGATGAGCAAAAGGACTTGTTATTCCTTATTTTCTCTCTCTAAGTTTGATTATGTCTTGGCTTATTCAAGTGGGAGAATACATGTGATCTTCTATCAAAAATCTTGGTGGAAAACATTCACATCAAGGCTCTTCTAATCTCTTTGACTCCCTTGGAAATCCTATACTCTCTCCTTTGACGGTGTCTCAAAGAAATCTTAGGAGCTTAAAAGCATACTCAACATATTACAACTCAAACATAATGTTCGTGATCTATTTCTAGGAGGCATTTGTTAATTAGTGACTCTTGTTGATCACACAACCCCTATGGTTTTTTTTTCTTGTAGAATATTTGAGGTTCCTTCACATTATTTTATAACCATCAACATATCAGAAATTTGGATCATAGATTTTCCTCTTCCTTTGAATGTGGGGAGAATATGAACGTAAGGGATGATGATTTGAGGATTCCCCCTTTGGTATGGGTCATTAGGAAGGATCTCAACCTCTGTAGTGCCCACATTTTCTAGCTTCAGTTTATCTGCTGACTCTATACTCACATTTGATGATTGGACATGGATTATGGAACATTTTGATGTTATGTTATGATATTTGATCATTCATGGATATGCATGATGTTTTGGGCACGTAGCGCCAAATTAGCTTTGATTAGTATGATAGTTCATTTTAGTAGATGTTTTGGATACTAACATGTTACTACGTTATTGATCTTATTATATATATATGGACACATGGTTTTGTCGCACATCTTGATGTTATGGATTATTTGGTTATTTGATGTGATCATATGATAGTAGGGAAATATGTAAATTTATATGTACGGAAATGGCTAACACATGATGAGATTATGTGAAATTGTGCATTTCTCATTTACGATGCCATGTTGATGATGTGTTAGTATGTTTATACTTCGATTGGTTTACTGAGTAGTTGATTTATACTTTTATTGGACATATGTGTTTAATGTTTGCATTGAGTGTGTAGATTACATGACACAAGATAATGTGGGTTTCATGGTGGCTAAGAAAATGTGCACAAGCATACCACGGGGCTAAGTCCTAGCCATGTTATCTGTATGAAGCTTTATATGTTGCATGTATTGTTTGGGCACCATGAGTGACCCTTAGTTTGTAATATTGTATATTGTGTAAAATTAATTGTGTTTAGGTTGTTTAATTTTGTTAGAAAACTAGGTTGGGGGACTTAATGGTCCCCACTTACATTAGGAATGTATTTGTGTATGTTTTTCTTAATTAATGAGGATTTGGGTCATATAAGCACCCTTGAGTGGACTCCACATTCTCAACATATGTTTCAAAAAATGTAAAACCCGAAATTGGGTTATTTTTGGCATTTTTAGAGACCTTTTTTGGTTTTGGGGGTTCACTTAGCATAAAAATAAGCCCTTGGACCCTACCTATTAGGTAGGGGGCTTAATTTCAAGGAGAAAAGGGAGTTTCCCTCCCATTTGGCCTCTCTCTTGTCACCATTCATGTAAGAATGGTTGGGGGTTGTGTGTTGTGAAAATTTGCATGGATTTGTTTTACTTTATTTTTGGGTAATTTGGGAGAGTAATGCTTAAATGAGACTTTATCTTTTCCTCCTTTTGTTTTTAGAATATTGGCTTGGAGAGAAGATGGGTAACACATGTCATCCCCTCATTTTTGAGGAAGATTACTTTTTTCATCAAATACTCCCTCATGTGGGAGAAATAGGACTTTTGGCTTGTCATTTGTGCTTGGTATGCTTTTGGAGTTGGAGCTTTTGCTTGGACAAGGATTTAGAGAAGCTTAGAGTTTGGAGAGATTTTTGGAGGTAGGATTTTTGATCCTTGTTGTGTTATTTTTACACATAAATGGTAGATTGCATATTGTTAAATGTATGTTCTTGTTTTACATGTGTTGCATGCTTGCTTGTTCTTGTTCTTTTGATTGTTTCTCCATCCATCATATGGCTTGATGGATTTGGGAGTTTTGTTTGGGGAAGAGGGAGGGATTTTCCCTCTTAAACCTCATGGCTTGATGGGCAAGCCATGTTGGTTCTCTTTATCCCCTCATATGGTTTGAGGTGGGGAAGGTGGTTCATATGGTTTGAACCCCTTCCCCATCCTTGGAGAGGAAACCCAATGGGTTTGAAAATCCTCCCAAGGAGGAATTTAGGCAAATGAGAGGAGTAATAAGGAGGGATGATTGTTTTGGAGGGATAAGGAGGTTTTTGAAGATTTTGTAAGTGTGCATCCTATGGTTGGACCACACTCTATGGAACTATTGGATGTCTCATCTACTCTTCCCTTGTTGAGGATGAATATGGTTTTCTCCTCTTTTTGTTTGGTTGGCATTTGTTGTGTTTTTTGGTGTATGGGTTAGTCTTGTATGTGATATGCTTGTGGTTACCTCTCCCTTTTCTTGTGCACATTTGTGGAAGCTAGCTCTCTCTCCCATGGGCTTGGGGGAGGATAGCATGTCTTCCAACCTTTGGAAAGGAATGTAATGATTCCTATAGGTTGGGTGGTAAATAAAGTATTTCTCTTTGTGTTGAAGAATTTTGGAGCATAAGGTTTAGAGTTTAAAGCTTGAAGATTGTTGGAGCATTCTTGGTTATCTTGGCATTTTGATTTCCTCAATTTTGAGAGAGTATTACTTCTTGGACATGATTTGGTTATTATAATGTTCATTGTAATTGAGTTTATATCATTGGGATTGACCCATGTATATATTTTCTTGATGGAATAGTGTTTAACCATCCTTTGTGAAGATGTAACGGCCTTTTGTATCCTTGATGTCTTATTATTGAAATAACTCCTTTTTTTAGTATGAAGTTAGCTCACTCTTCCATGTTAAAATAAGAACTTATTCTTCCCATTTTTCTAGTGTGATATGTAAAATTCTTAAATGAGACTTTGGTTGTTTGCATCCTTGAGAAGAGAATGTAGTTATTATGGGATCTTGTGTTCCTTCTTGTTGTTGGGTGCTCTCGTTCTTATTTTGTATTTACTTGTATATCTTATTTCAAAGGAAAGTGAGGGAGTATATTCAAGTTGTATGGAATTTAATCATGCCTATTATATGTTGTATTCCTTATCCTTTTTGTTGTAGAAGTTCTTCTATTTTACTCTTGAACTTATAATGTAAAACAATTGATATAAAGAAGGGATTGGTTGTTTTAAGTTTCTCTTGAGAAGGGATTTTTGTGTATTGAAATCATTCATTTGAGTCTCTCATGTATCATTTAGCCTATTGGTGCATTTAAAAGAAAAAAATAGTCATATTTATAAACTAATATTTTTGTGGATTCAAATGATTGCTTCTAGATGGATAAGTGAGAAAAAGAATGGCCCCTGTACTATGCTTGCAGTTGGTTCTTCACTCATTTATGTTAACTATGTAAAGTAAATTGTTGGTTAAGTATGCAGGTTTTATACATTCATATATAATTTTGTATAGAGATAATCTTTTTTTGTTATACAAAATCAATTTTTTTAAACATTTAAATAGTTATCCCTGCTAGAATTTTCTTGTCACCACAACTATATATATATTTATATAAAAACATATATTTAATATTTCAATGAAATAAATATTTGTGGGATGAAATCTTGTCGAAGTGACTAGGTATTTATTTGTATTAGTAGATATAGTTAAAAAAAGGTTTAACCCGAAAATCATAAACTTCCATAGTTTGCAAGTATGGATATATGTATATTTTTATATGACTTCCTATTGCATTCCTTGATAAAATTAGAAAGGAAAAAAAAATTAACCAAGCTTTATAAATAATGAATTTAAAAAAAAAGAAAAGTAAAACATACTAGCAATCACATGTCTAAAATGCAATGTGAATGCCGAACGGTATATATTATTTGTTTTTTAGGGATAGTTATTACTTTTGTAGTTGATTTTTTAAAACTATGGGTGATTGATTATGTAAGTGTAGAAATATAGATGAACCACTTCATTTAAAAAGCGCAAACATGAGGTCTAACCCTTAAAATATTTCAAAATGCAAAAAAGTGATATAATGTACAAAGCTTTGCATGGAAACAACTATAAATTACATGGTTCTTTCTCGGCATTTTAAAACTATAGGTATTTATATGCATATATAATGAAGAAGACATTAAAAATGCGTTGTTGTTGGTTTTCATAAAAAAGTGAGCAACAGTAAAAAGGAAAAATTGAACATGTATGTTGAAAAGTGTAATTTTGTAAGTGTAGAAATATAGACGAACCACTTCATTTCAAACTTGTTACAAATTTGTACATATACATTTACAAATCTCATATCATGAGTGGTAGCATTTTGCGGACTATTTTATTTGAACTTAACATGAATACATGAAGACTTTTGTGCATGTGCATATTTTATATCATGAGTGGTATCGTTTTGTGGCCAATTTTTTACTCTAAACATGAATACATTTGATATTGTTTTGGATAGTTACTTACTTTTGTGTAATTGTGTTAGTGTTGCATTAGTTGTTTTGTTGGTCTTTTGTTGAAAAAAGCTTTTTTGTACACTCGATAAGGCATGTGATTGATAGTGGTAGTTCATCTTTCTGAAAATAGTATTTTGCACTCCATTTTTCTGTTTCAAGTTTGTCTTCATCTAAACAAAGCAATTGTACACAATTCAAGTAGAATTGTACAAAAGTGCATAGTATAAATCATAATACCATTTCTTGTGAAATAAAATTATTTGGGTGGTGCCAATATACTACCACTGAAGGTGCCAAATGCATGAAACCAAATTCCCTGCTTGCTACCCTAACAATCAAACCTTGTTTTGGTCAGGGAAAACTTTTTATTTCATCCAAGCTATACGACTTTGCAAATTCATCTTCTCGGAAGCTTAAGGTCATCATATTGATAAGAATATGCAATGAAACTTTCTTGAGGTCTTCCCTTGAGATTAATTAAACAATTGCATTCATGTGAATAAGTGCATTACACGAAGGATGACAAGATAGTCCTAGTGTTATTCCTTATACAATCCAAGAACTCTTTCGGCAAGCTGCCTTGGATAGCACTTCAACCTTCACCTTTACATATAGCATGGTTGAAGTTTGCATGCTATGCCTGCAAGATTTTCTTGTACATCGACCGAAAATGTTTACAGACCTTTCCCAAAATGGTACATACTCCTATCTTCATTTTCATAGTCTGCTATTGTACATTTTTCAGGATCAGACCTTTATTCATTATAAGATGTGGTTTAAAATCATGTGCATGGCTAACTTTTCTGGTATTGGTTTAGTCTTTCAATTCAAATGAATGCACATGGAGGAGTGGAGATTGAGACCCTGAGGGAGGTTGTGGTGAGAGATTTCAACGAAGCAATTCAGTGGTACCACATAGGCATCTCGAGGAATATGAACTGCATGGACCAATGCCAATGAAGCTTTAAGCAAATCACATTGGTGAGTTGCAGTAAATTTTATTATATTTTCCTTTTCTGCCCTTCTAGATGAACATATCAAAATATCAAGGAATGAGTTCAGTATATTTTATGACACATTTTTACTTTCGGAATGACAATATCAATAGAATCTGAAGGAATGGATTGTTGTATATTTTAGGAGGATTTGTTTGCAAATATGTAAACGGTTGTCCATAACATGCAAGATTGAAGACACTGATAACATCAATAGTCTTGGCAAGAATTGTGTGCATGTGCTTCACCAAAACAAGTAACAAGATTATTATAATTGACTTGACAAATTTCACAGTATGGGGATTTTTAAGACGAAGAAAGAGGACACTTCCATATAAGGAGACAATGCTTCTTAAATTAAAAATTGTATTATGGTGCTCAGTATGTAAAATCCTGAATCTTTTGTGCTCTTTGCCGAAACAAGCTTATTAAATATTCCACACACTTGACTCAATCACCCTTCTTGACTCAGTTCTTGGGGAGAATTTTGTAAATATGCCTGCAATAGCTGTCTAAGAGGAGGAATATCGGAATTCTTTTTCCAGGTTTCAGAGAAAAGAAAATTCTAAAAATGTAGCATGTAAGTTGGAAGAAGAGGAGTTGGGTTTATCTCAATACACTGAGCCAATAAATGAAATGTGTATGGTACAAATTTGGTCACATTGTGAACCAAAATAGTTTGTAAAATACGACACAAATTTGCTTCAAAACTTGCAATCAAAATTGGCTCTCTTTCCCAGGATCTTCTGATAAAATGGAAACTGACTTGAACAAAAAATGATCAAAAATAGGGTTTTTTAGGATTCTTACAAACTTCATTAAGAATTGTTATTAATCCTGTGAGACAAGCAATTTCAGTTCTCCAACAAGTTCTGCAATTCCAAAAACCCTCATTATACATTTCATTACATAGGCATTCTCTTGGGAATCTAGAAATTTAAGTGCATTGAACATAGTGGTCATAAGAGGTTGCACAAATGGATTGATGTCTGCTGAAGTATACCAAAGCTGGTTGTCTTCCTTAGAAATCAACAATTGCTCAATGCAATTAGCAACATAAGAATGGATAATTCAGATAAAATAAATCTCATTAAATGTAGAATCAAACTCAAAACAGTGGCCTTGGGAATCTGGTAGTGGAAAGATGTGATAAATTTCAGGACATCCATTTTGAATAATTGTTGTGAATCGAGGTTTTTGTTTTTAACTATGGCATTATCATAGACATAATAAAGCGTTTTAAATTTAATGTCTGCTGAAGTATACCAAAGCTGGTTGTCTTCCTTAGAAATCAGCAAGTGCTCAATGCAATTAGCAACATAAGAATGGATAATTCAGATAAAATAAATCTCATTAAATTTAGAATCAAACTCAAAATAGTGGCCTTGGCAATCTGGTAGTGGAAAGATGTGATAAATTTCAGGACATCCATTTTGAATAATTGTTGTGAATCGAGGTTTTTGTTTTTAACTATGGCATTATCATAGACATAATAAAGTGTTTTAAATTTAAATAACAAGATCTGTACTTATGAAGCTCCTGAAGCTTGTTTCGTTGACAGGGAAATCACCAATTATATAGCATAGTTATTCTCTTTCAGGTTGAGAACAGGATTAGTAGTGTATTTTACCTGCATGCTCTGTATATGCATTGATATCATAGCCATCACATGCTCCCTATAACAAGTTACAAGTATTTTTACTAAGTCACAAGCAATTTGGGTTGTCATATTGAGATAAGTGCCCTCAATATCTCTTATAATATTTTCCACATGGTTCATCTCGAAGAACTCCTTGTCCTCCTCCCTGATCATGACATTGGATGCCAAAATACTCTCAAAATCTATCACAAAATATCCAGGCCACTAAACAATGTATGATGCACACTCTTTTTGACCATTGTCAAGAACTTGATGACAGTTACAGCCAATTCAGCTCGAGTAGGAATGATGGAGAGATTCATTAGAAAACCCCAAACAACAAAAGAAAAATCCTTCGAGGATACCTGAAACTCCTCTTCACTCTTTGCCATGGATGGCCACTCTTAGATTGTTGACAACTCTGCCCTCCTTTTCAACAAACCCATTTTGAGCATATCCTACAATCATTACAGTCCATGAGACCACATTTTTTTCAGGCATTTTGTAGAACACTTCACATTCACTTGGTAGATATTTACGGAAAGTGTGGAATCATGCACTTGGTGTGTGAATTTATCAACTAAATGCCTGAAATAAATGTGGTTTCATTGTCTACACATAAAATACAGAGTCAACACTGGAATGTATTGTGGGTTGATAGCCTTATGGGACTGTATATGCCATTGCCCAACTGTAATTTAGTATATTCATGCCCTCGCAATCGAGATTGAGAGAGCATAATTGTTCTCCAATCCCATGCAATGCTAGTTCCATGTTGTCGCAATTAACATCACTCATGATATTCTCAAACATTTTCAAATTTATGTGACTTGAGGGCACCCTCTCTGTGGTCGCACATGGTCATTGTTGTTTTTCTCATTGGAATACTGAGCACATGGACATGAGGGCTGCTGCAACGCCTCCACAATGTCCTTCAGCAAGCGAATTAAGATTGAATTGTCGTTCATTTCTGCCATTCCTCGTCCACCCTGCAATTCCACAATGCAATGTACAGTTATACCGTTCGGCGTTCACAATGCATTGTACTAAATTTAAATGGACTCAACAGACTGCACTCTATTCTGGACTGAACACCTACTCTATAAGCTCCTAACTGATTTGTTTCAGAAGAAAAACCTCATATTCCCCTGAAAAAACTAACTAATAAATTCTCGGTTCTTTTCTTCTACAGGAATTGTGTATAATGCAGGCAACGATTCTGGTTGTGCTTAAGTAGATTGGTGTTTCCATAGCATATATCGAGGGCGTGACAATAATTTGGACCACTTGGTTTCAAATCTTCGAAAAGATGAAAAATATGAAATACGGAGACTAAAGAAACAAATAACATATACCGTTCGGTGCTCACATTGCATTTTAGACATGTGATTGTATATATATATATATATATTTATATTAATAATGTTTTGGCGAGGCCATAATATATGGCTCTGAGGGGGTTTGTTTTTTAAAATATATTGAATGGATGTGAAATCTTAAATAACCAAGAAAAAACTCTCGTCCCTTACCGCTACCGCCTCCCACACTGCCCTCATTCCACGTCCGTTCTTTCCCCTAACTCCACCTTGCAAGATACCCAAAACCGCCACCTCATACCTTCCCTTACCCTGCATAGGGAGAGATGATACAAAAAAACAAAGAAAAAAACATATACAGAGATACCCTTGTGCCTTCAAACAAAAAGAAACATGCAAATAAGATCTGAGTGAAAAGAAACCAAAAAAATAAAAAAATCTATACATAATAATATTAATAAGAAAATCCCCAATAGATATGGGATAACTGCACAAAATAAGGAAGGAAAAAAGTTATGATTAAGTTTTGGACCTAGCTGTCATGGCGCCACCTTCCCTCAACCTGCAGTATAACAAAGAAAACCAAAAAAACTCACAAGCATATGTTATGAATAAAGAAAAGGTAAAAGCCCTAATTTGTTTAGGTGGTACGGTTACGTACACCAAAAGTACCAACACAAGGACAACACAGTGAAATACAGGATAACTTTTTTTTTTGACTTGCTTTGACACAACACGACACAACATGTCGTCACAAGGTTACAACCAACACTAGGAACCACTTGTTACGGGGGAGACCACAAGGTCAGCACGGAAACGTTCACACCTATCAAGGACAATGTACTCTTCTTTTGACAAGACAACATGGAAGTCCAATCCACATGACACACTCACAGCTAGGGCATCCCATGAGGAATTTCTTGTTAAATTTTCTTGTTTACTAAAGTGTCTCTTAATTCTTAACTTACGTTCTTATAAAATTTCATGTAATGATTCACACAATTCTTTTCACAAGGGAGAACTTCTTTACTTTTCAACGGTTGACTAAATAGCTTAAGGCCAAGCTTTCTAAACTGGGATCATCAATTTGATGTCCAAATCTTCCTTATTCATTTGATTTTAGAACATTTTCCATTTCTTACAAGGTTAATTAATCTTACTCAAGCCACTAACACATGTTCCACAACTCTATTGCACAGGTGAAGGCATAAGCTCCGATTGAGAGAAAAGTACCGCTTAGGGTTCATAACAATAGCCTTCTTGTTTAAGGATTAAATTTTGACCTTGCTTAAGAAATATCACCATGAATCAAGGCAAGGGTTAACAGAACAGGACAACAGAATTTAGCTTCAGGGTCACATTGTTTACTATCAGTCTTTTATCGAGGTTAAGAGTTTATCAAGATTGGTTAAGTGTTCCATCTAGACTTTACTTCATTAAGTTTGACAAAGGAGAACATTTCAAACGATAGAGAGAGATTTAAGGTTTAAATAATCAATTTCCCTCCTACTTATTAAATCCTATCATCTTCTAAAATCTAACCATTGATTTCACCATGAGATCATTTAAGGTTTCACCATAAAAGGATAATGTTTATTAGTTTAATTTTAATAAGGAATATCCAGCTCACTTCATAGTGCTTACAAACTTATTGCTATTAAGCCTTAGGAGGATTTACAACTCAACATTTTAACTCAAGAGCAAAGTTTAACAGTACTCGTTTGCGGAAACAAAACAAGGTTATATCAATTCATTCCAACATGATGCACAAATCAAAGGGACATACTATCTCTATTGAACCAAGACTAGGGAGCAAGAGAGTAATAACATGGGACATGCCCCGCTACTAAGGATTAAAATTTCACTAGAATATCCCATAACCAAGCGGTAATCAAAATTTCATCTTTCACATGATAACCAAACAAGCCAAAGTTTCAACAGTTACAACAACAATACTCTACAATACATTTACTAGGCACTGACCCTTCTTCTAAAATGTCCAAAGGCCCTTTCCAAATTTTATAACATAGTACACATTCGTACAAAGGAACATCATAACCAAGATTGATGCAATAATCTACAAGTCTTTCCATCATCTAACCACGTAAGCCATCTGCAACAAATTTTCTACAAGAGTCAGTTCACGAGAACTGAGCAAGATAAGGCTACACAAAACCACCATAACTATTATCTAACAATATCATGAAAAGAAGCACCTTATTACAAGAAATTGGATCAAACCTCTAAACACTATGAGCACATCAAGTTATAATAAAGTCTATAACATGTCGATCAAAGAAGGAGAAGACCTTGTACTTCAGTTAGGAGCAAATGCAACGAAAGTAACAATCATATGAGAATGGCCCTTGGCCCTATAAGGAGAAAACAACCAATCTAGCAAAGACAGTATCCCCATCAAGTAAGTAATTAAACAATAATTACAAGATTGAGAATTGATCTATATACCAGTCATCTAGAATTTTATTAAAAGAACCAACGCATAGGCTGAAATAATATTTTTCCAAGAGAACAAGAGTGGATCGGCCCAAGAAGGGGGAAACACGGGTTTCAGAAATTAACACAAAAACCATGGATAATAGAGTTTCAAACCGGAAATCAATTAGAGTATACACACAACACAAGTTTCGAAGCTAAGGCATAGTATACTAGTTTTGACCATTAACTACAAAGAGGTCTACCAATCATCCAGGAAGGGTCAAAGTCTCACAAGCTAGTAGCAAACACGCGAGAGAAGAAGGGGGGTTTCGTCCAACAAGAGTATACAATAATGTCATCAACAATTTTATAACACTAAAGGTTTGCAAACTTCCACAACAATTCTAATGTTTGATTAATTTAAAATAAATTATCCATTTCCCGAAACAACCATACTTTAAGGCAACCCTTGGTAACGCAGTCAACCGTTGCACAAAAAGATACAAACATAATTTCTAAGTGACTTTATCAAAACAAAACCTTCCGCTATGAATTCATAAGATTATCACACGAAAGCTGAGTTTTTCCCGAAGGTCAATCACATCTAAGGAAATCTCCATCACAAACTATTACAGTAATTACGTGCATAAAAATTGACCAATATTAATTAATAGCGTTAACATTACAAGGGGGAGAATAATGTAAGTTAGGAAAGATAGAAGAGCGCCATCAGAAATAATTCTGAGAGGGGGATTAGACAAAACTAATCTAGTGCCAACGAGGTATTGGATTCGCACAATGAAACCTCCAGCTTAGTTGATCCGAAAAGCTAGTTATGATTCAAGTTGATACGCATGGTCAAGGTACTTCTTGAGGATGGCCTTAAAAGCCTAGAAACAAGATGAAGGATAGTATAAGAGTCTAAACACGCGAGATGGAAAAACACGTTGCACACGAACCCTTTTATTCTACCAGTTTTAATACCGAAACTCTAAGCTGGCTAGCCCACGCATTGCTCGCACAATCCTACAACCTTTCTTTCTCGATGCCAATAGGTTATCGAAGGGACTTGCGAAGGGGCTAACAAAAAATGTCAAGGACAAACTTGGGTGCTAGAACGGGGGTTTCATAGTTAATGTAAACTTACTTCCATGATAACGAAAAAGCTAACTTGATCAACATAATAACTTGCAACTCATTCGCAGAGAAGAATTAACACATAAACAAACAGACAAAGTTCTATCATTCGAGTAAGAGAAAACATAACATTCAAAGGAGAGGGCACACGCATCCTTTCGACCCACATTTTGTCAACATGATAAAAGCTAAAACAAGAAGACACAAGCAGAAAGGGAAATCTCCCATCATGACATCCAACTGACAAAACAATGCAAGGAAAAGTGGTTCGATTTCACAATATTTTTAAATAAAATAACAGTAGAAAAGTGTAGAAATATCTTGCCTGTTTCTCCAGCTTCAACATCGCTCCTGGCTCTGAAAGGCACTTACCGCAATGGTAATTAAACCTTTTCCTTCATCAGAATTGAGGACAGCATCAAACTCTCGGTGCAACATTTCAGCTGTAGCTTGCCAGGTGTGATAATTCCAACAGAAACCTTTATGCCTGCCAACTTAGTGACTCGTTGAAGAAACTCATATAATAGCAAGCAATTTGTTTTTCATGAATATTCTGTTATGAAACAGATCCACCCCTATAAGATCTTCTTCCATGAGAAATTGTAAAAGGTTCTCCTTATTTTCTCCAGCACACCTTTGGGGATGTGTGCTAAGGAGTGTCAATACACGGGTAGTGCCTCCAGCACTGACTTTACCAGACTCATTCTCCCACCCCCGACAACCACCTGTTGCACCAAAAATTTATCTTTCTCTTAATTCTGCCTAAGAGCCAAAATCAATCTTGCTTGATGTACCCATTCAGTTTCAGGTTGAGGCCCAGATATTTGAGGTCTGCATCTAAATCCAAGTTTGCATAAGGGAACAATAACCTCATAACCTGTTGTGTCTCTTCATCAATGTCATTGAAACTAATTGTAGACTTATGAAAAATGACCTCCATGCCCATGGCTTTGCAATACAACTTGCGAGTTTCCTGAAGCTTTTGTCCTTCCACCAAAAACCCATTAGTGAAGAGCAATACATCATGAACAAATAAAATATGAGTGAGATACTCCTCGCCTCCCACTTTGATTCCTTTGATATCTCTGGTTCTTTTGACCTCCTGAATTGCTCTACTAAGCCTCTCTGCAACAAGTAGAAATAAATATGTAGACAAATGGCATCCTTGTCTTAACCCTCTAGAAGGCTTGAAGAAGGGAGATGCAGATCCGTTTACAAGAACAGAAAAAGAAACTGTGGAGACACACATCCCATGATCCAATTAACTGATAAATTAAAAGTTAAAACCCATATGGATCCGTAAAAGCCTTAAGTAAAACCAGCAAGTCTAATCAAAAGCCTAAGAAGAACTCAACTGTCCAGCCACCTGGACCAGAGCTCTTATCCTTCTTAGAGGAGGAAAGAACAGTCAAGAGCTCATCCAAGGAGACCTCATGTAAATCATTATTATCCTCATCTGTCACCATTCTTGGAAAATAACGAAGTAACCTTTATGATTTCAGCAATATTTACTCCTGCTGACTCTCGGTAAATTTCTCC
The DNA here is from genome assembly GCA_018340775.1 of Taxus wallichiana var. yunnanensis. Lineage (NCBI taxonomy): Eukaryota > Viridiplantae > Streptophyta > Pinopsida > Cupressales > Taxaceae > Taxus > Taxus wallichiana. The sequence goes on from CM031237.1 coordinate 852,348,800, forward strand.
AAACTGCCTGACCCCTAGATCAGCCAAGTCTCTTAACTTCCTAACAGAAATACCATTCTCATTCACCATCTGGGCTGAAGTGACTTCCCAAAAAGAAAAGGCAGACAGCTCGACTAAAACTTTACCTCGTTCTTCTGCTACAGCTGCAAGATATTGCAACAAATGATCACGACTGTGGTCGCGTGCAACCAGAACAGCATGATCAACACCAACGGCTCCCTGGGGTCACCCTGTAGCATCTGTTGCACTCTAGCACATGTTCTAAATCTGACAAATATCCTGCTACCTTCATCTCCCAAGACGTTCTCTCCAACATTGCATAGATCTCCTATGCCTGTGGGTGTGATCTGTCACCAACACAAAAGGCATGCGCCATTATTACAGCAAAGCACGTGCTTCATGAATATTCTGATCTGAAACAGATCCGCACCTATGGGATTCTCTCCCATGAGTTACATCGAACAGCAAGAAGGTCTCAACAGAGAATCTCTGTAATAATTTCATCGGGTCTCCTGGCAACACTCACACTGTCACTTAATCGATTTTGATAAAAACTATCTTGAAGGAGAAATCCCGAATTGAGGATGCATTCAAAATTGAACAGAAAACAACATAGTTGGACGAACTGCTTGTTGGAGCGCTCAAACGGGCTTCTACCTGAATGAAACCTTTCACGTTGAATACAGAGTGAGTTTCAGGCCGCACAAGGACACTATATGAAGCTCGTGGAGGAGCAGCAAAGACCGTCGCCATTGCTATTGCAGTTGTATCTATCACTCTTGTATCGCCTTGCCCTCATTCATTCAAAAACCACACGCCCACCCTCGCAACATCAGGGCGATAGACCTTCATTTCACCATCCAGAACACGCTGTAGCAATTCATCTGTTGCAGCATTTGATGGGGCGCAAACAAGCATTCGTGGTTAAGGCAGAAAACAACAGGTAGACCAAAACAAGGGGCGGGGACAGAAGACTGCGAATCCTTTTGCAAAAGCAAACAACGATGCGACCTGGAGCTGTTCGGCACGCAAGAGGGGGAAATTTTAATGTTTTTTGGCAGGTGTTGGTTGAGCCACCCACCCCCAACCATGATTTCCACCTAAATTCTTTTATGAGCCTCCATGAACATTAAAGCAGTTGTTGGGTCAGAGTGAACCGCTTAATGAGAACAGTTCAAAGTTCAAATCTACCAAATCAAATAAGTGCGAGTTGATTGATAGTGATTGAGCTTTTGTCATCTTGGGAATAACCATAGAAATAGGGCATTACGGATATTCTATCATATTTATTAAATTTATAATATGTCAATGCACACAAAACTACATTATTTACGCAAATAACAATCGCAATATGTTAAAGGCTAACCTATAACAAAATTTAAATATCGTGATGCCGTAATAATATTATAAGATTATATGGTTACAATAATTGTAATAACATTTCTTGAGTGAAGCTAATGGGCATAATGGAATCAAGTCCCGCATAAAACGTATAATATTTTCAAAAAAATTATAACAAAATTAAAATTAAAAAAATTGACCAAAATTTTTAGTAGCTTTAAGATGTATTTTAGTGTCGCAAAAATTATGGGGCATTACACAACCTCTCCACCTTTCTATTTTGGGTGTCAAAATTGTTGCATCATTTCCATTAGATTCCCCGCACAACATCCCATGGATCTATCTCAAGTCCCCAAGCTATCTTAAGAGACAACATCTTTTCTCCATGTTTTTCCCTCAAGGTCTACTTCTCCATACATTAAATCAACATGGTCTATGGATTTTTTTGCATTTTAATAGGTAGTGGTGCCACCATCGCAATCAACAAGTGGATGGTCTCTTTTTCACGGGAAGAACACAACATATTATTTATTTCTCTATCTAATTTTCTACTTTCATTATTCTTCATTGGGTATTCATTCATATTTGGATGTGTAGGATGAGGTGCACAATGATGTGGAAGGGTGATGGATTCATACATCTAAAAAATTCCCTATCTACAAGAGGAAGAGACACTCAATGCATCCACTTGTTTCCCTCCTCTCATGGGCCTATCTCTACACCCATGACACATGTTTAAATATATCCTTAGTTTTGATTTGTTTAGTACTTGTGATGAATATTCATTTAATGCTTATTTAAAGCAATATTTGTGTACATTCTTTGGGTAGTGAATATGTCTACACAAGTTTGGGCTTTTGAATATATGAGCAACATCAAGATTCACTTTTTATAATTTTACTTTGGCATCTTCACTTTTACAATAGTTAAAGTAATGTTTTTGTTTGGTTGTGTATGGGGCGTTAATGTCTCCTACTCTCGATGTAACAAATGTATATTTTACTAATGATATAAATATAATCATCAAATTTTCTACCACCTTTACAATATGTGTTGAAATTTATTCTTGATATACCATGTTTCCTATCATGATGGATTTTCTATTTTTATTGTGTTTACATTTTTCCTGCATTAATTTAATTTTCGTTATTAAACCCTATAATAATGTAATTGTAATAATCCCAAAAGAGATACATGACCATTAAAACAAGGTCTTTTAGATAAGACAACTTTAATACTCAATAGTTGTTTATAACAATTATTAATATCTAAGTTTGTAATGGTATGATTACAATTTGATTTTAATCTAAACATTAGTTTGCATATGAGGCCAAGAATGCATGATTAAAAAAATTCAACTAGAATGGAAATGTTAAAAAGGAAATAAATAAGAAAGGTTTTGAGTCCATTACAAAGTATAGGCGGATTCAGGATTTTCCTAAGAAATTTCAAGTAGAGTAGTTCCTTGCTTTTGAGGTCCTGGGAGCATGTGAACATTAGTAGAATGACACGTGGAGGCCTCACAACTCATGTTTATAAGTTTACATGTTAACTCATTCTCTTAATGATTATGTGTTTACGAGGCCTTTGAGAGATGGAGGGATTTGAGCTATTCAAATATTTTTATTAGGATGACCATTTCCCCTCACTTTATATGCAGGAATCCCATTTGAATTCATTCATGTTATGCCTACCATTTTCCATGCATGACGAATATGTTGGGAATATAATCGAAGGCACAAAGATGGCTCCTTAAGCATGTTGTGTTCTCACATACCCTAACAAGATAAAAACACATTCTTGTTATCAAATTTATGGGAAAACATTTTTTTGTGCTCACCTTGTGCCACACGTGAGAGGATCCATCAAAATATAATTGAAGCCACAAAGATGGCTTCTAGAGTATATGGTGTTCTCGCATTACATAATAAGTTGATAAGACATTCTTATTATAAAAATTATGGGTAGACAATACTTTTCAAAAACATCTGTTGTACAATTTGAGGTCCCGCACTAGATTTCCACCAACAAATTTATCACCATCTATTGTTGAATGCCCGAAAAGTTATTACTTCTTTTTTAATGGAAAGATCAAAATTTTATAGGGTCATAAATGAGTCCTAGATCCTATTATGTTATCACATAACCCAAGACCTATTTTGATCACCCCTCTTCCTCTTGCACTTCCTTCACTCCTTCCACTCTAATTTCTTCGATGCCTCTCTTTTGTTAGACCCATATTGCTTTCTCTTGTTGACTTGGGTATAAGAGTGGCTTTCCTCATCATAAAATGTTTTCGTTTAGTAACGTGTCTATTATTCTCATTGATGACTTGGGCCAATGCCCCCTTCCAAGGATATATCTTTCTATGTTGCGAGATCATATGGGGTGGCCCCTAGGAGAAGTTTTTAAGTGTCTATCACTTTGTGAAAATATTAGTTTAGTAGGGTTCCGACCCAACAAGACAATCCACAAAGTTTGACGTATTACATTACACTAACCAGCTATAAATATTGGAGGTGATAAAGGGGAAGGCCTTGCTTTCACATCTTTCCCTAAAGTCTTCTCCCTTGACCACTTGTGCATTTATCCACCTTTCTTGTTCCATCACCGCTCAAAGATGAATTTGGGTCCATATGTCAAAATTGAAATAATAGAATAGGCGCACTTACAAATACCACTACATTTCTCTACTAACTAGACATTTATAACTCCCATCCACTTGTAGATAACTCCTGATTCTTCAAGTTTCCTTTCCACATCTTATTCCAATTTGTGGCACTCATTACCACCCATATTGGTGTCTCCATATAGGTAACTAATCTATATATTTATGTGATACTGAACAACTATTTTTAATTGATTTTTTTCCTAATGATAATAGATAATAATTACAAAAAAAATCCTAATAGAGTGATATCACATCCCTCTTATGAAAATAATGTTTTAAATATATATTTATTATAAAAATCATGTTGTGCCACCCAAATAATAGGCCAAGAGATTTACCAATTGATTAAAATTTACTTACGTTTGAGTTAGTATGTTAAATATTTATTAGATATGAACTTAGATCTCGCTTTTGAAATTTTTTTATCAGTCCTCAATTTTGAGGTTTTTACATCCATTTTTGATGATTAATGTCTCCTTTCAATTAGGTTATTTTAAACATCCTCTTATCGGCGATTCTTTAACAACTTCAAAATCCCAATGACTGAATTTGATAACTTGTGCATGGCAAATTTATATTTTCACTCATATGGAAACCGACTTCTCCTTCACTATGAAAAATATCTGAAACCATACACGAAGCAGCCTTAAACATGAAAAATCGTTACCATTCATCTATATCATGTGAATCAAATAATTTTCTTTACAAAACCTACACTATTAACACAAGGCTATTGTACTTTATTATTATCGCATACATTAAAATTTTAACATCACAACTAAGATCCCTCTAGAAGCACTTTCTTCGTATTTATATATTAGCAGCTAGAATGTAGAACTTCGGTTGTCAAATGCTCCTCGCTTTTGCAGACCGGTATTGGTATTGCGTACCAAATCTGATATTGTAGTTGTTAAAGTGGAGGTTGATTTTGCACTTCCCATGAGAATGGTTCTGAGACTCTCCAATGCTCTTCCCACATCTCTCATGGTTGGCCTTTCTGGGGAGATTCATTTGTGCAAAGCAGGCCAACATGTATGAAAGAAATCAGGCATATATTTTGTTCCATATTCACACTCCTCCACAACCTGCTGTCGACAATGTCCATTAACCTATTTGGAAAATTCAATCTCACTCAGTTTCTCATGTTTAGGCCACCCACAAACATGGCATCAGTTGGCCTCTTCCTTGTAACCATCTCTAACAACAAAATGCCATAACTATAAACATCCCCCTTTATAGAAACTCTCCCACCCAATCCATACTCTGCAATCAAGTTGGCTAGAGTTAGTGATTATTTTAGTATCAAATATTGTAAAAGAAAAGGAATATAATTCTAATTGTATAAAATAAAATAAAATTTTACCGGGGGCAATGTAGCCAATAGATCCTCTTAAGGAAAATGTTGTACTTAAGGAATCCATGGAGTTTGTAGAGCTAGTTAATCTTGATATACCAAAATCAGTTACAAGGGCTGTCATATTGGCATCCAGAAGCACATTGCTAGGTTTCAAATCACAATGCACAACTTGGGTGGGAAATCATGATGCAGATATTCCATGCCATGGGCCACATCTATGGCAATGTTCAAACACTCACTCAGCCCCAATCTACAAACATCCTCTTCTTCGATATTGTCAGGATACAAATATTTTTCTAAGCTCCCATTAGACACAAACTGAAGAACCAAACCTTTGAAGTTTAGGTATGAACATGCACTTATGACTCTAATGAGATTGCGGTGTCGAATCCTCCCCAAGACTTTGCACTCTGTTTTAAAAAGTTTCTTACCTTCTTCCTTGGGTGAATTGAGAACTTTGATGGCAACTACCTTCTCATCCCTTAAAGTCCCTTTATAGACTGATCCAAAGTTACCTACTCCAAGAAAATTTAACTCATCAAATCCATTTGTTGCAGTGAACAGATCCTGATATGTAAACTTCGGATACCCCAGTCTTCTAGACATAATGTTTGAGAGATCAAAGTGTTGTCTCAAAAATTTCCTCCACATTATTCCTAAGATTAAAGAGCTTAGTACAAATGAAATGACACCAAGCAGCTGATAGAATTACTTTTGTAAGTAGTGAATGCTTTCCTTGTCCCTGTTTCTGACATGCAGGTAACAAGTATTTTTTTGGACCACAGAGTCCAGGATTTCCCATCAATAATGCAGTTACAGTTTTATTAGGGAACAATCCTCGTTCTGGAATTATACCTGTCAAATTGTTGAAACCAAAATTAATGTAGCGAAGGCATTTTATTTTTCTAAGGGACATGGGTATTGCACCTGATAGGAAATTGGAAGAGAGATCAACACTCTCCAGATTTTGTAATTTGCTAAGTGCATCTGGTATCAGACCTGTAAAAGCATTGTGAGAGAGATTAAGATACTCTAGTGCTTGGGCGGTTTGCTAACACACCCGAATCTCTCTTTCAAGTAGATTTCCGAAATGTCTATTGCTTGAGCACTTACAATCTTACTTATCTCTCCGGGTAGGGGTCCATGTAAAAAATTCCATGACAGATTCACATAGAATTGAATGTTTCTAAGACTAGCCATAACTTCTCCAGGTATATTGCCCCTCAATTCATTGTGAGAGAAGTCAAGAAATTCTATATTGGGACATCTCCTTAAACCAACAGGTATCTCTCCTGAGAAGTGGTTGTGATGAAGAAAAATCCTCCTTAGTTGTTCTTTTGCCACAAGTGAATCGGGAATTCGCTAGATAGTGTAATGCCCCGTTCCTCATTTTTATTTTTCTTCTTTGATGACCATGTTACTAAGAATTTAACATTTTTGTGCTCTTTCTGACCTTTTTGGCTTCTCCTTTTTCAATTACCCTGTTAGGGAAAAATATCTTTCTCGAATTCGATAGGTGGTTTGAATGATGACTTGATGTTGTTGTTAGGGTGTGACCGACTAGAGGGAACATCTACATAATAATAATTATTCTTTTGAATTGTTGATTCTTGCTATTATTGTTTTGGTCAAGCTTGTATGTTGGTCCTTGTCAATGTGATTAATAAGTAGTATTAAGTCATAATAATAATAGTAATATAAATAGTAATAATATTATTATTTTAATTATCGATCGACGATAACTTCATTATCTGATCATTGATTTGTTATAAACTTTGTTGTTAACTATTGATAAGTGATTTTATTGTTTAGATTGGTCACTTCATGGATCGATCCTCAATTGATTGTAAAGAGGAGGGTATCTTGTTGACTGTTGTGGTTGGTCCTTGTCTTGTGTTTATTTTGAAATTGCTATCTCTAGTTCCTCCTTGGTTGACCAGGATTGCTTACATACTTGTTTTATTTGTCGTTTTAAAGGTGAAATGTTATTGCTACCACCTGAGCTGACCAAGTCTCCACTCATATATATTATTATATATATATCTAAATTAATGAGAACTTTGGATGCTTTCACCCACGCTAGCCACTTTTTTTGGTGTCCCACCATTTCATGGAGATGCGTATTATTATTTTTTTAGACTTTTTTGGTATGGAGGCACCACACAAACCCCCACCATCTTTTCTTCCTTGCGAGTTGTACATGTTAGTTTATTTAATTCTGGTTAGTTGTGGAAGTGCGTTGGAGGATGGGAACCTGCACTTCCATTAAATTCTGTCAAGAGAAGGTGTGTATTAATGAGACTACAATTCTGTCTCGCTTCAGGAGGACGTTGACATTTGGATTGGTGCCTTCTTTTGTGCAGGCTGGAATGCATTTCTAATGCACTATCCACTGTTTTGTTTGGATCATTGTTCCTTCCTTGGATATTCACATCCTCAGTTTACAACTCAAGAAATGTCTCACAAAGCTGAAAATGTTCACTCATTCTGCAGAAACATTACTCCTGGAAATATTTAGTGAAAATTTTCCCTTGAAATCCCCTTGAAGGGTCTGCAACTTCAAATTTGAATCCATAAACTCCTGTTTCAAACAAAATCACAAAACTACCACCTTTTTCCTTTTGTGATCTGTGACTCACAATATTGCTGCCGTTATGGTCTGTAAATCTGGGGTCTGCAAATGACCGCTGAAAATCATGTCTTTTGTTCTCCTGTGATTGCACCTTTCTCCTAAGAAAGTCTTCTGCTGCCTAGTTTGTGGGTTTAGATCTAGTCTAGATTCGATTTTGTTGCCTTCAATTTACAAAAAGCCTAGAAACTACGTCTTCAAATATTCTTTCAAAGTTTGTAGCCTCTTCATAGAACAATTTTCGCGAACTCAAGTTCATTGTTTGAGCACTTTAGGGCTTCCTCAAAGCATTGGCTATGAGAGAGATGTCGAGGTAGGAGTTAAGCCTTCGCCAGTCGTGGGAGAGTCTTTTCTAACAGGAAATTCACCGAACACGAGCTCATGTGAAGGAAGAAACTACCTACAGAGGATATATCAAGATCAATTTAAAATACAAACCAAATGCGTTGGAGAATAAATAATAAACATACACTAAAGAGCCAAGAATGTGTAAGCGAGAGAAGTAGAAAAAAAAAAAAACAATCTATAGATCAAAAATCCACATTGAGGGAAGAGTCTAAAACACGCACAAGAAGATAGAAAATTTAAAAGCAAAATTAATTGAATCAATAAGATGGGCATAGAAAGAGGAAAATGCATGCATGGACCAACACATGGAGGATAAAAGAGAGTATGAGAAAGGAAATAAATAAATAAATTAGAAAATATGTTGAAAACCATTGAAAAAGTAAATGCACTGACTTATGTGCCAATATTGGAGGAATAACGTGGAAGATAGATTGATAAAAATCTGAGCGAGAGAAAATAAATCAAGAGGAAGTAGTGAAACTCAGGCCGTAAAGCTTGTTCATGAACTATTTGATAGAATGCCTCAAAGAAATGCGGTGTTGTACCTCATGGAATATGCCAATGGATTTCCGGATATGCACATAATGGATTTGTTGCATGATAAGCACTTAATGGATTTGTTCAAAAGGATTTAGAAACTTTCAAGTAACTTGCACTCGTAGGTGTAGAGCCTCCTATCCGTTGCCAACATTCTCTTAGCCTGTGTGCAAGAACGGAGCCTTGTGTAAGCCCTAGAAAATTGTCAGAACATAATGGGAAATTATTCTTTTGGAAAAAATTCAAGTGATTGGGAAGTTTGTGTGACGTTGTGGAGGTTAGATCGAGGCTCGTGAACTAGTTGACGAAGTGCCCAAGCGAGATGTTGGACCGAAGCCTGCGGGTTCGACCGACTCCATTCCTTCAGGCATGGTTCATCTTCCCTTACCTCTCATAATTCTCGTGCTTTATTTCTCTTTTGAAACTTAATAGAATTTTAAAATATTAGGATTTTAATACGTTAAATGTTTATTTCAACTCGTTGTAAAAACAATGAAATGTCGTGTCGTAACTCACGAAATCAAAATAACTCATTTGCATTAAAACATGAACTTCCACCCTCATTCTGAGGTGATTTAGAAAACTTCCTACCCAACTAGATCGCTACAACATTGTTTTATCGACAAGACGAAATTGACTTCCTAGTAATAATGTTGATAATCTCCCTGTTTAAATAGTTAATTTTTGCATTTTTGGAGACTCATTAAGTACCCTTCGTAACTCTAAAAATGAGATGTTAAGCTTCATTTGTGTACCTTGTTATGTGAGGAGTCACCTGGACCTTTGGTTTGACCCGAATGAACATATGTGATCTTTTTGATGCTCTTATAGGAGCCTATTACACTGGTTTACAACAGTAGAAAGATGTTAAATCTAGAAAGTTGGCTTTCGTTTTGAACCACCATTTGAAACCTAGATAGAGAAATTATTTCCACCTTCGCAAACCTCTAGTATTCTTACTAGAAAATTTCATGGAACATTAAGTTTAGTGAAAATAACTTTTTCTAAATATTTTGAAAAGAATTTTGTAGGCCTCGGTCGTAGTTTGACAAGTGAGGTGGACCAATTTGGACCAGTTTGGCAAAAAAACTTGTCGCCGTTTGAAAATGGTTTTTAGTTCTAAGTTTAAGTCGACTCTAATGAATTCTCCTTATATAGGGGAACTTGTAGAAAATGTCTCATTGCGTGCTCATCCATCAAACGTTAATTTTGGACGTGGTTTCTCGAGCCCTCGAATTACTTTTTGTTCTTTTTGCAATCTGGGTTAACTACGACCGGTGGCCCTGGAAAACTAGCCGCCAAGCGTAAACCGTTCACTTTTCCCAATTATGTTAGTTCTTTATGAACTCTTGGTATATCTGGGGACACGTAGAAATTTAATCGTGGTGTGCGTTCTCATCAGAAGACAACTTTTGGAAGTGGTTTCTTAGCCTCCAAGCCTGTTTTGAATGTTTTGTAGCTAGTAAGAAAATGTTAAAATAGAAAGTTGTGGGACCCTCGTCGGGTTTCCAAACCACCATAGATACTTTTGACACATGTAAATAACTGTTTAAAACTCTATAGTGTAAATTGTTGTGTGAAATAGAACTTTTGACAAAATGGTGTTTTCTCTCTCTTCCCTTCTTTTCTCTCTCCTGGGTTACAAAATGAAATAAAATGAAATGTAATGAATACATGTCTCTAAACCTTTTATTTTGATTGCAAATTGAAATTATTATCATATGTAAATGGGAAACTAAAAAATGATAATTATGTTAGATTAGGGTGGATGCCATGCGGTGAATTATAGTTGATATCATGCTCACATGGTTTTGTAGGATGAAAGAATGACGACAAAAAGGTGATGTGTAATTCATTTATTTATCTTTGTAATTTATATAGTTCATTGTTAAATGAATAAATGTATAATGTTGTCTCATGTTACAGAATGTTATATTTGATAATTTGTTGATATGTACGAGATGTTGGTTTTAAGGACATCTAGGAAATGTGCATTTAATCATAGTTCAATTTTGATTTATAGTACACATGGTAAAAAGGTTTGATATTTATATAAGGTAAATGAATTTGAAGTGATATCGTGTAGTGCATATTTAGTGTTCAATAAATGGTTAATGGGTCATCTTGTGCATTCATACTTTGTAAATGTAATAAAGAGAATTAAATCGAAACACTCTACCCTTGTTCAATATCGGAGCATAACTTGTCTTCATGTGTGTTATTTTTACCCTAGAAGACATTGAAAACCGTAGAATGAACTCAACCTTGCACTCGATGGAACATCCTAATTTAGGAAAATCAGAGCCCAAGAATGGGCTTAACATCTTAGTCAGAATGTTTAGTGACATTTCATAAACCCGTCTGATAGGAGTGACAGTCAAACTTCACTTGGAGTATGTAGAGCTAACTCCTCCTTCATAGCCTAGTGGACTACCTTGTCATCCGAAGATAGATTAAAATTAAAGTTCTTCATAGAGTGAAATCCCTGTTGGATCTAGATGACATAGATGGAGGTTGTGACTTAGTTGTTCTAGGTCTTAAACTCTTGTTAATGAAACCCTTAGCTCCGCTCAGCTAAAGGTGTTACATTGGTTTCTCTCAACATCACACCTTGGTCCTTTCTGGAAGGTGGTTTAGCATAAATTTTTCCTCTCACTTAAAACTCATGTATAGTTGAGGGGTAGACCCTTAGGTGAAGTTGGAAATTAATCTAAACCTCAGTTGTTTTGGATGTTAACTTAGGGTTCGTGTGTAGCTTCAAGTCTCCTAATCATGTATGTCTTCAAGAGGTTAGACAAACCATTTCGTAACTCCTTTTACAAGACAATGCTAGTAATAAGACCATAATGTGACGTAGAAAATAAAGTATATAAGAGTAAAAAAAAAAAAAAAAGGTAGACATTGATTTTATGTTCGAGAAGAATATTCTTAACATAAGGACAAGATAATTAAGTACTTTATATGCTTTTGAATTATGAAAAATAAGAATGCAAGTTATGGAAACTTTTGTAAAGAATAAGGAGTCAGCTTAAAAGGGTTGAATGGTAATTTTAACCGTGGAATGTACTTAAGGATTTATCGGTGGACAAACGAGAAATTTATCCTTGCACAATAATGTACTTGGAATGTTAATCATAACTAAAATACAATTAAAGAAAAGATGTGTTGTGGGTTTGCCTATCCTTGAGTCTTCTTTTGTGGTTGGGGCATTGCTAGTATTCATTCATTGGGAAAAGTGTGGCATCGACATGCCTATGTTGTTCTCATGTGTCTGTGTGATTGATGACTTATGTGATTTTCGTATGCGAAGTCGAATTTATGTACTTGGAGTCCTTGTTATGTTGTGTGTGTAGTGAGCAATGTAAGTCAAAAAAAAAAATTACCTGTTATTTTACTGTTGTAATTGGGTGTGTAAAATGTGGGCAATCATATGGTATCAGAGCGGAGGTTCATGCTCTCGAACCTCTGGGATGGATTGGAGTTGTGATGATTCTACATGATGGTGGTGGATATTGGAAGAGTAATGTGATATATGTTGTTATGTGAACTATGTCGTAATTGTGACCTTATGGAAGCACATGTGGTGCATGTCACTTAGTGCGTATTTGTTATCATATTGATGTGCTTGTGATGAGAGTATTCACTCTCTATGTTGTTGATTCTAATGAGGAACCCATGTGTGATGTACCACCTTGTTGTTGTGAATGGAATGTTATTTTGATTGCGAGGGTTAAAACATTTTGGATTTGTGTGATGTGAAGTTGCATTGATGTATTGCATGAAAAAATAGATGTAAAGTGAATCACATTTCATCGTGATTTCATCACCGTATTGTGATTAGTTGTATGCATCATTGTGTTGTATTGCAATTTATTATATGTTGTAATGTTAGACATTGTGTCCCTCATACTTATAATTTATGTAATATGTGATTGTTCATGTCATGATTTAGGGGCATATGGTGAGTATGATCCCTAGTGCACAGTGATTTCACCTTGGGTGCAGGATGTGGTAATGTGATGTATCGTAACTCGTGAAAGTAATGATTGTGTTATACCCTATATATATATATATACCATGCATAAGACGTTATGGTTAATGTGCGTGAATCACCATTGTGTTAGTGATGTAGTTATGTGTATGTTGTGAACCTTACACTAGATGACCCTAAGGGGATAAACTATCAAGAGTGTATGTGTGGAGAGAGGAGGCATGGACTAGGTTTTCATAATCTTGAGCTGAGTATGAGTGAGGAAGTGGAGTCTTATATAGACTAAAAACCACTTCTATCTATTTAGTATACTTTGAGCTTACTTAGTATATTATGGGTGCGCACCACCTTAGGCTCAACTTATGCAACTAGAGTTCCCTGCTCTTTCTTATTGGATTGTTCATTGAATAATCCTATGTAATTTTGACTATGTTGATCCTTGTGGGAGTATGGAGGAATGATTCAGCAGAGATGATGATAGTTACATTATTTGATATACTCATTTCTGGTTACATGTATATTTTATGAGCTGAGGCTCGATGTCCAAGTTCCAGCAACTAGATGAGTATCCCTTTGGTGGCGGTATGAGGCCACATAGTGATTGTAATGTGCTATTTTCTCAATACATATTTTATTTGTAAATTGATCATTATCTCTTTTAGCTAGAACCAGCCATTTTCTTGATTGACATGTTCTTATATTTTGGGCATTTATTTGATTGTTGCATTAACATTTGGATTTTGCACTAACCATGGCTAATTAGCCATTTGTTTTTCTTAGTTTTAAAAATTTATTTTCATATTTAAAAGTTTTGTAGCCTAGCCCAAGGCTTTTGATTTTGCCACTTGGCATTTGAATTGGATTGTTATGCTAGTTCTAATGTCATAATGTGTTGGAATAGGGTCATGGGATTAACCATGGAGTGGTTGAACCTATGGACCCACTTCATTTTATATGGGGTATGCCCCAAGGAGTTACAGATAACTAGTGGGTTGTTGAACCATGAGTTATTATGTCACTTGGGTTGGGGGTGACGGGGCTCTATGTGCCCAGGCCATAGGGTGACTCGACCTCATTAAAAGGAGAAAGGAGATGGGCCTCTATGGTTGAGTGACCTGTTATTCTTTATGGCACTCTATGGTGGAGTGACCGATATTCTTGATGGGGCTCTATGGTTGAGTGACTTGACTTGGTTTTGGCACTATGATTATTTCTCCTTGGGAGGTATATGGAGTTATTTGGTGATGGTTAGGGAGGTATATGGAGTTGTTTTATGATGCTTCAGGAGACATATGGAGTTATTTCTTGATATTTTGAGATGTGTGGAGTTGGTATAATGAGTTATGTGTACTCTTGTGAGTCTTTTAGACATTGTTATGATTGAGGCTTGACTCTCCCCTTGGTTGGTATGGACTATTGGATATTGTCTTGGCACTATGTTGGTACAGTCATGGATTTTGGGTCATGTAATACCCGTTGTATATGCATCGGCATGATCATTCTATGTGTCAGTCATATATGTGTGACTAATACTATGTTATGTGGAATGTGTATGTTCCATCCATGGTTTGGTGAAACCCTTGTGATGTGATATGGTCGTGAAAGTATGTAAAAGTATGCTTGTGAAATTTTAGTGTTGTGTATGACCCTGGTAGGGTGTTGTGACTGTAGTTCATGATGGGAACCCACAGGAATGAATAAACTAAAATTCTACAAAAATGAAATTTTAAAGGACTTGAATTAAGAATAATGTTAATAGAAAGAGATTAATGAAATAACGAATAAGAGGGAACTACCAATCTTCATAGAACCTTGAAAGTTAAAATTTCTACCAAATGTTCCTAGGGCCACCCCATGACCATGCTTTTGTGTCTAAAATCTTAACCTTAGAGTGTGCCTTTGCCATATTCATTCCTTGTTGCTTACCATTTCTCCTTCTTCATTTTATGTCGCATCGAGGATGATGCTTTCTTAAGGGGAGGAGGATGTAATGCCTCATTCCTCGTTTTTATTTTTCTTCTTCGACGACCATGTTACTAAGCATTTAACGTTGTTGTGCTCCTGCTGATCCTTGTTGGCTTCACCTTTTCGATTACCCTGTTAAGGAAAATCTCTTTCTCAAATTCGATAGGTGGTTTGAATGATGACTTGATGTTGTTGTTAGGGCATGACCAGCTAGAGGGAACATCTACATAATAATAATTATTCTTTTGAATTGTCGATTCTTGCTTATTATTATTTTGGTCAAGCTTGTATGTTGGTCCTTGTCAATGTGATTAATAAGTAGTATTAAGTCGTAATAATAATAATAGTAATATAAATAGTAATAATATTATTATTTTAATTATCGATCGATGATAACTTCATTATCTGATCATCGATTTGTTATAAACTTTGTTGTTAATTATCGATAAGTGATTTTATTGTTTAGATTGGTCACTTGCGAATCAATCCTCGATTTCGCGCAAAAGAGGAGGGTATTATAAACATTGTGGTTGGTCCTGTCTTGTGTGATTTTCAAAACTATATCTCTAGTTCCTCCTTGGTTGACCAAGCTTGCTTGCGTACTTGTTTTATTTTTGTTTTAAAGGTGAAATGGGTATCTGACCAAGTCTGCATGTTGTGGTTAATATATATTATATCTATATATGTCTAAATTAATGAGAACTTTGGATATTGGCCACTTTTGTTGGCGTCCCACCATTTCATGGAGATGCGTATTATTTTTTTTAGACTTTTTTGGTATGGAGGCACCACGCAAACCCCCCACCATATTTTCTTCCTTGCGAGTTATACACGTTAGTTTATTTAATTTTGGTCAGTTGTGGAAGTGCGTTGGAGGATGGGAACCTGCACTTCCATTAAATTCTATTAGGAGAAGGCGTGTATTAATGAGACTACAATTCTGTCTGCTCTGGGAGGATGTGCACATTTGGATTGGTGCCTTCTTTTGTAGGATGGAACACATTTCTAATGCACTGTCCACTATTTTTTTTGATCGTTGTTCCTTCCTTGGATATTCGCGTCCTTAGTTTGTAACTCAAGAAATGTCTCATAAAGCTAAAAATGTTCACTCATTCTATAGAAACATTACTCGTGGAAATATTTAGTGAACTTTTACCCTAAATCCCCTTGAAGGGTCTGCAACTTCAAATTTGAATCCATAAACTCTATTTCAAATAAAATCACAAAACTGCCACCTTTTTCCTTTTGTGATCTGCGACTCACAATACTGCTGCCGTTATGGTCTGTAAATCTATTTGGGTCTACAAATGACTGCTGAAAATCATGTCTTTTGTTCTCCTGTGATTGCACATTTCTCCCAAGAAAGTCTTTTGTAGCTTGGGTTGTGGGTTTATATCTAGTCTAGATTTGATTTTGTTGCCTTCAATTTACAAAAATCCTAGAAACTACGTCTTCAAATATTCTTTCACAGTTTGTACCCTCTTCATAGGGCTTCTATGAACTCCAAGTTCTGACTATTTGAGCACTTCAAGGCTTCCTCAAACATTGGCTATGAGAGAGATGTCAGAGGTAGGAGCGAAGCCTTCTGTAGTCATGGAGGAGTCTTTTGCTAATAGGAAAGTCACCGAACACGAGCTCATGTTGAAGGAAGAAACTACCTGCACAAGAGGATATATCAAGATCAGTTTAAAATACAAACCAAATGCGTTGGAGAATAAATAATAAAACATGCACTAAAGAGCCAAGAATGTGTAAGCGGGAGAAGTAGAGAAAAAAAAAAAAAAAAAAAACAATCTGTAGATCAAAAAGCCACGTTGAGGGAAGAGTCTAAAACCTGCACAAGAAGACAGTAAAATTCAAAAGCAAAATTCATTGAATCAAGAAGATGCAGGCATAGAAAGAGGAAAAACGCATGCACAGCCAGCACGTGGAGGATAAAAGAGAGCATGAGAAAGGAAATAAATCAATAAATTAGAAAATATGTTGAAAACCATTGAAAAATAAATGCACAGACTTATGCGCCAAAATTGGAGGCATAGTGTGGAAGATAGATTGATAACAATCTGAGCGAGAGAAAATAAATTAAGAGGAAGTGGTGAAACTCAGTAAAGCTTGTTCATGAACTGTTTGATAGAATGCCTCAAAGAAATGTGGTCTCATAAAGCATAATTGATATCATGAAGGCGGTTTGATGAATGCCTCAAAGAAATGTTGTCTCATGGAATGCCATGATTTCAGGATATGCACATAATGGATTTGTTCAAAAGGCTTTAGAAACTTTCAAGCAACTACACTCGCAGGTGTAGAGCCTCCTGTCCGTTGCCAACATTCTCTCAACCTGTGTGCAAGAATGGAGCCTTGTGTAGGCCCTAGAAAATTGTCAGAACATAATGGGAAACTTATTATGTTGGAAAACTTCAAGTGATCGGGAAGTTTGTGTGACGTTGTGGAGGTTAGATCGAGGCTCGTGAACTAGTTGACGAAGTGCCCAAGCGAGATGTTGGACTAAAGCCTACGGGTTCGACCGACTCATTCCTTCCAGGCATGGTTCATCTTCCCTTACCTCTCATAATTCTCGTGCTTTAGTTCTCTTTTGCAACTTAATAGAATTTTAAAATATTAGGATTTTAATACCGTTAAATGTTTATTTCAACTCATTGCAAAAATAATGAAATGTTGTGTCGTAACTCACGAAGTCAAAATAACTCGTTTGCATTAAAACATGAACTTCCACCCTCATTCTGAGGTGATTTAGAAAACTTATTACCCAACTAATCGCTACAACATTGTTTTATCGACAAGACGAAATTGACTTCCCAGTAATAATGTTGACAATCTCCTGTTTAAATAGTTAATTTTTGTATTTTTCGGAGACTCATTAAGTACCCTTTGTAACTCTGAAAATGAGATGTTAAGCTTCATTTATGTACCTTGTTATGTGAGGAGTCACCTGGACCTTTGGTTTGACCCTGAACAAACATATGTGATCTTTTTGACACTCTTATAGGAGCCCTGTTACATTGGGTTTACAGCGGTAGAGAAATTTGTTAAATCTAGAAAGTTGGCTTTCATTTTGAACCGCCATTTGAAACCTAGATAGAGAAATTATTTTCCACCTTCACAAACCTCTAGTGTTCTTACTAGACAATTGCATGGAACCTTCAGTTTAGGGAAAAAAACTTTTCTGGATATTTTGAAAAGCCATTTTGTAGGCCTCGGTCACACATTTTGACAAGGTCAAACTGGACCAATTTTGACTTGTGGCTTCAAAAAAACTTGTCGCCATTGAAAATGGCTTTTTTAGTTTTAGTTCCCGTCGACTCGATGAATTCTCCTTATATAGGGGAACTTTTAGGAAGTGTCTCTGTTGCGTGCTCATCCATTGAACGTTAGTTTTGGACATGGTTTTCTAAGCCCTCGAACTAACTTTTGTTCATTTGCAACTAGGACAACTACGACCAGTGGCCCCGAAAAACTAGCCGCCAAACGCAAACCGTTCACTCTTTCCCAATTCCATCAGTTGCTATGAACTCTTGGTATATCGAGGACACGTAGAAAGTTAATCATGGTGTGCATTCTCATTAGAAGATAACTTTTGGAAGCGGTTTCTTAGCCTCCGAGCCCATTTTGAACGTTTTTGTAGTTAGTAAGAAAATGTTAAAATAGAAAGCTATGGGACCCTCGTCGGGTTTCCAAACCACCGTAGATACTTTTGACACATGTAAATAACTGTTTAAAACTCTATAGTGTAAATTTTTGTGTGAAATAGAACTTTTGACAAAATGGTGTTTTCTCTCTCTTCCCTTCTTTTCTCTCTCTTGGGTTACAAAATGAAATAAAATGAAATGTAATGAATACATGTCTCTAAACCTTTTTATTTCGATTGCAAATTGAAATTATTATCATATGTAAATGGGAAATTAAAAATGATAATTATGTTAGATTAGGGTGGATGCCATGCCAACGAATTATCGCTGATATCATGCTCACATGGTTTTGCAGGATGAAAGAATGATGAAAAGGTGATGTGTAATTCATTTATTTATCTTTGTAATTTATATAGTTCATTGTTAAATGAATAAATGTATAATGTTGTCTCATGTTACAAACTGTTATATTTGATAATTTGTTGATATGTATGAGATGTTAGTTTCAAGGACATCTAGGAAATGTGCATTTAATCATAGTTCAATTTTGATTTATAGTACACCTTGTAAAAAGGTTTTATATTTATATAAGGTAAATGAATTTGAAGTGATATCGTGTAGTGCATATTTAGTGTTCAATAAATGATTAATGGGTCATCTTGTGCATTCATACTTTGTAAATGTAATAAAGAGAATTAAATCGAAACACTCTACCCTTGTTCAATATCGGAGCATAACTTGTCTTCATGTGTGTTACTTTTACCCTAGAAGACATTGAAAACCGTAGAATGAATTCAACCTTGCACTCGATGGAACGTCCTAATTTAGGAAAATTAGAGCCAAGAATGGGCTTAACGTCTTAGTCAGAATGTTTAGTGACATTGTCATAAACCCGTCTGATAGGAGTGACACAGTCAAACTTCACTTGGAGTATGTAGAGCTAACTCCTCCTTCGTAGCCTAGCGGACTACCTTGTCATCCGAAGATAGATTAAAATTAAAGTTCTTCATAGAGTGAAATTCTGTTGGATCAAGACGACATAGATGGAGGTTGTGACTTAGTTGTTCTAGGTCTTAAACTCTTGTTAATGAAACCCTTATCTCCGCTTAGCTAAACGTGTTACATTGGTTTCTCTCAACATCACACCTTGGTTCTTTCTGGAAAGTGGTTTAGCATAAATTTGTCCTCTCGCTTAAAACTCATTTATAGTTGAGGGTAGACACTTAGGTGAAGTTGGAAATTAATGTAAACCTCGGTTGTTTTGGATGTTAACTTAGGGTTCGTGTGTAGGTTCAAGTCTCCTAATCATGTATGTATTCAAGAGGTTAGACAAACCTTTTCGTAACTCCTTTTACGAGACAATGCTAGTAATAAGACCATAATGTGACGTCGAAAATGAAGTATATAAGAGTTGAAAAAAAAAAAAAAAAAAAAAGGGTAGACATTGATTTTATGTTCGAGAAAAATATTCTTAACATAAGGACAAGATAATTAAGTACTTTATACATTTTTGCATTATGACAAATAAGAATGCAAGTTATGGAAACTTTTGTAAAGAATAAGGAGTAATCTTAAAAGGGTCGAATGGTAATTTTAACCGTAGAATGTACTTAAGGATCTGTCGGTGGACAAACGAGAAATTTATCCTTGCACAATAATGTACTTGGAATGTTAATTGTAACTAAAATACAATTAAAGAAAAGATGTGTGGTGGGTTTGTCTATCCTGAGTCTTCTTTTGTGGTTGGGGGATTGCTAGTATTCGTTCATTGGAAAAAGTGTGGCATCGACATGCCTATGTTGTTCTCATGTGTTTGTGTGAGTCGATGACTTATGTGATTGTCGTATGCAAGTCGAGTTTATGTACTTGGGAGTCCTTGCTGTGTTGTGTGTGTAGTAAGCAATGTAAGTCAAAAAAAAAAAAATACCTATTATTTTACTGTTGTAATTGGGTGTGTAAAATGTAGCCACTACAGATAGCTTGTTGTGACTGACATTCAACAATCCCAAACTCTGCAACTGACCAATCTAATCTGGAATGCTTCCTTTTAATCTGTTTGCACTCAAATCTAACATTTCCAACACATGCAGTCTTTTAATTCCAGGAGGAATGTAGCCTGTTAAAAGATGATGGCTTACGCTGAAGTAGGTCAGGTTGGTAAGATTGGTAATCTCTTGAGGTATGTTTCCACTGATCTTGTTATAGCTTGAATTCAAGAAATAGAGCTGGGAAGAGAGGTGGCCTATAGATGCAGGCAAAACACCAGCCAGATAATTATGTGACATGTCTAAATATTCCAGGTGAGAGCAATTTGTGAGACCGGCGAAAAAACCCAATGAGCTTTGGCTTCCACTAACAAGTTTATTAGATTCAAATCTCAATTTTTTTATGAAGATCAGTTTACCCAACTCCACAGGCAACATTCCAGTCAGCTGATTGAAACCTAAATAAAGCAACTCAATTTTGAAACAATTTCCAATGGAGTTTGGTACCTTTCCTGTGAGCTTATTATCCCATAGACTAAGTAATTGCAAATTGGCGAGCTTGGAACCAAGTTCCCGTGGAATTTGTCCGCTTAGTTGATTGCTGTAAAAAGATAACTCCACGAGAGTAGTACAGTTCAGGAAGGAAGTTGGGATTTGTCCGGTGAGCTGGTTTTCATAAAGGGAGATACTTTTTAGTTTTGTAAGCCTCCTAATTCAGCAGGAATGGGACCTGTGAAATGGTTTGTTCCCAATTCCAAGTCATTTAAATTAGAGAGGTTTCCTATCCAGGTGGGGATGGTTTCTGACAACTAATTTTCATCAAGGTAGAGTGTCTGGAGCTGGGCGAGCCTACCCAATTTAGCAGTGATAGTGGCAGACAAATGATTTACATCAAGGTAGAGTGTCTGAAGTTGGGTGAGGCTACCTAACTCAAAAGGAATGGGGCCTGCGAGTTAATTTAATCCCAACTCCAAGTAAGTCAAAGAAGAGAGGTTTCCCATAGAGGAGGGGATGGTGCCTGACAAATGATTTGTATGAAGGTAGAGCGTTTTTAGTTTGGTGAGCATGCCTAATTCAGGAGGAATGAGACCAGTGAGATTAGTTATTCCCAACCGCAAGTCTGTCAATGCAGAGAGGTTTCCAAGAGGAGAGGGAAGAGTACCTGTGATGTAATTTGCTCCCAAGCGAAGGACCTCCATGTGTGATAACTGAGTGATCTCAGCTGGAATACTCCCGCGCAGTCGATTATAAGAAAGATCGAGTGTCTGAAGAGCTGAAAGATTCCCAACCAGAGGAGATATGGCGCCCTCCAAATCCATTTCTGACAAATTCAGGCCTACAACTCTGCGCATATGAGGACTAGAGCAAGTAATGCCAATCCACTTGCAAAAGGAGACATTTGGTGACCAATTGCCCAGTGAGTTGTTGGGATCAAAAGAAATAGCATCTTTGAATGCCAGAAGCGAGTGCTGATTGGAAGCATTCCACGCAGCTGCTGATTTTGAAAATGAAAATAGCAGAACCAGCGCCAGCAGCATGGTCAAGAAATTTTTTTCCATCCCTTCAAAACTGTGAAGGGCACGATAGCATATATGAATACAATTGAAAAAGTCGAAGGTAGAGAGTGTATTATGAGTAAGAATGAAAAAGAGTGCATTGACATATCAATGGGCTGTTTATTATTTTGGGTGGATTTATTATTGGTTGGTTGGCCAGTCAGAGGTTTATGCAGAGCTTAAATATTCTTAAGGTGTTGTATTCAGTTATTTAAGAACGAGTAGATATATGTTTTTGTCATCCCTGTAATAAAAAATGAATGTGTAATCAAAGTGTCTTTCTTGGCAATAATTTTGAGATATCATGTCTTTTATTTAGGTATATGTATTTGTCATTCCTGTTAAAAAAAAAAAAAAGTACAAATCAGATTTCTTTATTCCATAACTTCTTCAACAGATATTTTTATTTAGGTATATGTATCTCACATTCTACCGTAAAATATGATTATATGTTCGAATCAAAATTTTCTTTTTTCGCAATTTTATAACATATACTCTACTTTGATACATGTTTTTATCAATGACATCATCAAAATTGAATGTATGTACGATTTTTTTTTATTACCTCTTCAATTTACACTCCTTTTAACCATGAGATGTTGACAAAAGTTCAATCTCTTAACCTTTCTATGTGAGTATGTACCATTAAATCATAACACATATATTCATAATATTTAATTAAGCTTAGATAATATATACAAGATAACAATAAGGGTTAATTAATTCATTTCAATATCATAGAAAAAGAAATCAAATACAAGGTTTAAAATGTATCTTGAATATTATAGGATTTGTTGATAATAATTAAAATATGATAGTGGAAATATGTACCTAAGATGACATAGAGTTAACCTAGAAAATTCTTGTCAAATGAGGATGTTTTGTCAAGATAGTAAAGATTAGTATGGCTGTTGTGCCCCTCTAATCAAAATTAAAGTATGTCATCAAGTTCCTTTAGGCCGAATCTTCAAAATGATACTTTTTTCAATCTTTTGCTCTCATCATCTGCAAAATAAAGTCCTCTAAGAAAGCTAGGAAAGAATAACTAAAAACACGAGGAAAATAAAATATGTTTTGGGTCATACCTTGAACCAAAGAATAAGCGAGTTATCTTTATATTAGTTAGGTCCCTAAATAATAACAATATCAAAAAAAAAAAATCTTTTCAAGTGGTTCTACCACACAATATAATAAACAAATAAATCTAAAATTTATCTCTATAAATGCAAAGTGATATTTGACTTGATTATTACGTTTCATAACATATACTCTACTTTGATACATGTTTTTATCAATGACATCATCAAAATTGAATGTATGTACGATTTTTTTTTATTACCTCTTCAATTTACATTCCTTTTAACCATGAGATGTTGACAAAAGTTCAATCTCTTAACCTTTCTATGTGAGTATGTACCATTAAATCATAACACATATACTCATAATATTTAATTAAGCTTAGATAATATATACAAAATAACAATAAGGGTTAATTAATTCATTTCAATATCATAGAAAAAGAAATCAAATACAAGATTTAAAATGTATCTTGAATATTATAGGATTTGTTGAGAATAATTAAAATATGATAGTGGAAATATGTACCTAAGATGACATAGAGTTAACCTAGAAAATTCTTGTCAAATGAGGATGCTTTGTCAAGATAGTAAAGATTAGTATGGTTGTTGTGCCCCTCTAGGCAAAATTAAAGTATGTCATCAAGTTCCTTTAGGTCGAATCTTCAAAATAAAGTCCTCTAAGAAAGCTAGGAAAGAATAACTAAAAACACGAGGAAAATAAAATATGTTTTGGGTCATACCTTGAACCAAAGAATAATTTGGTTATCTTTATATTAGTTAGGTCCCTAAATAATAGCAATATCAAAAAAAAAAATCTTTTCGAAGTGGTTCTAACACACAATATAATAAACAAATAAATCTAAAATTTATCTCTATAAATGCAAAGTGATATTTGACTTGATTATTACGTTTGATGGATCATGACGAAGGGACTCTTGAAAGGTTGACAATGCTTGTTTCTATGATGGTTTTATTTCTTTGATGGGTTTGTGTAAAAAATCATATGTATAAGGAGGCATTATATTTTTTGCACAACATTGACGGATGTCAAATTCTCAGAGGCCCAACATTTGATGGATATATAAAGATTTTTTTTAGTCATGGTAGCATATGTAATGAATTCTAGATGGAGAGATGCTACGTTAGAAAATATTTCACCAATTTGAAATGAAAATGCAAAGATTAAAGCACAATGTGGGGAATCAAGTGTCACTAAACCACATGTTTTGATTAGCACATGAAATCATGTGGGTGTATTTTCGATGATGGATTTCAAATTACATGGAGATGAGACTAAAATTATATCTTTGAGGCATTTCACAAGTATTATTTGCCCAATTTTTTTATATTTAAAAATTAATATATTTTAGTTAGATTCGGTGCAAGCAAGAACACAATATCGTAAGGGGCGTATCTTTGTGCCTTACATGTTAAAACCCACATTTTGAAAAAAAAAAATTGAAATTGATAAAACATTTGATGCAGCCTAGAATTTATCATGAATAACCCATGCACACCGGCACATCACTAAGCCTAGGCGAGCTCTCTCCCGAAGCGTGCAAAGGTACAAGGTCCCTCCTTAGAGTTGCTTGTGCGGGATGTGAACATGATGAAGATATAATGCATTCAAATCCATAAACAACATAAACTTTCCACATAACATATTCTATATCTAGATCTTAAATAATCATGAATCAAACGATAAACATATGAAATTAAACATGCAAAACCCGATTACTGGTCATGCTTAATACCATTATTCCTCCAATATGCTCCATTATATGAAACACAATAAACATAGAAGATTCTTACAATAAATAGTATCATAATTTTATACGCGCATCAGATATGGTAGCATAACTCCACAATAGATCATCCTCTACATATCTCCCTATATCTCTTAAACTACACAGGACAATCCATATTTATAAGGGTGGGGACTTGCCCTTCACCACTTACGCAATTCCTAAAATAGGTCACATGCTTGAAATAGCCATGTGCCTTTACAATAATATGCATACATGCAAGTGCACTAATAATAGATCTCTTGTAGTTAACTGGAAGAGTAATTTTATTATTAACTCAAACTCATGCAAAGCATTTAGTAGACGCTCTTCCCAAAATAGAATTTGTGTGTCGCATAAGTCTTCATCTGGTTGTGTGCTCCGTAAGCTATCTCCAAAAATAGCCCATAATCATGAAAATGGCTAAGTCCCGAATCAATCCTTGTCTTTCACACATGTTTCCTTCCCTATCCTTTTGCGCCTTAAAATGTGCTTTGCTCTCGTGCACGAATATTCTATGTGTTCCTTCCTTAGTGTCATACTCTTGTCGATCAAAATTACCCCACACTAAACTACATTGTCATCCCAATAATGGGGTTTCTTTCTGATGGATAAAAAGAATAAAGAATAAGAATGGAATGAATGTAAAGAATTACCATACAAAGAATGGATTTTCTATTCTGCAACACCCTCTGTTTTAACTCGGAGGATTAACTTTGGATATTCTTCTTTAATCTCAACCTCCAAGGTTTGTCAATCAATTAGCGCGACTTCTTTCTTTTCGGAGTATTTGTTGCAGTAAAATCCAACTCGTCATGGGAAATATCTTCCTTCTCGTTCTACAATACTAAAATAATATTGGACATAGCAGACATCATTCCTTTCTGAAGATCCATCTTCTGCGGTATAATCTTTCCAATCCCATATAGCCTTTCTTTATAGGGGTCTAGGGCTACTGCAAGGGCCTTGTGCTTTTGCTTTACTAGTGCTAATATCTTTGTGCACCCTAAAGTCTCATCCTTCATCACATTCCAGACTTCATTGTCTTCTACCATAGTCTCAATTCTAAATATTGCTTCAGAGCTGCACAAATATTCAAAGCCTAGTCTGCTTACTTCATCTCTTCTTGTAAAGTTTGGAGCAATGCCTTGTAAGATGAAATATTTCGAACCACTGAGGTCCTTGCTCTCTCTGCTTCCTTTCGCGGTCCTTTGGTCTTTGGCATGTGAATTGGTCCAAGTGTGATATTTCCTTTAGGACATGATCACCAATTTCTTTCGCCATGTTGATTAAGGCTTCATTATTTTTCTACTTTAAGTCCTTTTCTCCTTTTAGATGCATTATTTCTGTGGCTTTGGCCTTGTTATCTTCTCGTAGCACTCTAATAGTGGCAGCCTTATCTATGTTCCTTCATGTCACCTCTGTAGATACCTTAACTAAAGGCATTTTTTACCTGCTCATCAAACATGATAGTGGGCTTTATAGTTATGTGCATGTTTTGCGGTTCCTTTTTCATTCTTCTTGACACGCTTTAGGATTCTTCACATATATCAAAATTGGGCTTGTCCATGTGAGTTTGCATGGACCAAGACAATTGTTTCCTCACGTGTGTGGTAGCCATGTCTGGGTCCATCAACTCTCATCCATACAACTCTTTGATTCCTACTGTATTCTTGAATCGGGCGCGAACAATTTTACTTGTGTCCTCAACATAACCCATAATTGGTGTAGTATACTCCCCTCGTGTCCTCTTTTTTCTTGACCTCTTAGGAATTTGAGCGCAAGGTTTAGAGTTAGATCTTGATGTTTTGAGTATTATCATGTTACATTTCTTTTTCCTCCTTCACTCCTTCCTCTCCATCCTTCATATCCTCATCCTGGGTTCTTCCACTTCTTACGGTTGTATAAGGGTTTGGGCGTGCTCTTTGTGGAGACTCCTCCACTTCCTCATTTAGCTTCAACTTCCTCCTTTTCCTCTCGGTTGTGTTTTTACGAGGAGAGAGTCGTGGTGATCTCCTTACATACTGTGGAGTTCTGGTGCCTTGTATCCTTGTCCTCCTGAATACCCTTTTAAAAGGACACTCTCTATGGACTGCGTCCAAGTCTTCTTCTTCTTCTTCTTGTGCCTGAGGTGGAGTACCACGTGCGCTCGAGTCTCCACTCTATTTGTGGGATGCCTCGGCATCTATGTTCTAAACCACCACTATATTCACGTTCTTCCTCCTCCTCATCCACTACTATAGTTTCAGCAGGTTATGGGACCGGCACGTTCTCTACCATATGTTTACCTTTAGGAGGTCTTGGGAGTGTGAACTCATTTTCTACATAATTTTTATTCTCCAAATTAGGCTTAATTTGAATGTATACGAGCGCGTCTCCACTGTCTCTAATAGCCAAGATTATAGACTTCATATTTATAACGTCTGAAATGAGCCTCTCAATATAGGCAGTCTATCGTGGACGCACATATGTCTTTCTCAGAGTGTGGTAGTCAGTCTACCTTGTCTGCATTAAAATTCGGGCGGCATGTATCAAGTAAATTAGTGGACTGATTCTTGGAAGTAGCATGTTGTGAAGGCATATGACAGTTTGCACCATGGGCTCCATGTCCCATCCTCACAGAAAATCATGTAACATATAAGTTTTGGTACATCGTGAACCACACTGCCTTGCCCACCACCGAAGGTAGCTCCTTGGGGATGCGCCACTCCTCTTCAAATGCCACATGGAGCTGGTCATACCACATTTTCCCTCTTCTTGAATGGCCCACCCATTGATCCTTCACATTGATACTTTTCAAACCTCTCTATGAGGGACTTCTTTTCCATGGGGTACTCCCAAATCTTGTTCTTCGGCCCATCGGGCAATCCAATTTCTACAAATACAAGAGACACTAAGATAGTGCCAAAACTTATTTTTATCACCTATGCACGCTTCCTCGATAATGGTCTCTGTAATGTATCTTGTTATGTTATAGACTACTCCTTAAGACATCTTCTTCACAATATGAAGCCACATGGTGTTCACCTGTGACCATCTTTCTTGGTCATTCAACTTAGTGGGTAAATGTGTGGCTTCTTGCACCACAGTAACTTCTTCGATTTATCGATATCCATTCTCGTGTGACCCCTTGGTGTACCCCAACTCCTTTCTAGTCTCTATAACCATTGCTTTATCGTCGGATTACTAAAAATGTCTATCCGGTGCCCTTCAAAAACTGTTAGAGTTGAAACTAGGGTTGTTGTAATCCTTATCCTTTTTTCGACAAAATAGAAGAAGTCCTCATGGACTCAGCTCATTAGCCACTGGTATAAAGATTCATACTTGCCAAAATATGAGATCTCATACAACTGATAGACTCCTACTGTTTTAATTTTTTTCCCTAACATCATCATACTTGGCATATATTCCACCATGTGCTTATTGGTCTTTGTACTCAACAACACGTCTAACTCTTTCTTGTTTTCATATGTGCGGTGGTTGTAATCACTTATTTTGTAGCTGCGGATATGGGAATCCCTTTCTTGTCGATTATCACACCTTCTGGGTACTACATCTATGAGAAATTACTCTCGGGAGAAATTTCAACTTCTTCTTCTACTTTATTCTTTCCTTTGGTGCCTACGGTAGGTGCTTTCTTTGGTGCCATATGAAACTCTCACCTTTTGTCTTCATAGTGAGTGAGAAAAATATCACCTTCTATCTTTTGTAGTGAGCAAGTCCAAACTTTAACCCAAAGTTGTGTGCCCTAGTTTGAAACCACGTGCCCTAGCTCTTTCTCAATGCATCTGCTTCACTCAAACCCTTCATCAATGGGGACAAAAGCCTCTTCTATGCACAAATATGCTCTCCATGTCCGGTTGTGCACTACTCTACAACTCAATACCATTTGCTTAGCTCGGTTGCACTTAGCTCGTTCAAATACTTGTGCTTACAATGATAAAAATGAACCCGCGGACCACGTCCTTATATAGATTTTCAAAAATTTAGTGCATTTATTACTCCTTCACCTACCAATAATCCTCTCATTAATTGACCATTTTCACAATTTCCACGTGGCACATCTTCACGCCCTAGCTATAACCTTCTAGCGTGCTTTATACCATCGGCTATGGACTTCTCTTTAGTGCACTTCCATTTTCCCTGAGTACCTCGCCATTGTACCTTCCCCTAGTAGTCTCCACGGCCTCTAATTACCTCATGTTATATTGTTCCTTAATTTATCTCCACCTATGGTCATCATTTAGAAGCAATATCCTTTATAACAACTTGTTTTTCAAATTTGAATATCACATGTACAATTTATTCTCATAAGTACCCAATTGTAAATAAAAACCACCCCACACTAATGGTATGTGCAGTTCTCTATACATAAAAATACTTCAAATGGTAATTAGCTTCCAGTGCACAAAGACACTTATTACACGAAACACCAACTAAATTGACAAAGCATAGTGAAGAAGAAGGAAATACAAAAATGAAAAGCTAGTCTAAATGACAATACTACCTTATTACAAACACCAAGAAGACTTATTTATAGTAGGGCTTCAGCCTACTCCTGTTGAAGTAACTAGGTAACTGTATTCCATAAAGCACCTCTAACTGGAAAGTGCATGTTTCAAGTATATGAGTGATAACATACGGTCCCAACCAATGCACTTTAAGCTTGCCTGAGTGGCGCAGAAACTAAGAATTATAAAGAATCACCATCTGTCCAATCTCAAACTTTTTTCCCTGATGTGCATGTCATGCCATGATTTCTACCTAGCCTTTTCTTGCTTCTGACTCCAACATGTTATTTCTCGTTGCTCATCCAACTTTATCAACTTTT